>JBAIAA010000327.1:600000-1013323 GCA_037893245.1 Crossaster papposus | reverse complement strand
TTCTATATCACAATAATTTACATTTGTTCTACTTCCAGTGTAATTATGAGCATTTTAACACCAAGATCATACATGTACCATATGTTGTTGCCGAGATACAATTTAAAGTGTTTTAGTCCAGGGTCAATGACCTTTGACCTCTGCTCTTTAAATAAATAATAACTCCCATACCCGCAACGTAAGTTGAAATTAGCCTTTTCAATTTGTTTGTGCTCATTTTTATTTAATGGTAATTTTCCTGTTATAAATAGGATCAATAATTATTTGATGTCATCTTCTTTTGTAATTTTGTGCATTTTGACAAGATCATCTATATACCATATTTTGTTGCTAAAATAAACAATTTTGTGATTTAGGCAGGGGTCAATGAACTTTGACCTCTAATATAAAAAAATTCCCCAACCCCCATCCCTCCTTCCTTTTTTTGTAGTTGTCCATACCCATACCCACCAAAATCAGTTGAAATTAGCTTCTTTTAATTTTTTTCCACATATTGGCTCAATATATGGCTAATTTAGGGTTACTATACGTCTGTTTGAGAAACAGAACATAGGGCTTTTTCGCATTCGCAATTTTCAGACAAATTCTTTTCAAAAATTTAACTTTTATACCATCAAAACAACTTAAAATTATTAAAACAAATTTTAAGTTAATTTAAACATATTAAAATGAATTCAAACTGAATGAAACGATGACGTCACACGTGAACTTTTTGTGCAACTATCTATCCCCTAACAATACAAAATATTCTGTTGCTGAGATACGTTCCGTTGCTGAGATATGGCTTGAAAGTCTAAAACGTAATAATTCAAATAAAATTGTAATATGACGTAACATTTGTCAACATGCCGCTAGAGGGCACTATAACATTTTATGAAGTCACCGTTAACTTGTTTGTTACTTACAACCTAGCCAGCGCCTAACATCGTTTAAAGTATGTTCACATCGTTTTCCACTTTTAAATTATAAGGCACTTCCAGTTTGGACCGGAAGTAAGGGTAAGGTCTTTTTGCATGTAATACAAATTATGAAGACCATGGATTAATCTATCAATTCCTTTAACAATCTAAATCAGATCTCTTACAGTTGATTTTATATTGATTTTCAAAGATTAAATCTAGAAATAGTTGGTTGCTTGTAATCTGACACTTGATGACGTCATCGTGACGTAATTAACAGAAAGCTCGAGAGCTGTCTTAACTTTGCTATTTGAAGCAAACATTTTGATTATATCTATCTATTGCCACAAACATCAAGTTTCGGTCTCTTGTGGTTGATTTTGTATTGATTTTCAAAGATTAAATCAATTGCAACTTTAAGATGACGTCACGTGACCCCTGATGACGTCATCATGGCGTCTGTATGCTAGGCACGAGCTCACTACATGGTCTTCACTTGGGTTAAGTTTTGTTTGGATACGACTTTGTTTTCTATTAAAAGTGCTTGCGCCAAAAAACGTGTACAAAGTCTATAGGGTTTAGGTTACTAAAAGAAAGAAAAAAGAAAGAAAAAAAAAACAATCAGAACAAAAACAAAGGCTTTTTCGCAAAATGCGAAAAAGCCCAAAAGCAAATTAAAAAAAATAAACCGCCTTTGAATTTTAGTGTTTATAATGTTTGGTTCAATACACAGGTGATTAGTCAAGAAACTACAATCCAAGTTTGATCGTTACAGCTTACAAATATATAAAACACAACAACACAATTACCTTGTATATCTGTATTACAACATAAACATTAACCTACATTCATAAATACCTGGGACAGTTTAGGCATTTCTATTGGTCGAGAGCCCGTCATGTGGCCGGTATTAAACGGACGATAAAGACATGGCTGGAAGTGTTTAAAACCAGCTGGCAACAAAGGTGCAATGACGTCGATGCCGTCTTTGCTAACTGCTTATTCAATGGCAACGTCGTCGTGAAAACACTGACACTGACACGTGCACTTAGCAATAATTTGTCAATATTTATCAATGATTTGGTCAAAAAATGAGTGTAATTTGCCAATCAGTCGTGAGTAAGTGTCTGTACGTCGCGCGTGTAGACGTACTGTCACGCGATCGCGCATTATACCCGTCCCCAAGGCTCACGTTATTTTCAACCGTACCTCGTCTCCAATAGTAAGAGCGGTAGTGTTTGGCGCGTACAGCTCGACACCCTGGAAACGAGGTTGCCATTGGCAGTAATAGTCTGGTTCATAGTAAATACGCTTTATTGCATGTATTGTGTAGAGCGACAGAGGCGGAAACATGTCATTTGACACACACAGAATGGCGAAACACCGAAATTTACTTGCGACAATTTTCCGTGATTTTCGGGGCTTTTTGGGCTGAATTTTACAATTCCCTTCGGCTCGGATAATTATCAGCACCCAGACTCCAAGTAGTATTAAACAGAGTGATTAAAATCTCTCGAACACGCATTTATTCCCTTAATTAAATTATCGATAACCTTACTTTTCTTAGGTAGAAATTATGCTCAGTATACATGAAGAAATAATACAATAACACCATACTTAACTTTAAATAAAAAAAACCCGTTTAGCATTGTTGAGCATTTAATATATTTTCAGACGTTCGTTTGTAGTGTCATTGTGGAAAAATAATCTGTTATCGGTTAGCGTCAACAAAATAAATAATCAACAAACATAAAGTACAATTACAGATTTATTTCTGCAGACCAGTCACAAATACAATCCATTACATAGTTGTCAGCAGAACCTTTTCCGCGTTTCAAAAAAATAACGAAAAATACGGAAGAGTTCTCTTTAGACTTGTAACCCCCCCCCCCCCCAATTCCTACTGACTGCAATCTCGCAAAATAAGTGTGGCCAGAACTGACCTCCCATAAGCAAATCATAAATATATACAGATTTATCTCTGCAGACCAGCCACAAACATAAATTCCTATGATACTTCACGCAGCAGAACCGTTTCAGTATCCCCCCCAAAAAAACCAAACAAACGATGAGACGAAAACGATGAGAAACAATTCTGGCTTGTGAAAACTCCCATAAACACCCTCCCCTTCACCTAAAAAATGAGTTCTGATTCAATGCAGCTAACTCTAGGATTGATCAAACAAACACAAACAAATTGATCTTTCCTTGAAGTATGCCTGCATAAACCGGTTTCTTCTTCATCTTTAACTAAAAACCTAATAGTCTCACAGAAAACAAATCCACACAACCCAGTGTTACACGTCCTTCAATTTAATGTCCGCATAATGCGTGAGCTGCATGTATGATTACGCTCCTTCCCAATAAACAAGAACCCTCGTGGACAGCAATACAAAAGGATGACAGTGTGAAAAGATCTGCAAAGTTGTTGAGTGTTGAGAGAGGTCCTGCGCTTTATATATACATGTACCTAGGGTGCAGTGCCGTAAACTTTGAAGGGCCACGGGCACATAATTGAATGTACAAGGAGGGAGACTATATTATTGGCCTACTGGTGTTCAGCTAAAATATTGCAAGCTGAATCAACAGTTTACCTGTAATTGATGGGCTACCAATCAGCAGTATGAACTAGCTCTTCACTGCCAAGATTTAATTCAGAAACTTCTCGTTGGTTTGTCAAGGAATCCTGATATTTAGTTGTCATGGCAACTGGATTTTGGTTACCGCACAAAAACACGATGTTGGCATCAATAAAATAATATAACCAGTTGTGATGGCAATGTAGATATTAGTTGCTGCAGTGTCAATATAACACAAGCTGCCGCGGAGCCGTAAATGTGACATGGTTGCTATGGGAACTTCATTTTGGTTGTTATGCACAGCTTGCCAGGACACCCATGAAAACTGTACCCGGTGGTCAGACGAAGGGGAGTGCTCAGCCAATCCACAATGGATGCTTCCTTACTGCCCAGTCAGCTGTGATTACTGTGACTGTAAGTATACCGACCCTACGATCGATACATTCCAAGATCATTTAGAAAATTACCACTTATTTCCCCATTTTTGTTACTGTGCAAATGGGTCTGTCTCATAGAGCTATATCAAATTACTAACTTCTCATTTTTACGCGCGGAGATAATTTCAATCCATCCTGTACGCAGACATTTTGAATTCATGTGCGTGTTGTAGAACATAATAAACATAGACGGATTGAATTTTGACAGTGTACTCTAAATGCAACGCGGTGCTAGTAGAACAGACACAACAAACTTACGCGCATCATGCCAGTTATAAAAAGTCACAGCAAAATC
The DNA here is from genome assembly GCA_037893245.1 of Crossaster papposus. Taxonomy (NCBI): domain Eukaryota; kingdom Metazoa; phylum Echinodermata; class Asteroidea; order Velatida; family Solasteridae; genus Crossaster; species Crossaster papposus. The sequence goes on along the minus strand of JBAIAA010000327.1, from coordinate 1,009,113 downwards.
ATCTGCAGCAGATACGTAAGCGCTCGAGGATGGTTTGCACTGTGCGCAGAATTTTTTTTTAAAAACGCTCATTTTCTGATCGTGCGTTTTAGTTTTGGGCGTGTCGGCTTCGGTGACGCACTGTATAGAATACAAACGCAGATATGCAAATACCGTACACAAGCCGTACAAAGTTTTTAGTTTTCCATAGGTTTGTGCACAAACATGAATGCGCCCAGCAGGCATCACTTGGTACATGTACATCGAGTCAGCTCTCTAGTAATTTAATATAGCTCTATATGGTCTGTCTATAATCTAGGTATCCAATTTTTCGTGTCCCTGATACATCCAACATAAGATTTGTTTTTAATCTAAGACATATTCTTTGATGCATTCTATCTACAAGGGTGGTTACATGCATGATGCAAAATATGCATGATGCAAAACATGAAAAACAAATAAAGTTTGAAGTCAATTTCAATGACAATTTTGCATCGGAAATTACACAAGTCAGGTATTACAGGAACACCAACAACATGTCACTTTCGGACCCCTTATTTATAAACTGACCCAAATACAAATTGGGGGGGGGGGGGGGGGGGGGGGGGGGGGGGGGGGATCTGTCAGAGCTTGGATAAGTCTCTTTTGGCCACAGACGACTTTTATTTAAACAATTTTCAGTCCCATTCAAATCTCTATTCTCAAGCACCTCAAATATTCAAGAAACAGATGGGACAAATGTGACATAATCTATCAGACCCCCCCCCCCCCCCCCCCCCCCCACCCCCCCCCCCACCCCCCCCCCCCCCCAACAAATTAATTGGGCCTTCCCCCACATTTATGCAAGACCCAAGAACTAATTTCAGAGCTAATTACTGGGAAATGTACCTTATATGGCCACTTTTCAATTTTGTCCATGGTATTTTTCCTGCAGAACCAAAACCAAAATAATCTTTTATCAAGATAGATATGTGACCCGCTCCAGGAAAAGGTGATATAAGTCGCACTATGCATTTACGTGTAATGGTCAGTTAAACGTTTAGAGGGTGACATTTTTGAGTCAAAGTTCGATTTGCATTTTTTGTTTTAAATGAAAAGCTTAAATATCTAAAGTTTCAGATTTAAATAACAAAAAGCTGGGTTATAATAAATAAAGTGAAAACCTTTAAGAGTGCATGGTTCCAATGTATTGTCTTAATTTTGTTGCATTTCGAAGCCTGTTTTCTCAGTTGTGCAATTTGAATTGCATGGAAGCTATAAATATGCAAAAATGCCATATCACCGTAACGGGAGGGGAAATGTACCAAATGAAAGCTTAATTCAGAAACTTCTCGTTGGTTTTTCAAGGAATCCTGATATTTAGTTGTCATGGCAACTGGATTTCGGTTACCGCACGAAAACACGATGTTGGCATCAATAAATATAACCAGTTGTGATGGCAATGTAGATATTAGTTGCTGCAGTGTAAATATAAGACCAACTGCCGCGGAGCCGTAAATGTGACATGGTTGCTATGGGAACTTCATTTTGGTTGTTATATATGCACAGCTTGCCAGGACACCCATGAGAACTGTGCCCGGTGGTCAGACGAAGGGGAGTGCTCAGCCAATCCACTATGGATGCTTCCTAACTGCCCAGTCAGCTGTGATCACTGTGACTGTAAGTATACCGACCCTACGATCGATACATTCCAAGATCATTTAGAAAATTACCACTTATTTTCCCATTTTTGTTACTGTGCAAATGGGTCTGTCTCATAGAGCTATATCAAATTATTAACTTCTCATTTGTACGCGCGGAGATACTTTGAATCCATCCTGTACGCAGACATTTTGAATTCATGTGCGCGTTGCAGAACATAATAAAAATAGATTGAATTTTGACTGTACTCTAAATGCAACGCGCGTGCATGTAAAACAGACGCAATCAACTTACGCGCATCATGCCAGATAAAAAAAATCACAGCAAAATCATCTGCAGCAGATACTTACGCGCACGCGGATGGTTTGCGCAGAGAAAACAAAAATGAAACGCTCATTTGCTGATCGTGCGTTTCAGTTTTGGGCGTATCGGCTTCGGTGACGCACTGTATAGAATACAAACGCAGATATGCAATTACCGTACAAAAGCCATACAAAGTTTTGAGTTTCCTATAGGTTTGTGTACAAACGCCATTAGAATTAAAAAAACCTAATAGACTCACAGAAAAAGAAAGAAAATTCCACAAAACCCAGTATTACACGTCCTTCACGTTAATGTCCTTCCCAGGTGACCGAGAATCGTTCTAAAAATTAAAACAACCTTGAGTGACTTGTATGATTACGCTGCTTCCCAATAAACACGGTCAAATTCCTAATATCGATATCTCAAGTGACCTATACGCTATAAAACGGTAACACATTCATGAAAGAAGAGTGATAAAAGTATCATTTTTCACGTAATGGTATCTTAGGAATTCAAATTGTATTGTGAAAACAGATGTTTATTACTATAGACTATTGATAAAAATTGTGTGATAAACTAACAATGCCGCCATTTTGAATATGTAAATGAGCAAATAAACAACGGCCACCAAAGTCTAATATCCAAATCATTTCATCTCTGATCATGTGGGGGCATCAGGTTTCATGTTACAATGGTTTCCATGAAGTACCAGTATACTACTCTGCCAATTTCCGTAATGTATAATACTTATGGGAAATGATGCTTAAAATTTTTCATTTTGGTGGCCATTTTGTTTTTCCTATTATCTAAATAAGTAATTATTGACAAATGAGTATGACATAAGTATTTGGTACACTTAGGTATTCTAGGAATTGAAAACATAAGATAGAAAGAAATGAGTAGAATACTATTTTATTGTGATTCTAAGCTTAACAGCTGGCATTTATCCGCCATTTTGAATATGCAAATTAGCAACAATAAATACAATGGAAATATGATAATTATGTCTAGACTCTATCTATGTTCATGTATGATCATCAGGAATGTGTTGACAATGGTCCTCGTGAATTATAAGCACACCACTCTGCCAAAAATTCGTAATGTATTATGAAATAATTTAAATTTTACTGAAAATAGGCTATTTTGGCGGCCATTTTGTTTTTGGCCATATCTTAAATTGCTCAACACTGACATAGCTCCAGTTTTCAGTTTGATCATCTGCAATACCTAAGGAAACATAATCCATCAAGAAAAAAACTTATTTCAACAAAACGAGGTGTAGCTCAGTGGCTGCCGGACTAATGCGCCCAGTAGGTATTACTTCTAACATGTACATCAAGCCAGCTCTCTGGTAATTTAATATAGCTCTATGGTCTGTCTATAATTTAGGGATCAAATGTTTTGTTTCCCTGGTACATCCGACATAAATTTGTTTTTAATCTAAGACAAATTCTTCGATGCATTCTATCTACAAGGGTGGTTACATGCATGAAGCAAAGTACCTGAAAACCAATAAAGTTTAAAGTCAATTTCAATGACATTTGCATCGGAAATTACACAGGTCAGGTATTACAGGACCACTTATTTATAAACTGACCCAAATACAAGTTTGGGGGAAATCTGTCAGGGCTTGGATAAGTCTCATTTGGCCACAGACGACTTTTATTTAAACAATTTTCAGTCCCTTATTTAAATCTCCATTCCCAAGCGCCTCAAATATTTAAGAAATAGATGCGGAAAATGTGACATAATCTATCAGACCCCCCCCCCCCCCCCCCCTCCCCCCAAACAAATTAATTGGGCCTTTCCCCCACATTTATGTAAGAGCCAAGAACTAATTTCAGAGCTAATTACTGGGAAATGTACCTTATATGGCAACTTTCCAATTTTGTTCATGGTATTTTGCCTGCAGAAACAAAACAGAAATAAACTATTATCAAGATAGATATGTGACCCGCTCGAGGAAAAGGTGATATAAGTCGCGCTATGCATTTACGTGTAATGGCCAGTTAAACAATTTCAGGGCGACATTTTTTTGTCAAAGTTCTAATTGCATTTTGTTCGCTTAATGTCATCTTAAATATCTTAAAAATCTAAAATCTTGAAAAAAGTTTCAGATTTAATTAACAAAAAGTTGGGTTCTAATAAATAAAGTGAAAACCTTTACAAATGTATTTTCTTAGTTTTGTCGCATTTTAAAGCCTGTTTTCTCAGTTATGTAAATTGAATTCCATGGAAGATATTAGTATGCAAAGAAAGCAATATCACAGTGACGGGAGGGGAAATGTACCAAATGAAAGCTTATATCCTTTTCTTTCCAACCATGTAACTACATATATTTTCATTGTTTGCGACATATATCACTTTTTTATTTATTTCATTCAACATCCAACAACGCTTTATAGCGCCAATACAGGATGGATAAGCGAGAAAAGACAATGTGAAGAATAACAGTTTTAAGAATTACGCTCTGGGGAGGCCATTCAAACAATCACTCTTTGGCATACCCACTAAATAACGTACAATTACAGATTTATCTCTGCAGACCAGTCACAAATACAATTCATATGATACTTGTCAGCAGAACCTTTCCGCGTTTAAAAAAAATAACGAAAAATTTGGAGGGCCTTCCCTTAAAACTTGTAAACACCCCCCTCCCCATTCCTACTGACTACAATCTCTCAAAAAAAGTGAAGCTAGAACTGACCTCCCAGAAGCGTAGCTTACTAAGGAAAATAAACTTAAATTCAGAATTACGATCTGGGTAGTATATAGTTAAGCAACCACTTTGCTGGCGTACCAGCAAATCATAAATATACAGATTTATTTCTGCAGACAAGCCACAAACATAAAATCCTACGCTACTTCACGCAGCAGAACCGTTTCAGTATCCCCCAAAGAAATAACGAAAACGATGAGAAAGAGTTCTGGCTTGTGAAAACTCCCATAAACACCCTCCCCTTCACATATAAAATGAGTTTTGATTCACTGCAGCTAACTCTAGGATTGATCCAACAAACACAAACAAATGTTTCTTTCCTTGAAGTATTAGCCTGCATAAACCGTTTTCTTCTTGCTTTTTTTTCTTGCAAAAACACTTCATATTTAACTAAAAAACCTAATAGTCTCACAGAAAAATAAAAAAAGTTCCACATAACCCAGCGTTACACGTCCTTCAATTTAATTTCCTTCCCATGTGACCGAGAATCGTTCTTATAATTAAAACAAAGTGAGCCGCATGTATGATAACGCTCCATCCCAAGAAACACAAACCCAAGTAGACAACATAACAAGAAAATGTGACTAGACGCAACTGTTACTACACATGAGAAGTGACACAATAGGAATAATGTCAATGAGGACTAATACAAAAGGATGACAGTTAGACTAGGCACAAAAATGATAAATCATAATGTAAGCGGCAAATTATGCTCAAAGTTGGCAACACACATTTTTAGGGTAATTCCACCCTGCTGATTACGAAAATTGCTGTTGCCAAAACAAAAAATGATTAGAAAGCTGAAATTCAAGATGGCCGACAAAATGGCTGCCAAAAACTGGTAAAATCACATTCGAAGAACTATTTAGGCTAAATATACAATTCAAATGCATCAATTATGGTGTTAGTAGTTGATGCTCCCGGATAAGTTTGATGGGGTTGCGTCCTGGTCGGACTACTTGATCCATTTGGAGTGAGTCCGAGAAGGCAATGTACCTGGCGGCCACCTGAAGGGCACAGGTCTGGAAGCACTGGCGGACATGGCGCCCGAGGCACGGAGGGAATACTCCTCTATCTTGGAGAACTTTGAGCAACGATTCGGCGGGGCGGCACAGGTTCCACTACATCGGGCCCAGTTGTCTATGCGGACGAGGGGCCGCGACGATTCCCTCAGCAGCCTGGGACAATCCATTCGGCGGCTGGTGTTGAAAAGCTACCCAAGATTGCCTGTGCAGGCCCGGGATGACTTAGGCGTGGAGGCTTTCCGGAAGGCCCTGTGGGAGGAGCAGCTGTAGCGTCACCTTTTCTCCAAGAAGGCGGCGACCCTGACCGAAACCATCACGCTGGCGACGGAGATGGAGGCGTTCATGGAGTCCCAGGAGTACAAACGGAAAGGGAAGGCCAGAGCCAGCGGCGTAATGTCGGTAGACCAGTTTACTCCAGTTCCTGCTAGAGAGTATCTGTATCTGTATCATATAGTCGGCAAAGCATCCATAGGAAAAATCACACCAACTTTTTTAGTTTTGCGCATTGCGTGGGGGGATGACATCAATTCAAAGTATTCCAGTATAAGCCAGTTCCAAGGGTGAAGTATACACCAGGCGCGCGGACTCAAGTGGAGTGCTACTGGTGCCACGGTTGCGACACACCAGGACAGACTGCCCTCGCCGGAAGCGTAAGGCCGCCCCTGACGGGCAGGGTGAGGCGGGCGCGGAACCGGGTCCGGGGCTGGGCGAGCCCGATCCGGGGTGCGATCGGCCACTCTCTCCACCGACGGAGCCAGGCCCCGAGAGGTACATTTGCGCCGGTCAGAAGCTAGCTGGTATTGTCTTGCAATAACCGAACCTTCCTCTTCTTCCCCCCGGAGGAGGGTTCCCGTGATGTGCCCCCACTGTGGGAAGGCGTTCACCCGTAGCACCAACCGCCGTAGGCACGTGTGCACCGCATGCGAGCAGCTCCACCCGGAGCGCCCGTACGTGTGCGAAAGGGGCTGCGGGCTGCGCGGGAGTTCTACCGGGAGGATATTAGGAGCCGTCACTATCGGTTCTGCCAGGAAGGTTTGGTGGCCGGAGTGATGGCAGAGATGGATGCGCTGGAGATCCACCCCAGCGGCGACGAGAGGGAGCTCGTCAATCCCGCCGGCCGAGGGCCTTCTCGGCCTCGCCTCTTCCGGCAAGGGAGCCCAGACCTCCCCCACGGAGGACGGGACCACCCTGGAGCGGCCCGGCCTTTGTTGCCGCCCCCGCCCAAGAGACGACTGGGCCCAGTTTCGGCGGGGGAGCCGGGGGACCACCCCCACTTCGAGCGGTCCTCCCGGCCTCCCCATTCGGAGCGGGACGAGTCGGCCAGCCAGCCAAGCCAAGGCCAGAAAGGGCGGATCCGCTCCGCCTACCGGGGCGCCAGGGATACGGCCGCGGACACCGCTCCAGCCGGCCGAAGGAAGACAGCCCGGCCAACCCATCCCCGCCAGCTCGGGCGGAAAGCGGGACTCAGACGGAGCCCCCGACGCCCCCCCCCCCCCCCCCCGGACGCTGACGCTTCGGTGGCGTATACAGCCCAGGGTCTAATTGCCGGCCGGGTCCCAGGTGGAGCTGCCGGACGGGACCTGGGTGCAATTGAAGGTGGACGGCGGCCGCCCCGCATGAGGTAAGCGGCAACCCACATGCAGGTTCCCTTGTGTGAACACCCCCGCGCTACCCTGACGACGTCTCACGGGAGTTCTGGAAGCAGCTGTTTAGGCAGACATAGTTCCAGCGCCGGCCACCTCCCACCTACTAGACGAGAACTTTGACTCTCATTTTCCTTTTGTTGTTGTTGTATTGTTGTCGGCGTCGTGCGCCTTCCGGTCCGGGTCTCCTGGGTGCGCGGCGGCAGATGTCCGCCGTCCTGTTTGGGGACAAACAAGGTCCTCGAGGGGGCTGTGTAGCGTCTGTGCCGGTTGGCCGATAGAGAGCACCAGAGCGATTCCATAGTGGAATCGCCTAGTGGAGCCCTGCCAGTACGCCTAGGCACTGTTTTTAGTGCCGCGTTGGAACGGTAACTTCATGTCACTTGTTTGACCCAGAAGTAGTTGGAATAAACGGTCTAAGAACCACCGAAACCAGTGAATACCTGTCTTGGGTCTTCTTCCTGTGTGTGTGTCGACCCCAGCAAACGGTCAACGTTACAATATGATATCGGTCCAATACCGGATACATCTGCTACCAATGCCGTAGCAGGCCTGTGCATCAAGTTCTAAAGATTCAATTTGTGCAGGTTAACTACTTGTCTGGGATAACGAGATCAAGTATAAAGACAAAAATAACGAGTCAACTGGGAAAGGTTTTACACCTGGATACAATTCTGTTCATTTCCTGCATCCCATATAGGCATAGCTGTACTTTATCGTGGTTGCATTTGCTCTGGCGCAGTTAAGGTGTGCTTTCATGGCGACACAGCTTCTAAGTTACAGTAGAACCGTATGCTACGGCCAATTGCCCGCTGCACAGTAAAGGTAGCCTAACTCCTCTCCTCGACACAACAAACTTCAACCATTACAACTTCATAAATACGTAATATAAACATACCTGGAAGAAATCGAAATAATCTGTACTATCTTCTAACCCAGACTGCTAAACAATTCTTATTTGGCCTTCAAACATGGCCCCCAAAACGCCTAATTACGAACGGCACATAGGACTGCTGCCGAGCAAGATGGCTACCACAGTTATACGTCTGCTACTGGAATAGAGGGCGCTAAATACAAACTCTACAAAATAAAACAAATTTGACCTCAACATTGACTTACAAATACATTTAGCTGCTTGTTATAATAATTATGTTGTCCCAAGCACGTTTTTATTTTGTTGGCTATCCGAATAACTATCTTTTGCGCTAGTAATAGGACATGCGTCATGTTTGTTTCTGTTTTAGCGGCCATATTAGCCGCCATCTTGAATTTGGGCTTTCGGTTGATTTGTTTTCATAATCAGCAGGGTCAAATTACCATTAAAAGAAGTGTTGCCCACTTTGAGCATGATTTGCTGCTTACATTGCTTTCCAGATGACTTTTCACCTTTGTGTGCCTAGTCTAAGTGTGAAAAGATCTGCAAAGTTGTTGAGTGTTGAGAGAGGTCCTGTGTTTTATATATACCTAGGGTGCAGTGCCGTAAACTTTGCAGGGCCACGGCACATAATTGACAATCCTAGGTAGGAGACTATATTATTGGCTTACTGGTGTTCAGCTTAAATATTGCAAGCTGAATCAACAGTTTACCTGTAATTGATGGGCTACCAATCAGCAGTATGAACTAGCTCTTTACTGCCAAGATTTAATTCAGAAACTTCTCGTTGGTTTGTCAAGGAATCCTGATATTTAGTTGTCATGGCAACTGGATTTCGGTTACCGCACGAAAACACGATGTTGGCATCAATGAATATAACCAGTTGTGATGGCAATGTAGATATTAGTTGATGCAGTGTCAATATAAGACCAGCTGCCGCGGAGCCGTAAATGTGACATGGTTGCTATGGGAACTTCATTTTGGTTGTTATGCACAGCTTGCCAGGACACCCATGAGAACTGTTCCCGGTGGTCAGACGAAGGGGAGTGCTTAGCCAATCCACGATGGATGCTTCCTAACTGCCCAGTCAGCTGTGATCGCTGTGACTGTAAGTATACCGACCCTACGATCAATACTTTCCAAGATCATTAAAAAAATTACCACTAATTTCTCCTTTTTTTTGTTACTGTGCAAATAGGTCCGTTTCATAGAGCTATATTAAATTACTAACTTCTCATTTTTACGCGCGGAGATAATTTGAATCCATCCTGCATGCAGACATTTTGAATTCATGTGCGTGTTGTAGAACATAATAACAATAGATGGATTAAATTTTGACAGTGTACTCTAATTGCAACGCGCGTGCATGTAAAACAAACGCAAACAACTTACGCGCATCATGCCAGATAAAAAAACAACGTCACAGCAAAATCATCATACTTGAAATGAAACGCCCATTTGCTGATCGTGCGTTTCAGTTTTGGACGTATCGGCTTCGGTGACGCACTGTATAGAATACAAATGCAGATATGCAAATACCATGCAAATACCGTACAAAAGCCATACAAAGTTATGAGTTTTTCATAGGTTTGTGCGCAAACATGAATGCGCCCAGCAGGCATCACTTGGTACATCGAGCCAGCACTTTATTAAGTTAATATAGCTCTATGGTCTGTCTATAATTTGGAGATCAAATGTTTTGTTTCCCTGATACATCCGACATAAATTTGTTTTTAATCTAAGACAAATTCTTCGATGCATTCTATCTACAAGGGTGGTTACATGCATGAAGCAAAGTACCTGAAAACCAATAAAGTTTAAAGTCAATTTCAATGACATTTGCATCGGAAATTACACAGGTCAAGTATTACAGTAACACCAACAACATGTCACTTTTGGACCCCTTATTTATAAACTGACCCAAATACAAATTAGGGGAAAAATCTGTCAGAGCTTGGATAAGTCTCTTTTGCCTTATATATGGCTACTTTCCAATTTTTTTCCATGGTATTTTGCCTGCAGAACCAAAACAGAAATAAACCTTTATTAAGATATATATGTGACCCGCTCCAGAAAAAGGTGATATAAGTCGCGCTATGCGTTTACGTGTAATAGCCAGTTAAATGTTTTGAGGGCGACATTTTTTTGTCAAAGTTCGATTTGCATTTTGTTTGTCTTTAAATGACATCTTTAATATCTTAAAAATCTAAAATCTTAAAAAAAGTTTCAGATTTAATTAACAAAAAGCTGGGTTTTAATAAATAAAGTGAAAACCTTTAAGAGTGCACGGTTCCAATGTATTTTCCTAGTTTTGTTGCATTTTGAAGTCTGTTTTCTCATGCAGTTGTGTAATTTGAATTCCATGGAAGCTATTAATATGCAAAAATGCCGTATCACCGTAACGAGAGGGGATATGGAGCTGTACTATGTACCAAAATGAAAGCTTATATTATTTTCTTTCCAACCACGAAACAAAATGTATTTTTATTTTTTGCGACCTCGCCTTTTTATTTATTTCATTCAATATGAAAACAACGACATAGCGCCAATTACAAGATGGAAAAGCGAGAGAAGGCAATGTGAAGAAGTTACAGTTTTAGAGGTGGGAGGAAAACCCCAGAATAATATTCAGGGGGAAAACCAACAAAATCAGGCAGGGACTAAAAAAAAAACAACCCACATATTGGCCCAGGCGGGATTCGAACTCGGGTCACAGCGGTGGAAGGTGAGGAAAGAACCGCTACGTCAACAATTTCCTGGAGCGTGTCACATACATGTCATGTTTTTTTTCAAGCCTCGACAACTGTAGAGTATGTTATAACCTAATAGTGTGTTTTCTCTCTGTCCCTTTGTGACCGCCTCCCCTTCTCTGTTCTTTTGCCCCGTTTTGCCCACGGACAGTGCGAGACTAATAAGGGTTACATGCGGTCTTTCTGTAGGAAAAGCTGTGATCGCTGTTAGTGTACGTGCCCTGCGAAAACGCTGTGTATAACGCTTCCCACTTCATCAGACGTCAAGCTTTAAGAGCACCGCAAACTTTGAATTCTACCCCAAGGATGAAGAAAATTAGGGTTTGTTGATGTTCTTCGTTGACAAATTCCAAAGTTGGACATTACAAATTGTTGAGCCATGTTACAACTGATAATGTAGTAACCAACGGGTAATGTATATTACTAACCAATAATGTAACGACAAATTGACCGATACTGCATCACTAACCGATAATGTAACAACAAATTGACCGATGCTGCATCACTAACCGATAATGTAACAACAAGATGGCGGATAGTGTTGTAAAATATACTACACTATCTGTCAGTTGTAATGTTGTTACATTATCGGTACTAATCGATAATGTACCAGAAATTGACTGATAGCGTAATAAACGTTACTACGCTATCGGTCATTTGTTGTTACATTATCAGTCATTTTGTGTGACATTATTATCATTTTGGTGATACATTAGCCTATAAAGTTCTTCCGCTGTGATGTGGTCCATGGTGTTTTGTACACCCGAGCGGGGGAAATGGCAGCCGAGGGTGTCATTTGCCTCGTCAGGTGTACACAAATCATGGACCACATCACAGTGGACAACAATTGGTTTGTTATACCATGATATTAACTGCAATTAAGAGGCTCAAGATAAATTATTTAAAAAAACAGAGTTTGTTGCGGTACTAACGTGAAAATGTTAACGTTAACGTGCGTACTCTCGAACTATTCAAACATTGGTCGGTATTTTTCTTTGTGTTCGCGCTGCCTCGCTCAAAAATAGAATCTTTTATTTTGATCGAATGTTCAGTACGATGCATGCGTATAAGTGGTTCACATATTACCTGCAAAATGAAAAAAGAAACCTCTTTCCCACGATCTGAGAACGCCGAGAATGATCAAGGTAATGTACTCCACGAGGTAAATCACTTTTTCAGTGTGATGTACCCCTGGAGTAACACATGAACTTTTGTAATAAACCATGTGACCAGTTATCGACCAAACGGGTCTCACTTTCTAACCAGTTCGTGCCGGATGATGTATATAAACGCAAAGTTTTTCCCAGATTCAAAACTAATGACGCATAAACACGCCACGAGCAAGGCCGGAAATGTCTGTCAGCAGCGAGCAAGGCCGGAAATGAGTGGGTGTGCTTTCCGGTACCATCGGCCTGAACCCACCTCGGATCGAATTTCGTTAAAAATAATCCCGCGCGTCGGCTCGGTAATGTTAAAATATTCCCGACGCGAACTGGTTTATACCATGGTACATGTATAACAATATTCGTTGTAACAAGCCATCATCGACTTACATTTGCTTGTATAAAGGCTATGCAAAAAACAGCAGGGCAATATTAGAAATGAATATCTTATTCATAAATATGTATAGAACTGTAAAAGAAGTTTATCTTACATTTGTTTTTGTTTACAAGTTTGCAGGACATTTTGTGGTAGAGCCTACAATGCATTTCAAAGTATTTCCATCAAATTATTGTGAATTTCCTCATTCTAATAACGGAGTCTAAATGTGACCTGTTCCAACAAAACCCGGACAAAGTCGCACAATGTGTTTTATTACAATGTACTCCTGAAGTCATTACGGGATGGATTTTACTAGGTTTTGGGGGTTTTCTGAATTATGAACTATTAATCTACAATCTCCCCAAATTTGAACATAATCCGTCACCCAGAAGTGTGGTTTTTTTTGGTCGAAACAAGTGTGTGTAGAAATAATACGCTTTTCTGAACTACACAGCTGTTTATTTAATAATTAGGTTGTCAGGGTTTTATCACTAAATCCTCAGTCCCCCGGGGAGATAGGGTAGGGCACATATGTAAATGATACATCATTTTAAATCCGAGAACCTAGAGAATTTGAAGAAAAAAAACACTAAAAAACATAAATTGTCAACTTTGTCCGGGTTTCATTGGAGCAGGTCACATATATCCAAATTGCAAATAGTAGAAGTAAAATCAATAAACAGTGTGTAAATAGAACATCGCTATACATGCAGACAGTTAAAAAGGTTTAGATGTAATTACCCATTTCTTTCTCCATTGTTGTTGTTTTATAAGAAGCTTTCAGACAGAATACACAATTCCTTATTCCGCTGCAAGAAAAAAAAAATTCGTAATAAATGTTGTTGCATAAATAATATGTTTATTTCAGTATCATTATGGTTCAAGTTGGAAAATGAACAAAGGGCAAAAATTAAGGCAGAAGATTTAATTATTCAAAAGTCAATGGCGACAATTTTTTTTGAATGGCAGGAATTAATGTGGATTTTAGCAAAATTGTTAAAATTCTACTATCAGTCCAACACAGACATTTACGGAAGACACTTAATACTAACCGGTGTAGCAGTTTGCGAGATTTTTTTTCAGGAGCTGGGTGGTGCGTGAATGTATATTCATGATAAAGAGCAATGGCAACTCATATACATTAAAGAATGGCTTCCTCAACCAATTCGCCAATAGCATAGTTGGTACAGAGGAGAGCTATGGATCAAAAGGTCTGTTGTTCGAATCCGACTATCGTTAACGTTCGTCTTTTTCTTTGACAAATTTCCTTATGGGTTATTTTAACCATAGAACATGGTTGAAGGGAAAATCGGGTTAGATACCCAAGTGCCTTGAAAAATACAACAAGAATCGATACACTGGTTAGTTTTTAGTGACTTTCGACATTTACAATGATACAAAGTACAGCGTATTCAGCTTTTTGTGCCAGGGATAGTCTTGCCCCAAGACTGGATTTAGATTTTTGTCATGGCCGTACAGTCAAAAATAAAAAATATATCTAATCCAGTCTTAGGTCAAGACTATGCCAGGATGGACAAACAGTAATATTAAACCAGTCTTAAATTTGTTTTGTTTTCGACACTAGTATAATTGCCGCCTGATACTCTTTGTCAGCCAACGATTATGAAGATTGTTTAAATATGCGAGCATCAAAAAGCATTTAGTGTCATTCTTTCAACAACGAATTACATATTAGAAACTCGCCCCTTTCAATATTATGTGCCAACGGTGTTCAGGTTTTATCGTCGTTTCGCCCCCCTACCCCTTAAAAAAAAAATTGAACTATCTTTACAACACAATATGTGTCACTTTTACAAGATATCTCTTTTATTCAAATATCTGTATTAACTCTGTGTCTATCATTTTATTATATCAAGAATTTTCTTGAACAAGATTAAAATAAATGCTGCTTCTGTTAAGTACTGGCAATTTGTCCTCAAAATGACATATAAGATACAAGTATGCCCATTAAGTTTCATTTAATACATTATAAATATCTTTATTTGGTATAATTTACAGGTACGTTTGTAAAAAGTATCATTTCATAAATGAGTACATTAATAAATATCCAACATTAAACAAAAATGCTTTCTTGGTGCTGTCAGTTTTTTTCCCAAAATTAAATAATTTTTTTTTTTTTTACAATTACTTTAAAATGAAAAACGGCCTTTACAATGAAGTAAAGTGAAACACCGTTATACAAAACATTAGGCTTTACCGAACACGATTCTTGGCTACCAATTTGTATGTCCAAACATACCAAACAATGAAAATATGTCAACAGATTTTTAGAAAAACCACTGGGTACATGTATATCAAATGCTATTTAGGCCATGTTTAATTGCCCAACGTCAAACGGCTGGTGTTTTATGTTGAAGAGTGATAGGTGGCTATTATTTCCCCAATGAATAGAAGGGAAAAGCCAAAAGTTGCTTTAGAATTCGGTGTGATGAATAAAAGAAGGTGCACTTTTACAAAATAGACCACAAGATGGACGCCATCTTGAAAAATGGGCATGTGATAGTCCGGTGGCTGAAAATTGCTATACCGAACGATTGCTGTACGGAATGTGGATCTTGTGATGTTCGTTATAGTGGCGTTCTACTGTACTGTACATGTATAATAATAGTGTATGCATATATATCACAATCAAATCTTTATGTATTTATGGTTTTATTTGTGTATTATTTTAAAAAAAAATCAAAAATATAATACTGGAGTGCAATATTGCCACCGTTTTATCTAAACAAATCACTTGCTATTTTAATGTGGATCTTTGAGTTGTTGAATCTCTTGCAAAAAACAAAAAAAACTACTACTAAGAGCCTTAGCCAAATATATGTTTTACTGGTTTTAGCCCCAAAAAATTGAAATCAATAAAGATAACTTACAGACACGCGCAAAGCTAGAAAGCAGGACATTAGCTTTTTTAGTGGCATTATACAAGTTTCATTTAAGAAAGTTTCATTTAAAGAATTTTCATAAATTATAAATTAAGAAACAAGAATATATTTGGCAGAAGCCAGGAACTTATAGCACACTATCTTTTAGTACACACCACCATACTGAACATCTCTTTTTGTACGTATTCATTACAACTAACAACCTTTTGTGGAACACACCGTTTTTGTTTTAGTGGTGATCTACTACAATTGCCAAATTGGATAACAGATAAATTACCACATTGAAACAAATTATTTCAATACACTAAAATGGTACATAACTCCCATATATTTATAGAATAAACTTTGTTTAGTACAGTTCTTAATCTTCCTCAGATCAGTTATTCATCACTTAACCAGTTTGCGCCGGGACCTTTTTTTTTTCATTGACTGGGCCCAGGCGTGGAATTGCTTTTTATGAATCTCGATCCGAGACGGGTTCACATCAGCATCTGTGGGTAGCACACCCTGATATTTCCAGCCTCGCTTGCTTACAAGCCGGTCATTGTCAGATATGTATGGACTTGCTCGTGACTTGTTTGTCCGTCATCCCAGTTTGAATTTTTTTTTTTTTAAATAGTTAAAATAAATTATGCTGTTATCTTCATTCTGCAGTATCAATGCTGATATACAGGGCGTATTAAAACGCAAAGAATGTGTAATCAACATAAATAATATGGATATGGTTTGAAAGATGCAGCTTTCCACTTAAAAATGAGACATCAAACGTCCAAATCTGAGAGAGTTTGAGAGAGTAATTGTGACCCGCTCCATCGTAATCAGGAATAGGAATAAGTCGCTGAGGCCGTTTTACGCAATTGGCCGTTGAAGTGAACGCATGGGTGAAAATCGTGACCAAGTCGATTTTCTGAACATTGTATTTTTAGGAAGTGTAGTTATCACAGATTATTGTCATTAATGTATTGTATGTAAAGAGGATTTGTGGGCGCTGTCTTTTAGTATAATTTTGGTCAATTTTATTATTTCAAAGCTGTTTTTCTCGGAATGTGGATTCGGCAAATAAATATACAACTGTCATCTTCATCAGACCATAACTCGTTAACCTAAACAGATACACACTTGTGATGGGTACCATTAGAAAGCTTATGAAATTCCCTTTCTCACCATGTGCATATCTCAAAAAGTCTTTTTGCGACTTATTCCTGATTTTGATGGAGCGGGTCACAATTTTCCAAGAGGTCAAATTGACCACGGGACCAAGTTTTTCAATTTTGTTTGGATACTGTGCAAGTGTAGACTTTAAATTAAGTCGCTAGACACAGTCGTCTTTGTCCATGCAGGCGCCACCGAAAGAAACCAGCGCCGACGGCAGCGAGCATCACGTCATTCGCTACCCGCCATAAAATCTGGCGTGTGTGTATACGTCAGGCGTGGAACTACAAACAGGGCCGGGGACAATTGTACGCACTACACAGTCAAACCTATACATCTAATTTACCAAAGAAAATGCTATCTGTGCCTTAATTGCCTTGTGTATGTACTTTTCGCGGTGTGACCACCCCTGTAGCTGCAGCTTTGCACACGGACAGTCCACGTGCATCTGATGTTGCACACAACATTTTTGTTTTTTTATTACCCATCCACTAATTAGTTAATGAGATTTTCTTTTCCCAACGTTGTAGTATAGGAATTTCTTTTAGATTTTAACCTCATTTTGAGGCATTTTTTCATTCAAAAAATACACAAAATGTTTCAAATCTGAGCTTTTTTCTATTTTACTATTTTCTCATCATTGGGGTTACAGTAGCTACGTAACTTGACCGAGCTGATCGGAAGGAAATTATAACCGGACATCATGGTGCCTGCAACATTCTAAATATCATTTCAGCTCCCTGGAAAGTATACAGCTCGATGTTGCCATTTCGGCATAATTGGCGAAGCTAAACACAATAACCAGGCATGCAACCTGGAATTAACAACTGTTTTTCAATTTTCAACGGCAAAAGTGTAAAGTAAGACTGGGGATCAGGCACAACTGCTAGGCAGTACTTTCAGAGTCTGAGGAATAGAGTCCCTTCTCGCCTGTTCGGGGTATCACTGGGTTGTGTGGTTCACCCAAGATGCCGGCCGGCTGTAAGGGAACATTTTGAGGGGCCGGCTGGTAGGGCGGCGCATCATCTAGGACAATCAGTCCTGGATCGACCACATTCACAGACGGTTCGGCAACTGTGAGAGAGGCTTCCGCATTGTTGCTCATCTTGTTTTGTCGTTTCATCACCTGGTATGCAAACAAGAATTGGTTCGCCACTCGTTAACTTTTAATTAGAAGGTCCGTGCTAAGAAGGTTTTTGCATTACTGTGTACTAATGTGGTACAAACCTTACCCGCAAATGACTTTTGGTCGGGTCGGTTCAATTTTGTCGTCATTACAGTCGGGTTTAGTGAGTTTCGGTTTTACATTTGTGACCTGGCACCACGAAATGAGCGGAAAGTCGCACATGGCCAAAACGAATTATTGGCCGAAACGTCTATTTCTCAAGTGGGAGGTCGGTTTTGAGTTGATAACGTTTTTACATACAACAAGAACTTCTTTATCATATCCCAACATTTTATAGCGCAATTAAAACTCTAAAGTGTGTTTGTTAGTGGTTTAATTGCACTGAGTGATAGTATAGTTGGCACGATTCACAGACTTTGAACTCCGTTTTCTCAAAATAAGGGAGCATGACTTCAGCTATTTCAAAAGAGTATAGCGGCGGCTAGGAATAAGCTACAGCAACACACAATACATCATTTGAAAGCTAAGGACTTCTTCTTTCCAGAAATGTAATAATGTCAATTTTGTTATTTTGCGACTTTCCACTCATTTCGTGGTGCCAGGTCACGTTTGTGATTTTTAGGTCAGGGTGGTTTGGCCATTTTGTGAGAAACCTTAAAATAAACTGATCCTAAAAAAACGAAAATGTACAGAAATTCACGTAGTGCAATAACATTTCAGAGTCACTGTGCCTGTTAGTATGTGTACATACTATTACTTGTACAACGTACAATCTTAATTTAACGTGTAGACCCACGAGGTCACGTTAGAGTGTTCCTCATTAAAAGACAGATAACAGTTTTTAAAAATAAATCTTGCAATGCGGGTATGTTCTGGCACAAAACACAGACACAGTGATTATGAAAAATAGGGCGATTTGACCAAGACAGATATTAATTTTTGTTCCGGGTTTGGATTGGGTTTGGCCCGTTCAGGTCAGGTTTTCCCTGTATTTTTGACAGGTCGGGTCAGGTTGGAGAGTTCCGATCAGTTTCGGTAGGGATTGATTAATGGTTGGTTTAGCCATCTTATGAAAATCAGAAAATAAACTGAAAAACTGAAACCCACCTGACCCTGATTTTGGGTCATTACAGGTTAGAGAGTACAGATCGGTTTTGGTTCGGATTTGGTAAATGAATATTAATGTTTTGGGCCGGTTTGGCCTGGTCAACCCAATCCGGTGCACATTATTAGCGCTTACCTCCACAATGTGAGGCAGCAGTTGATGGCCTTCGTTCCCTTTCCCAGCATTGACAAACCTGGCCGCCCCGTCTGGGGATATCAACACTTCCTGCTTGGCCAAGATGGCAGTGTTCTTGCGCAGCTTGATCAGGGAGGGATTGTTGATGAGGGTGTAGGCCAGGTACCAACGGAAGTACCTAAAGAGATGAGGTCGCTCTAGGACAGAATTTACAGAACGGTACGTGATGTATAATGCAGGGTTATCACCAAATTGTACAGGAAATGTATATTTAAAACTGGCATAAAATGTGTGCGACTAATGGTATGATGTGAAGGTGTATACAGGGCCCAATTTCACGGCGCTGCTTAACAGTTAGCGGAAAAGTTGCTAACCTTGAGCGCTATTTCACAGCGGTTTTGTGCTAACGTTTGCACGCGCATGGATATTCTACTGTTACGTCACTGATTTAAGCAAATTTTCCCGCTAGGTTAAGCGTGCCTTTTGCTGTGCTTACTGCTTATGGTCCCATGAAATAGACCGAGGCTCGGTTAGCAGAAAATCGTGTGCTTAGCAGCGCCGTGAAATTGGACCCAAGCTTTCAAACAAACCATGGTGAAAAAAGACAAAAGTAGGGCTTCAGACAAAATCAGGATTAAAGTAGAAATTTTGTGGGCGTTCAGGAGTATTTTTTTAGTTGATACTCGCCCATGTCCTCTGCATCATAATAACCCTAAGTCCCTAGGGTGTACGCAAAATAATATTGATTTTGAAGGATTGAGGACTGTTAGGGTTAACTTTTTCATCTAAAGACACCTACCACCAACACCTCAACAAATGCAAACTTAAAAAGAGAAAAAGTCCAGCACACAATCCGATGGCCCTACTACTACCAGCCATAAGGAATCTGTGGTAAATCTCTCAACCTACACACCCTCGGGCTCAGAGTATTCCGTGTTTCATTGGCTGATATGAGTCACAAGGCTACAGCATACTGGAAAACAACGACGTCACTAGGTGATGACGCGAGTCAATACATCGGCTTTCCTTCTACAGAGGACAGTTTACCGATCGGCTCGCCGCACGCAAAGAGTTGAGCTTCATTTGGCACGTTCTGTACTCGCATTTTGTTCCATACTCAACAAAGCTCATGGAAGTACAGTTGCAGTACTCCTGCACCTACTGAAAAAGTAGGAAAATAGTATGAATTTTAAGAAAAAGTAGGAAAAGAAGGAGCAAGGTAAAAAAACTATAGGGAATAGAGGGAATAGTGGGAAAAGTAGGAAAAGTAGGAATACTTGAAAACCGTATAAAGAGGAATTTCCACATTACAAAGCCACCATAGCCAATCATCCAGTGGATACACTTTTTGGCTGTGTAAACCGCCTGCCAATTTCTCTTTTGGGCCAATCAATAACCCCTGACTTTTTTTCCCTTATTCGAGGCATTTTCCTCTAATTCCCCGACGTCCCTCCCCTCTCCCTAGAAAAAGCGAAACTCATTTTCCAGTTTTTTCCCGATTTCCAGGATGAGTTTGGAACCCTGGCCCTACTGTACACTGCGTAGTCCATACCTTTTTCTGACGCTGTGCTTTCCAGATCAGTGTAGCTTGGTTCCCGACTGTTGACTAGTACTTCTCTGGCCATCTGGCTGTGCTGTTTCAGTCTTCGCCGCTGCGGTTTCAGCACGTCGTAGATCATGAGATGGCAGAACATGACTAGGATGGGGTTACTGTGTGCGTTCTCGGTGAACAGGTTGCCCGCGTATATGACATAGACTTTTGAGAGAGAAAGTAATTATTAATAATTTGAAGAAATTTTGTTTGTGTGTGATTCACGCAATATTGCTCAATTTACTTCATGGTTTGGTCAAATACTTAACCCTTAACCAGTTCGCGCCAGAGGAAGTATATACACGCAAGGTTTTCCCAAGATTCAAAATAGATGACGCATAAACACGTCTCGAGCAGGCCGGAAATGTCTATCAACAGCGAGAAAGGCCGGAAATGCGTAGGTGTGCTTCCCGGTACCATCGGCCTGAACCCGCATCGGATTGAGTTTCGTTAAAAATAATCCCGCTCCTCGGTTCGGTGATGTTAAAATAATCCCGGCGCTAACTGGTTAAGTATCCCAAACACTGTGCACATTTCTTTGTATAATGATAATTTAATAATAATATTTATTTATATCGTACCACATCATCACCCTAACGGACATCATGGTGCCTACAATACTCTAAATATCATTTCAGCTCCCTGGAAAGTATACAGCTCGATGTTGCCGTTTCGGCATAATTGGCGAAGCTAAACACAATAACTAGGCATGCAACCTGGAATTAACAACTGTTTTTCAATTTTCAATGGCAAAGTGTGAAGTGAAAAATGAGGAAATCATTTTATCCGAGGAAAAATTGCATGCCTGAATAATCTTCTCTACGCCAGCAGGTACCCATTAACTCCTGGGTGGGTAAAGGCTATGAGTCACAAAGTACATTGGCCAACGGCGCATGCACCCCAACCCTGGGCTGGGCTCGAACCCGAGACCTGCAAAATTACCAGCATAATTGCTCGCAGATCACAAATTCAATGCTCTAGACCATGAGGTATGTACCACCCACAACTGCGTCAGTATTGTCTGCGTATGGTTATATGGAATATGTTGAAATTATATCAGTTTGGGAAGAAAAAACAGTATTTAGAGGGAAATATAAACTGCCCAATAATAGGCTGCATCTGCAATACTTGGCTATGACTTGCATTACAACTGGATAATGTAGTTACCAACCGATAATGTCACACAAATTGACCAATACTGTATCCGATAATGTAACCCGCTCCATTGAAATCAGGAATAAGTCTCAAAATGACTTTTTGAGATATGCACATGGTGAGAAAGGAAATTTCATAAGCTTTCTAATGATACCCATCACAAGTGTGTATCTGTTTAGGTTAACGAGTTATAGTCTGATGAAGATGACAGGTGTATATTTATTTGCCGAATCCACATACCGAGAACAACAGCTTTGAAATAAACAACATTTACCAAAATCATACGGACAGCGCACACAAATCCTCTTCATTTTCATCTTTATTGATCGTTTTTACATACAAGACATTAATGACAATAATCTGTGATAACTACACTTCGTAAAAATACAATGTTAAAAAAATCGACTTGGTCACGATTTTCACCCATGCGTTCACTTCAACGGCCGATTGCGTAAAACGGCCTCAGCGACTTATTCCTGATTACGATGGAGCGGGTCACAAATGATCGATAGCGTAGTAACTTTTTCTACGCTATCAGTTAATTTCTGTTTATATTAGTTCGATTTACTATGTTATCGGGTTAGTGATACAGTATTGGTCAATTTGTGTGACATTATCGGTTGGGGGTGATACATTTAACAATTGTTGCCTGCTGTGACATGGTCCATGGCGTTTTGTACACCCGAGGGGGAAAATGGCACCCGAGGCGAAGCCGAGGGTGCCATTTGCCCCCGAGGGTGTACAAAACGCCATGGACCATATCACAGCAGGCAACAATTGTTTTGTTATACCACGGTAATAGATTACAGCAGGCAAGAATTGTTTGTTATGGGTCCGTTCCCGTTGCGGTGCAAAATTGCCGAAGTAGTCGCACTGAATGTTCCGTGTTTTTCTTCGTACTGGCGCTGTCCTGCTCGAAAATCAAATTTCTGATCTCCTCTTTTGAACGAGACAGAAATCGCTTCTTTGGAGGTGACTTAATGCTGTCGTCTGCCGACATTACGGAGAAAATAAGGCAAAATTGGAACAGAAAAAAAGCAGACGAACAGCATAAACGAAAGCCGGTGTAAACAACAATGGCGGTCGTTAGTCGTTGCCGAAAGTGCTAACTTCACTGTTCCCTGTTTACATCGCACAGGAACATACATCAATTTACGTAGTACCAGCTAATATAACACAGCGTTGCTAGACTCTAATATCAGTCGCTTCCATGGTATTTATCACAGAAATAACCGGCCAGGCTATGCGCTAGCGTGTAAAAAAAGATTCCGCGGCCTGGAAAAAGAAAGTTCATGTACCCCGTGGGGTACATGAACTCATGTACCACGCGTACTCGGCGTACATCACTCATACCATGCTCATACATCGGCACAATCGGATACATGCGTTTTTGTGGCATGTCACGTGAACGCTTCTCGACCAATAAAAATTCACAATCTATTGCCGTGGTATAACAATATCAGTTGTAACTACTTGTCTTACGTATTGTTAGATCCCAGACCTGCAGCCGATGTCACGAAAAGTGCGTAGCTTGCGCCATTTTCAAAAGTGGCGCAAGGCTTACGCGACAAAAATGTTGCGTAGCTGCGCCATTTCCTTATGGAGCATTTCACAAAACTTGGCGTAGCTGCGCAACTTTTTTCAACAGCGTTTACGACGACTGTTTGCGTACATTTGTGTTCTTTCATGAAATCGTCGGTGTACCACCTACGCCCACCGATTTGAAAACAGTTTTGTCTGACTTTTCGCTAAATCGTGCGGCAACGTTAAAGATTCTGTCACAGGTAAAATAGAAATTCATTTACTTCAATCATAAGACTGCGTGTCTTTCATGAATCTTAATACGTTGAGCAATGACGGGCTCCACGTCAATTACGATTTGCTGGTAAAATAGGTCATTTTTAGTCGCTTACGCCATATTGTACGCCACCTAAATTGACTGCGCAAACTACGCCATAATTTGTTGCGTATAAGCCACGGACATACGCACTGTCAAACTTTCGTGAAACTGTCATAAGCGAAATATTGCGCAGCAAACAAGAGCGCAGCTTACGCAATATTTTGTGGCGCAAGAGGGCTTGCGCCATTGCGAAAGGTTTCGTGAAATCGGCTGCAGCCTTTTCCCGAATTTAAAACAAAGTTTAGATTTTAATTTGAAAAACAAAAACTGTTAGTCCTACCTAAGTCTTTGTCGCCAAATCCAGTTGGCCAGATGGGCCGATCAATGCGCGGAAGGAGAATCACAGAAATGACCATCCCAAGCAGGATGCGAAGTACCGCAAAGACCAGCCCGTACAACATATTCAGGAACAGAGTCAGATAGGAGTACAGTAGAAATAACACTCTGTATAAAATACCAATTACACACAAAAAAGCTGTTAGTCTGGTTCCCTGACCCGACTTCAGATGAAACAGAGCAATTTCAGGAAATTGTGAGATCAAGGAACCAGACTGCAGTGCAAGAAAAAAACTAGGAGGAAAAGTAGGAAAAGTAGGAAAAGTAGGAAAAGTAGGAAAAGTAGGAAAAGTAGGAAAAGTAGGAAAAGCAGGAAAAGCAGGAAAAGCAGGAAAACTTGAAAAGCCTAAAGGGCGATGACTTAATTTACTCAAATGCAGATGTCCACACTGCTCTCGTCAACTACTTGGTACCAGACCATAACTGGTTTACCAATAGCTACATATATGAAATGATGCACAGCAGAAAGAGCCAGGAACATGACTTTTGTGACGACGTTTTGACCATCATTTTACTAGAGATGTTCGGAAGTTGATATTTACTGCAAAAATCATGATTGCACAAACAAAATTGGTATTAAAGCAATGTGCTTAAGTTACAAGCTAAAAATTAACACAATGTATAATACCTGTGGTTGGTTCTCTGCTGGTTTTCACTTGCAAACAAAACATTGCTAACCAGACAAATGTCAACTTTACAAGTTTTGCCAAGCAATTTGCTATGCAAGAACAGGATACCAGCTAAAAATCCATGTATACTGCCTGTGTATGTTCTCTAGCCGGTATTTTTTTGGCCTAAAATATCTGCTAAGCAAAAACAGGTTAGTAACCCGTTTTTGATAAGCAGTTTTACAATGTATATATTGCCTGTGGCGGGTTCACGTCCTATTTTTTGTTGTTGCTTACCACATAACTCTGCTTACCTGCGGTGCAGTGCGAGGGGCAAATCTGAGTCGTTCGGGCTGAGCTTGGCCTGAGTGAAACAGCGCTTGACAAAGATATTCTGACTTGACATCACCACCGAACCGATAATAACAGAGGGCCTACGTTTGCACACAAAACGGAACAAAACATCAAAACAAGTGATCCTTGGATCCTTTTCCCGCTGTCAATCCCTATACGCTTTGTCAAATTTTGTGCATGTTTAAATTACGACTTCCATGACCTTTGCATGGAGAATTGTGTCTTCCCACCCAAGGGGTCGGGTCACTGCATCCAAGTTTCATCAAAATCCATAAAATTAAAAGCATGTGTAGAAGTTATACACTTGAAAAAGAAAATTTCCTGAATCTTGAACACACATAGGAACAATGACCTCTAATGACTTCTACATGACCTTTGACCCTAGTCGCCCAATGAAGAATTGGGTCTTCCCACCTAAGGGTCACTGCATCCAAGTTTCATTACAATCCATGTACCGGTAATCATGTAGAAGTTATCAATTTTGTTCTCAAAAACTTAACCTGAACTTGTATACAGAGATATGGTCATATGGTCATTATGGTCATATGGTCATAACCTTACTTGTCCTGTTTTGTAATCTTTTGCGTGTTTTGTTTAAGATGTTTAAAGTAAGTTTTCTCACAAACACGTTTTGTGAAACCCATGACTTTCTAGAGCGCTGTAAAAGGTATTTATCGCAAAGCCCCCAAGTGTTATGTACCATTGGAAAGCTCTCTTTCTCAAGATTTGAAAATACCAATATCTCAATTTTCAATATTTCCGAATTTACTCTCATTTTGTGGTGACAGGTCACATATTGTCATAATATGGTCATACAGAGCTATATGGAGATACAGAATTTAGGACTGGTTTTAGTGTCTCAAACATTTCGTTCAGGCAACGCAACTAGCAAAACTTCTTTGGATGGGAAGGGGTGGAGGCCTCATTACATTTCATCACGAACAGCAATTCAAAGAGAAAAGCTATACTTTAATGTACAACAAAGTTGAAAAAAACAAAAACTTACAGCATCAGTTCCAAAAAATAACCAATGAAATATATCTTGAAATTCCAAATGCTGAGTAGCACAAAAGTCGCAATGGCTCCCACAATCAGAAAAATGAATCCTTGCACGAACATGTAGCCTGTCAATGAAAAGAGAAATAATGTCAGGTATACCGAGGAATTAGAAATGAGTATTTCCATAAAAGTGACTGGTCACCACAAAATGAGAGTAAAGTCGCAATATGTGATTCGGAGATATGGCCATTTCAAGTCAAAATATGAAGGGGTGGTCAATTTTGAGATTTTGTGTAATTTGGAAAGCCCAAGTCCTCCTCTACATATTCCCATTTTTGGGTGAGATCAGATGATCGAAAACCTCTTAAATTACGTGATTTTGCGTAGTTAGTGTTTGGATTAAAGTACATTAGTGGTCTAATTAACACGGTAATTAAATATGCAAATTAGGTCCTCGTAAGTATCCCACGTTTTCAAAATTTTGATATTTTGTTGTTTATACAATAGTTTGTATGTGTGGAAAATTTCAAAAAGAATTAATGATTATAACATAGCCGTTGCTATGCTCAACCGAACCTTACTTGTCCCGTTTTGTAATATTTTGCATATTTTGTTTAAAGTGAGTTTTCTCACAAACACATTTTGTGACACCCTATAACTTTCTAGAGCGCTGTAAATAAGTATTTATCGCAAAACCCCCAAGTGTTATGTACCATTGGAAAGCTCTCTTTCTCAAGAATTTGAAAATATTTAATATTTCCATCTTTACTCTCATTTTTATGGTGACAGGTCACAAAAAGGTGAAGGGGTGGGTGCGTTTCAAGATCTCTTGCAGGACAGTATTTTAGCAGTTCTCTTTGTACTTGCATCTACTCATGAACTT
Source organism: Crossaster papposus (assembly GCA_037893245.1). Lineage (NCBI taxonomy): Eukaryota > Metazoa > Echinodermata > Asteroidea > Velatida > Solasteridae > Crossaster > Crossaster papposus. The sequence goes on along the minus strand of JBAIAA010000327.1, from coordinate 982,390 downwards.
ACCCCGAGAATGACAATTCTCGGGGCTCAAGCCTGGGTAATAGACCGATCCCGATTTGACCATAAGCCCCACCCACCTTAGCAAAAGCATAGCAACGCCGTTACCTCGGTCAAGCTGCACATGTGAACATGTAGGCTAGGCATAGAACACGTACACAGAAATGCAACGACAACAAGATTTATTATAATGTTAAACTTTAGTTTTAGGCGTAAAAGTAATAATCAATGCGCTCTGTTTGATTGACAGGCCGGATTGGTCCGTAGAGGCAGGGTTCAAACGGTCCGTTCTTTACCCGAGAAACTCGTTCTCATACTCGAATAGTGGGAACGCGACCAATAAACATTGCACTCAGAACAGGATCACATTCCACCTATCCATCGAGGTTTTGCAAGAACAGGTTTCGCGTTTCAAGAACAGACCGCTCGAACCTAGTCTTTGCCAAAGACCACTGCATTCGACAGTGCGCCACGACACGATTTATATTCCCATCAGCTCCCTTGCACAATGGTCTTTGCAAATTGCTTAAATGGGGCGTGACCTTTTCATGCTAATTCGACCATTCGAATATAGGCATAGCATCTTCGCGCAGTCAACTACGATTCAACGGTCGCGCTGGCCTGCGTTGCATATCTAATTAGCGCTGCTTTACAAAATAATTTTGTGCGTGCGCGTAGCAAGTGTTGATAATCGCAAGTGTTGATAATTGCAAGTGTTGATAATCGCAGTTCTGCGATCGCTGATTGGCTCCCTAAGAAGGCCTGCGGTAAAAGAAAAGCAATTTGCAAAGACCTATGCGTGAGCGAGGGGGCTGGTCTATAATTGTGTCATAGCGGGCGCACTGCGTGAAAAGAATACGCGACGTATACGATCGATCAAACTACTAGATCAAATGCATTCATCTTTCGCAAAGACTAGCCTGAACCCAGCCAGGGATATTGGTTGGTGCTACTGTATCCATAGTAACTCTAGTATACCTGCAAGGAAAACAGCCACTTGAAAACCGATGTACTTCAAACTGCCAACCTACAGGACCAACGACAAAAATATTATCAGAAGTAGAAATCACAAGAACATTGTTTTGTGGGATTATATATTAGTTTGTTGCGAAATACGGTACCCTCTGGAGACATGAACACAATGTGTACAATGGAGACAAAACGTCTCCGGAGGGTAAATTTCTATAGATGAATAGGTCTCCACTGGGAATTTCACGAATTAGATTTTACTTAAATTACTCAAAAACTAGGATTAGGATGTGGGTTGGGGTTAGTGTTTGGGTATAATATAGGGTATATTGCGTCAAAATTTCAACCCAGGAAAAAAATTATGGTTAAAATGGGAGCATTTTGAAAAACATGCTCGACTTTCTAACCATTTTGTACACGAGAACAAAGCCATGTCTCCACAGTGATACAAAAATGCGAATACATGGACACCTGTCACACACTAACCTAAACATGTGTAATAACACCTTCCATTGTGGACACCTATTGTTCCTTCTTTTGTTTCTACGTTTTTTGAAGGCCTCCCATAGGTTTTGTACACAATTTTCATTCGTGGACTTTCTGTCAACCGTGGACCCTATTGTCCTCTATTGTTCTACGTCCACTATTTGAATGTGGATACAAACTTAAAGAATGTATTATTCGGACACAATTTCTTTGGTTGTGTACACAGTGTATGAGGAGTCGATCAGGTTGCGATAAAAATATAATCCCGCGCCTCGGCTCTGTGATGTTAAAATAATCCCGACGTAAATACGCCTGTATACACGCCTCCAATAAAGTACCTCATATTGCCCCTCTTGTTTGTAGTTGTACTCTAACTTTTTAAGAAGGCCTCCCATAGGTTTTGTACACGAATCAGAATCAGGAACTTTTTTGAAATAGGGGACCCTAAAGTCCTTATTTTTATAAGTCCCCTACCCGGGTATTTCAATAAAAAACAAATTCACTGCCACCATCAAACCTTTTGTTCTCAACATTCTAATTAAACCTCGCTGGGCTCTCTGACTATAGTAAGTATTCCTTTGTGGTTTATTAGTAAAGTTATTTCTTTGGATATTACATACAATATAATCAGCAGATTTCAGTATTACAGCTGTTGGCAACTCGTGTTTCCCGGCCCACATGCTCAGCAAGTGTTTCCTGGGGAAAAAAAAGAAGAAAATGAGTCACTTCTCACCAGCGTTTTTCCACATGTGACCTGTCACCACAAAATGAGAGTAAAGTCGGAAATATTAAAAATTGAGATATTGGTATTTTCAAATTCTTGAGAAAGAGAGCTTTCCAATGGTATATAACACTTGGGGGTTTTGCAATAAATACTTTTTACAGCGCTCCAGAAAGTCATGGGTTACACAAAACGTGTTTGTGAGAAAACTTACTTTAAACATCTTAAACAAAACACGCAAAAGATTACAAAACAGGACAAGTAAGGTTCGGTTGAGCTTAGCAACGGCTATGTTCTAATCATTAATTCTTCTTGAAATTTTCCACACATACAAACTATTGTATAAACAACAAAATATCAAAATTTCGAAAACGTGAGATAATTACGAGGACCTGATTTGCATATTTAATTACCGTATTAATTAGACCACTAATGGACTTTAATCCAAACACTAACTACGCAAACACTACGCAAAATCGCGTAATTTTAGAGGTTTTCGAGCATCTGATCTCGCCCAAACAATGGGAATATGTAGAGGAGGACTTGGGCTTTCCAAATTACGCAAAATCTCAAAATTGACCACCCCTTCATATTTTGACTTTGGATGGCTATATCTCTGAATCACATTGTGCGACTTTACTCTCATTTTGTGGTGACAGGTCACACATGTGGTCCACTCGATAGTTCAAAGGTTTGATAGTCCCAAGGTTTATTGATCCAAAGGTTCGTTAGTTCGAACGCACACATTTTCCATAAGAGAAAATTCATTAGTGCTGGGCGAGTAACTCGAGTACTTGACTACCCGTGATTAGTTTTTCGATTACTCGTGCCAGTCCGAGTAGCAATAAATACTCGCGAGTAGTGTGATTGTTAGCAAGCGATGATTGTTTACAAGTACCGATTAAGTTGTGGTCGTTTGATTGAAGGACACAAAATGAATTGACTTGCCGCTCCCCACAATTGCACACCTACAATGGCACATCTTATTCCCAAATAATAAGGTTCAACAAACTATTAATTCTTTGAGTGAGCCAACACAAAATGTAGCTGACCGCAGATGTCCCCCATCCTGAGCCACGCAGAGTTTAACAGGCTCTTGAATTGCCCTCAAACCCTGCGGACATTTGCAGCAATCATTAAACAAGTTGGCCAATACATGACAAGTTGGCCAATACATGATATGAACGTCCACCCCTGGTAAAATGACAATTTCTACCACTATACTTAATTTTATTGGCGTTTACGTAGCTTTTCAGTCTTTTATGTTTCTTATTCTGTATAATTTATAATAGCAAAGCTTTATTTCACGTTCTGTATGTTAATTTCTACAATTTTTCCGATTAATTTTAATTTTTACGTGGTTGGATGAACATTTGTAATAACACCTCAGATGTCCAAGTGAATGGACCAATAGAAATGCGCGTTGCGGAAGAAGTTGGTTCGCATGCCTTGGGCTGTTTTCCGAACCCCAGCTTTGTCTTTGTATCAGGCTTCATTCATACAGTTTAGCAATAGGCTGTAGCCGGAGACGGAGCCGAAGCCAGGAGCTTGAAAAACGGCCTTGGTCTGTTAGTAACGGAGGCTCTGATTGGGCGCATGAATCTTTGCGCTAATAATCACGGATCTTGCCGAATGTCCGCAGGGGTTTGAGCGCTATTAGTAGAAAGCTTGTAAAAGCGCTGCGTAGCTCAGGATGAGATGTCCCCAGCCCGCAGAGTTTATACAATGGAAGCCATACTTCTCCTGCAGATATCAGGTTTCAATACCACGTTCCGGGTTTGGGTCGATGGTGTCGTAAATTAATTCAGCAATAAATTCAATAATGTGAAATATTTTTTTAAATTTTATTGAGGCGTGTCAGCAAAGATAACGTAATCAAAAAATGGGATTGTTATCTTGCATGTTTGTGACTGGCCTTGGACGTTAGTATAGTTTGAAAAGAGGTTTTCGATCATCTGATCGCACCCAAAAATGGGAATATGTAGAGGAGGACTTAGCCTCCAAAAATTTACCACCCCGTCATATTTTGACTTTGGATGGCCATATCTCCGAATCACACCGTGCGACTTTACTCTCATATTGTGGTAACAGGTCACATATACGTACCAACAACTCAAAAGAACATATTAAAAAAAAAAATCTTAGTCTAAAGGCCGATTCATATACGTACCAACAAGTCAAAAGAACATATTAAAAAAAAAAATCTTAGTCTAAAGGCCGATTCATACTCGGCAGAAAAGCGAACGTGAATTTGTGACATCAGGGCACATTTTTGTGCTGCGAATTTGCAAAAGTTGAACACATTTCAACTCCGACGAACTTCCGCAGCGAATGTTTTCTGACGTCGCTTCACTTTTAAAAGTTTGAACCGGTTTTAAGACGGGTTTTTATTTTTTTCTATTTGTAGTGGATATCAAGTTAAAATGGCTCTACCCTTACATAAATTTAAGGAGGCTTGTTGCAAGCTTGCCACAAGCTTGCAGAGAGCTAGCAGGGTTCCCCGCAAGCTTGCCGCAAGTCGCCTGCCAACCAGCAGAATGGCAAGCTTGCAGTAAGCTTGCCCCAACTTTCCCCTCATTTGCATATTTGGAACCCTGCAAGCTCTCTGCAAGCTTGCGGCAAGCTCTCTGCAAGCTTGCCTGCAGAATGGCAAGCTTGCGCCATGTGGGAAGAATGCGGCAAGCTTAATTGCGCCAATGAGCAAGCTCGGTGGCAAGCTTGCATGAATGGCTAGTTATTGCAAGCTTAGTTAATAACTGTTCAAACAAATCAACATTGCCTAGCACGTGCAGTCAAATAATCTTTTGTCAGTTGATATTGGTTCAAGATGAAAGGAACACACTATTACAATTGCACTTTGCTGTGGAATAGTTAAGAAATGTCTAATTCCCATTGTTTCCATTCTAAAATTTGAGGTAAAGGCAATTAAGTTACAACAATACAAGCCAAGTGATTTTTTTTGGCGTAAAAAATAAAACGGTTCAAGAAAATGATTTACCTGTAATTCGTCAAGATGTTTGGAGTGTACAGAAGGGCCACAATTATTGACAGAGTGCTTGCAGTCCACCAGCTGACTATAAATAATCAAACAAACAAAAAGTTTGGAAAAACGTGTCAATCAAATACAGAAATGCGTGGATGTGCTTCTCAGTACCATCGGTCTGAACTGCCTCGTTAAAATAATCCCGCGCCTCGGCTCGGTGATGTTAAAATAATCCCGGTGCGAACTGGTTCAAGTGGAAAAGTGTTTCTTTCAAACCATACCTATATGATCCATGTTGATTATACATTCTACATGTGGCATTCCATTAGATTTTGTTTGCATTTGTTGGATGACACGCTGAACTGTACAATCACAGTAATTTTGAAAACTCTATTATACAAGAGGGCCTTTTACAGGGTGACACAGTGTTTACACTTTGAAGCTTTTTAGCTTTAAAGTGTAAACTGCAACTTTTGCGCACGTCATAGACGTAAAATATATTATGTTTTTCCAATGTAGCCTGGTTTAATTTTGAAAAATCTCAACAAATGACACTCAAAATCTTTCTCTTTCATCTTCTGATAAATAAGCCTGTAAAATTTGCTTTTTGGGGCTATCCCAGGTTACATCAACTTTTGGGGTGGTTTTTTTTCTTTTTTTTCTGTCATATGGTTGTTGAGTAAACCTGAATAAATTAAATAAAATCTATTTGTTAACCAGTTCGCGCCGGGATTATTTTAACATCACCGAGCCGACGTGCGGGATTATTTTTAACGAAACTCGATTCGTGGAGGGTTCAGGCCGCCAGTACCGGGAAGCACACCCACGCATTTCCGGGTTCGCTCGCTGCTGACAGATATTTCCGGCCTTGCTCGTGGCGTGTTTATGCGTCATCCGTTTTGAATCTGGAGAAAACTTTGCGTTTATATTCGTCATACGGCGCAAACTGGTTAAGTTGGTTATAGGTACTCGATTCCATAATCCGGTTCCTGACATCAACGGTCGGCTGCTTGGTTCCGGTGCGGCACACCCCGAGTAAGTAATCTTTTAGAAATCGTGGCACGCTAAGTTCCCCTTAGCAAACTGAATTGACAATGGCTTCTTGCGAAGTGTGCAGAAGGTTGCAGGGTTAAAGGGAAATTCCAGGCTCAATAATATTTTACCTAGTCTAAAAGAATATATGGTAACATACTGACTCCGCAGGAAATTTGTTTTGATTTGTTATCGAGAACGACACACGCGCTTATTATATTCACGATTTCTTGCCATTCAGGAGTACAAGGGCGCGGCCATATTGTTCAAATTTCCCGCTGCGCCCGGGAAATTATGACGTAGTGTCTGCACCTCAATGCACATCGCTTTATTGCCTGTTGTTCGCACTGGTATTCCACCTTGACGCGGCCAACTACATTATGCAGACGTATGTTGTACGGCGCACGACTATTGCGAGTACATGTATTGCATTTCTGTGCAGAATATCGACTTGACGCGCCACAAACTATCGTTTATTTTTCTATTTTCTGAGAAGAATAGAAAATCAGTGAGCTAGTAATTATGGCATCAGGTACTTCTCCGTATGATTTTGAGCCCACTTTCACATGTACAGTACACATTGTGTATACACATCAAAGGGTTCAATTGTATTCCTTGCGCGTGCAGGGCCGCTATCGGTCAGGCTTCGCGTACTGATGGTGCAGACACCACGTCACAATATCTCGGATGTACCGATAAACCAGAACAAAATGGCGGCTCGCATGACGGTAAGCGCAGTGAGAGGAAATCTGTTTTATATGATTACCGAAACCGATAAAAATGAAATAAAAATCAATTCACAATGGCAATTGACACTCTTTAACATTATGCAATTATAAACTATGGGTGGAGTTTCCCTTTAATATTGGACAAGGACAGACAAATCAACAAGTAAACACCTACCTGTAAGCATGACGTGTGCCTGGTCTATCTGAGCGGTGACATGGGCCAAAGCATCTGTGTCATTGTGGAGTACAGTGGATGCCACTTTAGTCGCTGTACTAATGGCAAAGCTTATTAGGTTTAGCCCCGTTTGTATGAACCAAAATTCTACCTGAGGGGAAGGGAAAAAAATGAGAGGGTGGCAAACAAAATAAAAAAATTAAACTATCACTTATTCTTGGCCCCATTTGGAAGAATAAACAGAAGTAATTATACTTTGTAGATGTTTTTGTATCACTGTGGAGACATGGCTTTGTTCTCGTGTACAAAATGGTTAGAAAGTCGAGCACATTTTTCAAAATGCTCTCATTTTAACCACAATTATTTTCCTGGGTTGAAATTTCGACCCAATATACCCTATATTATACCCTAACCCAAACACTAACCCTAACCCACATTCTAACCCTAGTTTTTGAGTAATTTAAGTACAATCCGAAAATCTAATTCGTGAAATTCCTAATGGAGACCTATTCATCTATAGAAATTACCCTTTGGAGACCTTTTCACTCCCATTGTCCCCATTGTGTTCAAGTCTCCAGAGGATTTGGGATGGTTATAGGGTTATTAATCAATTTTCAAACAAACTCTAAAGATGTAAAAGTTGAGACCTCCAGAATTGAACCAACCTGGTAAAGGCTGATTATGCAGACAAAACAGGGCATGAGTACACGGGTCGGGTAGATGAAACCTGGATGAGGCTTGTAATACTTAGCAAGTCTAGCACGCCACCCCACATACACCCTGCAACATGTACATGTACATGAGATTATTATTATTATTATTATTATTATGTATTTCAATCCACATTCAAATATGTAAGGGGTTCTGGAAAAATAAGACGGAACTGGGCAGAGGTTGAAATGAGGGTTCTCAGGTATTAGAAGGATACGATTCTCCTTGCAATGCTGTTTCTTGTACTTCAAGCGGACATTCCATTACCAAGTTACGGCTGTTTAAAGTTTGCATTTATTAACATGTCGCAAAAGTAAAATATTGATAAAACGGCCTTTGAAGTCTTGCGTTTTGCACATGTGATATGGAAAAATATCAATGTTTTTCCTGAACCAGTTCGCGCCGGGATTATTTTAACATCGCCGAGCCGAGGGGCGGGATTATTTTTAACGAAACTCGATCCGAAGCGGGTTCAGGCCGATAGTGCCGGAAAGCACACCCACACATTTCCGGACTTGCTGGCTGCTGACAGACATTTCCGAACTTGAACTTGGCGTGTTTATGCGTCAGCCGTTTTAAATTTGGGGAAAACTTTGCGTTTATATACGTCATCTGGCGCGAACTGGTTAAAAACATTTTTATTCCACTAATTTCTTACTATTTTGTTAGAAATATGGTTAGTAGACATAACAAAGATTACAAATATCAAACATTTGAAGAAAATAACTCCCATTCCACAATTTTGGATTTTTCTCTTCTATAGCCTGTGCGCAAGTTCTGTCTCATTTTGCCAGAATGCCTCATACAAATTACATGACAAAATTAATATACAATTTAGTTCATATTAAAATACATGAACAAAATGTGGAGAAGGCAAGGTTGAGTAGAAAAACCAATTCCTATCACCAAAGTTTCAACCCGCCCATAAAAAAAAAGTCAGATTTTTTTTTTTTTTAATTCAGTAAACAACAACATACAAACAGACAAAAACATATAAACCAATACGTGGACAACAACAGGCCCCGTACGCAGGATTTGTTATGGGGGGGGGGGGGGGGGGGGGTGCGAATTTGTACTGATGGGACCAAAAATGGAACCAAAAATGTCCTGATCAGTACCGTTATTTCTACATCAAAATACCATTATTTACCCAAAAAATGTGGACCTTTTGGTAATTTGGGGGGTGAATTTGTACTGATGGGACCAAAAATGGGACTAAAATTTTGTGTGTGCCTGGAGTACAGTTAATTCTACATCAAAATACCATTATTTACCCGGAAAATGTGGACCTTTTGGTAATTTGGGGGGTGCGTACGCAACCGTCGCACTCCCCCTGCGTCGGGCCTGAACAACCCAAGCGAGGGCAGTAAAACTGCGGTGGTTTTCTATGGGACCCAAATAGAAATAAGAAATATACATTGATAATTACCCAAAAATTCAACTTGGGACTTTGGGACTTTTTCGTGGAAACTTACACTTCGGCTGGTTTGTTGAGCAGATTTCTGACGTATATCGCTTGATGAGTCTTGTACAATCTCTCCTGACTCTGCAAAAACATGAAACAATCTCTTATAAAAAAAGTATTTTGCAGATTGAACAAAGAAATTTGCTGGAGCAGGACCCTGCTCTATCAATCTAGACTGTTTTGACAGTAAAAATGTGTTAAGGACATCGAAATGTCTTCCTAATCTCACTTGTCCCTTTAAAGGGATCGTAAAACGTTTGGTAATTACTCCAAAGATTAATGGCAATAAAAACTTACTTGGAAAGAAGTACAGCAGCTTTGGATAGTATAATGCATTTTTAGAAACTTTTCACTTCGAAGAACTGCGGTTATGGGAAAAGATATCACTTTTTATCCCCAAATATTTGAATCTGAGAAGCGTTACTGCAGTGACGTTTCTCAGATTGTGTATTCCAATGCAGATTATTCTTCCTGCGTGGACATAACGTCTCCAGATTTTCGGCAATATCTCTAAATCGCTACCACCTTTTGAAATGAAATGTGTACAGGTTAGTTTTATGGTATATATCTATAACTATTATAGGATTGAAACAAACAGTGGGTTCCAGTTACCAAACGTATACGATCCCTTTAATACCGTAAAACTTATTCTACACCCTCTCCTCAAAGGTACATTTAGCAATATAACCGTGCTTATATAGGGCTTTCCATCGCATCAACGATCTCAAAGCGCTTTACAATTATTACCCCGTTCATCAGGCCTGGACCACGCGGCAGCTGTTTATAGGCGCTCAATCGGCCTCGACCCTCACAGGTACCCATTTATACTCCTGGGTGGAGAGAGGCAATTGTAGTTAAGTGTCTTGCCAAAGGGCACAAACACCACGTTCCTATGTTTCCCATAAAAGTGTCACTGAAATTGACTTCAAATTTTTGTATTTGTTTTACAGGTACATGTACTTTGTTTTATGTAACCACTCTTTGAGATATCAAAGGCATAATCAAACTGTGTGCTGAATTAAAACAAAAGTATCCCAAGTCAGATGTAACAAGGACACGAAAAAATTAGACCCCTAATTTAGGGACAGACCCAAATACCATGCGATGCCCTTTGGCCAATCAGGAGAGAGAATAATGCAAGCAGGTTTGAATATTCATACCGTGAGTTTGACTCCCTTGTGGCGTTGGATGACAGTGGTGATAAACATGGCGAGGAAATAGACGGTCAGCAGAAAGATGCAGATTAGAACAGGAATCTGTGGCACTATGACTGGGTATGGCTCCTGTGGAATGAAAAAAATAAATAAATAAACAATCAGCAACTTTGAACAGCACTGGGACCAATTTCATAGAGCTGCTAAGCACAAACAAACATGCTTAGCATGAAAATTTGCCCTCGGCAAAAACAAGGTTACAGACCAAATTTTCACGGGATCTTTATTGTTTTCAATTGATAATCAGCTGGTTTTTGGCTTAGCATGAAAAACCCGTAGAATTGAGGCTGGTAACCTGTTTTTAATGAGCAAGACTTTTTTGTGCTAAGCAAATTTTTGTGCTTAGCAGCTCTATGAAATTGGCCCCTGGTCACGCACGGGCGCCATTAGCAGTTAGGCATGATACCGGCTAAATGGCAATAGAACCTTTTATCGAATGCACGACTCGAGGGCGCCGTTTTTCAGATATTTTGGCCGATAATTTGAAGATGATTCACGTAAGTTTACACATCCCTATTCCCTACAGCTCAAAAAAGAATTTTTTTTCCAATGTTTCATTTTTATATAAAACTTAAGTACAAAACCCTATTGCTATTTCAATATTAAAGTGTGATATTGATACTGGTTGGTTACAGCGCAAATGGCACTCTCACACATTCAAGAAAACATGTTTATGGCCTCTAGCAATCGTCAACATAGAGCTGGATATAGCTCAGTTTGTAGAGCACCGCAACTGCAATACAGCGGGTCCGGGTTCAAACCCTGAGTGAATTTCTTTGCACAATGTTTAAATTAATTTACCGAGGAATGTTGGGGGGGGGGGGGGGGGGGAGAAGAGTAGGAGACATAAAATTGACGAATGAAAGTTGCCAATCTTAATAAATAAATGTATTTCAACAATCTTAAAAACCTATACCTTCCAAAAAAGCAACAACAAAAAGCAAATAACAAAGTGCCTACTTTTTTTTAATCATAATTCATTTTCTGCCGAGAGTAAGATAATTAAATCTCATTTATTTTAGTGTGAAGCATCCTATTTTGGGGGGTGATAAATTATTAATTTTAATGTATAAATGAAATCAAACTAATCAATAAATATCTACTAACTGACCAATTAAAAACACCAGGGGCCAATTTCATAGAGCTGCTAAGCACAACAATTTGCTTAGCATGACAATTCGTCCTTGGCAAAAACAAGGTTACAGACCAAATTTTCACGTGATAATTATTGTTTTGGATTGATAATCAGCTGTAGTTTTGCTTAGCATGAAAAACACGTATAATTTTGGCTGGTAACCTGTTTTTAATAAGCAAGACTTTTTTGTGCTAAGCAAATTTTTGTGCTTAGCAGCAGCATTATGAAACTGGCCCCTGGTCACGCACCAGATGAATTCACGCAAAAATCCTAATACATTGTACAATTAATTCTTGAAATTGACTTGTGCCAAAACCTCACCAAAATAAAATTCCAACTAAAAAAATACAAAAATTGATGTGAGGATCTACAAAAAGTACACAAGTTTGCAGAGAAATACGGTATATACAAAGTGTTTGTACTTTGTATGTACCACAAATGAAAAGTATAATCAGCTGTTAATGTCAGGGTTGTTGTAGAGTCCCTGCAAGTCCGTTCAAAAGTCCTTTCGTGGAGCCAGTCACAAGTCCCTTCATAAGGGCAGTCACAAGTAACTAGATGAACAATGATTTGAATAGCTTGTGATTTGAATTTGAACTGAAGGACTTGCAGGGAATTACAGGGACTTGCAGGGACTTGTGATGGACTCGACTACGTCTCTGGTTAATGTACAACCACAACCTTTGGCCAGATATTGCAAATTATATTCCACATACCGTGCGTTCGTTGCCTTCTCGTTCACACACGACACTGAACAAGATCAGCATGACAAACCTAGTAAACGAAAAACAAACAAATTAACTGTCACGGCTAGACCAGAAAAATGTCTAGTTTTAGGCTTGCTGACCTACCTAGTAAAGAAAGATAATATCAAGGAAAAACTTTAATATATGTGACCCACTCCACAATAATGGGTATTATGTCACAAAATAGTAAAATTGAGTTATATACGTGGTTGGAAAGCCCACAGCGTAAGCTTCCAGTTGGTAATAGAGCTCCATAGCTACTCCCGTTCTGGAGATATGACATGTTTGCCTTTGATTACTTCCTTGGAGTTCAAATTACACAACAGAGAAAACAGGCTTTGAAAAAGCCGGCTTTGTTTTAGAACAACAGAACGATGAACACAAAATGGGCGTGTTTTCTACTTTAATCATTAAAATCAACATTTCTTTAAATGAAACCTGAAAATATTGGTGTTAAAGATGTCATTAATGGCAAACAATGTAAATCATATTTTGATGAAATGTTTACCCTCTCAATGTTGAGTAGTCCATTACGTGATAGTGCACAGCGCGACTTAATACCCTTTTTGTAGAGCCGGTCACATATACAAGGCAATTATTCATTGGACATGGATTAGACCCCACTCATAATGTGAAATGCACACAGGATCCCACTGTTGGTATAACACAAGATCCAATACACAAAATATATCACACCAACATCATTGATAATTAATAGACACCAATGGTGCGAAATTTTGTACCTCTGGAGACGTGAACACAATGGGGACAATGGGAGTGAAAAGGTCTCCAAAGGGTAATTTCTATAGATGAATAGGTTTCCAATAGGAATTTCACAAATTAGATTTTTGGATTTTACTTAAATTACTCAAAAACTAGGGTTAGGAAGTGGATTAGGGTTAGTGTTTGGGTTAGGGTATAATATAGGGTATATTGGGTCAAAAGTTCAACCCAGGAAAATAATTGTGGTTAAAATGGGGGGAAAATTTGAAAAACGTGCTCGACTTTCTAACCATTTTGTACACAAGAACAAAGCCATGTCTCCACAGTGATACAAAAATGCGAATGTATGTATACAATTATGTACCGAGAATTCAATATTTAGTCAAGGCTGCAACCTCCCTTCACTTACAGCAATTAGGGCTAAAAAATATAGTACTTTTCTGGATTTTGTTTTTGGCTAGACAAGTATAAAGTCTCAAGAATTATTCCAGACTCGCACCTGACAAATACTCCCGATCACAAATACATGTATGTGACTCGCTCTGTGAAAATGAGTCAGATGTCGCACAGTGCGCTTATGAGATTTGGGTGGTTGAAAGCGGAGAGGGGGTTTTCGTACTAAAATTCAATATTCCTATTTCATGATTTTCACCTTGGTTAGGATCTATATTTTCAATTTCTACATTAAAACATGCTGAATTAAATCAGATTTAGTGCGAAAAACCGGTTTTGTATTCTATTGCAAACATCTCCTAAAGGGAAATAATTTTTTAATGCATGTTTTCTCATGAATGGGGTTTTTAGATTTCGCAAAATCGTCAAAATTAAAATCGGTGTGTCACAAGAACGCAACATGCTACAGACCTCCCACATATATCAAATTAAGGAGGACAGTGCACTCTTTCTAATGGTATACATAACTCTGTTTGTCAAATTTTAGACATCTGACTCATTTTCACATTAACATTGCACAATTTTAAAGTTCAAATTGTAACTTATAAATTGGAACCAAAATAAAACAAACTAGCATATCGTTTCTTGATGCGCACGTCTAGGTTCAGATAGTCAAAGTACAACATTATTTACACAACAATAAGGTGATGACCACCGCACGCCCCCAAATTGTATTGCCGCTAATGTACATGTACATTTTATCGGGATACAAATATACAAGGGTTGTAGCAAAGTATAATTGTGTTGACTCTTCGAAAAATTTGTTGTATGCAGAAGCACAATAAAGATAGTGCCAAAAAACATAAATGCATGTTTACGGTAAGGGCTTGAACAAAACCCAGGTAGGTAGGTAGGTAGGTAGGTAGGTAGGTAGGGATATAAGTTTATTTTGTCGAAAAATGATTATGTTTGTGACAAATAATTGAAACTTGTATATATGTACAATTATCAACTAGCAAAACAGCAATAAAAAGTGACTTCTGAATAGAAGGGTTAATTGTATTCAGATCAAATTACATGTAATCATTTATCTCTTAACCCTCCTGTGGTTTTACATTTCAAAACCTTTCAAAATCTGCTTACTTGATAAAATGGCTGTAAATAAGTATGAACCTTTCAAAACGCTCCAGAATTTGTTGCTACTGCACTACTACACCTTTCAAAACCTTTTGAAAGGTTTTTTTTTTCTCACACCAGTTTGATCAGAAAGTTGTTTTACCTTTCAAAATCTTTCATAGGTTTCTTTTGTCAGACAGTTTTCTCGCCTTTCAAAACATTTCAGTCCAAGAAACTTGAAAGGTTTTGAAAGGTCAGACAATTCTATGGCAACTGCCCTATATATAGGAGGGTTAAAATCAAGCAGCATCTGTGTGGGGGGTGGCACAGAACAAAACAATAATTTGTAGTAAAACTTTGGTATTGGAAGTGGACAAAATATGTGAGGGGTTCTGGCAAAATAAGACGGAATTGGGCAGAGGTTGAAATGAGAATTCTCAGGTATTAGAAACGAGGATAACATTCTCCTTAAAATGCTGTTTGTTGCACTTCAATCTAACAAGTTATGGCTGTTTAAAGTTTGTATTTATCAACATGTCGCAAAAGTTAAAAGTTGAGAAAAAGGTCTTTAAAGTTTCGAGTTTTGTACATGTTATATGGAAAAATGCTAATTGTTTCTTCCTTAAAAACACTTTTTACACTACTTCCGTACAATTTGTGTCCAAATTAAAGTTAGTAGGCATACCAAAGATTACAAATTTCAATAAATGTGACCGGCTCTACAAAAAGGTGTCTTAAGTTAATGGCCCGCTCAACGTTGAGAGGGTAAACATTTCCGCATCAAAATGTGATTTTTATTTTGTTGTCATGAATGAAATCTAAAATACCTACAGTTTAAGGTTTCATTAAAAGAAATGTTGATTCTGATGAATAAAGTGGAAAAAAACAACCATTTTGTGTGCATCGTTCTGTTGTAGTACAACAGAGCCGGCTATTTTAAAGCCTGTTTTCTCAGTTGTGTAATTCAAACTCCGAGAAAGTAATCAGTATGTAAACACGTCGTGTCTCCAAAATGGAAGGGGCTATGGATCTCTATTATATACTAAATGAAAGCTTACGTTGTGGTCTTTCTAGCCATGTATATAACTCAATTTCATTTTTTCGCGACATAAAACACCTTTTTGTAGAACCATAAATTAAATAAATTTCCCATTTTTCATTATTTTGCAGTTTTCCCCTACTATGCCTTGTTCCCAGTTCTGTCTCATTTTGCCAGAACGCCTCACATATAGTTTCCTCGGCTTCGCCTTTGAAACTATTTTGTCAACTTCCAATCCCTCAGGGAGCTATCGACTATTCACCTTGAACACATGTTATATTTGTATAATACGTACCAGCCAGCCAGATACAAGAATCCCATGCCACTGGCTACGAGACGAGACTTGCAGGTGATGCAAGCAAAGAACGGAAAACAGTCCACAGCAATCTCTACGACTACGATGGTGCCAACCAATACTAACAAGCAAAGAAATACAACTCAATATCAGGAGAGTTTTATTAAACGGATCGTATACGTTTGGTAACCCACTGTTTGTTTCAATCCTATAAAATTTTAAAAAAATATTTCAAAAGGTGGCAGCAATTTTGAGATATTGCCGAAAATCTGGAGCGGTTATGTCCACGCAAGAAGAATAATCTGCATTAGAATACACAATCTGAGAAACGTCACTGCAGTAACGCTTCTCAGATTCAAATTTTTGGGAATAAAATGTGATATCTTTTTCCATAACCGCAGTACTTCGAAGTGAAAATTTTCTAAAAATGCTTTATACTATCCAAAGCTGCTGTACTTCTTACCAAGTAAGTTGTTATTGCCATAAATGTTTGGAGTAATTACCAAACGTATACGATCCCTCTAAGCTGTCTTGTTAGTTTTGTTTAACCAGTTTGCTTTGTAAGTTTTTCCGGAATTCAAAACAAATAATAGATAAACACTTTCACGAGCCAGGCCACAGATTTCTGTCAACGCCTGGCTCGCAATGAGCGAGGTCGAAAATCATCAGGGTGTGCTACCCACAGATGCTGGTGTAAACTGGTTAAGCCTCACATATCAACTGACAACCGAACATAAAATTTTATAAAATATACAAGCCAAAGAAATTAGCTTTCGACATAATCTTGCTTGAGATACAAAATACTGCCCTAAACCTCACAAAAACCAAATGGTCCATCGATTCTCGTTATAACATTAATTAAGCTAATCGTGCCAATTCATGAAGGTCATTTTTGTGGCCAGCATCTGTGGGTAGAAGACCCTAATATTTCTTGCCTCACTTGCTGCGAGCCAATCACAGCAAATAGCCCATAGAATCATTTATGCTTTAAAACAAATGTAAAGATTGAGATCAAACGGAGAACGTATTTCAAAATTACGAGCTTTGAAAAAAGGTCAACTCATAATACTCACTCGTGGCCCAGCCTGGGATATCCCAATAAAAGAAATAAGACGCGTAGTCACCAAAGATGAGGTCTAGAACCATGGCGGATGCAGCACCAAACGCCAGGCAGTGTGGTAGACGGTCATGGTTGTCAAATAAGTCTATGGGACTAAAGAATATTTAAAAAAATGACCGCAGACATTTTCATTTGAAGGGCACTTTAATTAAGCTTTAAAGGAAATTGGAACCCACTGTTTGTTTCAATCCTATATGTGACCTGTCACCACAAAACGAGAGTAAAGTCGGAAATATTGAAAATTGAGATATTGGTATTTTCAAATTCTTGAGAAAGAGAGCTTTCCAATGGTACATAACACTTGGGGGTTTTGCGATAAATACTGTTTACAGCGCTCTAGAAAGTCATGGGTTTCACAGAACGTGTTTGTGAGAAAACTTACTTTAAACATCTTAAACAAAACACGCAAAAGATTACAAAACAGGATTACAAAAGTACGGTTCGGTTGAGTACAGCTATGTTCTAATCATTATTTCTTCTTGAAATTTTCCCACACATACAATCTATTGTATAAACAACAAAATATTACAATTTCGAAAATGTGGGATAATTACGAGGACCTGAATTGCATATTTAATTACCGTGTTAATTAGACCACTAATAGACTTTAATCCAAACACTAACTACGCAAATACTATGCAAAATCGCGTAATTTAAGAGGTTTTCGCTCTCCTGATCTCACCCAGGACTTGGGCTTTCCAAATTATGCAAAATCTCAAAATTGAC
Organism: Crossaster papposus; assembly: GCA_037893245.1. Taxonomy (NCBI): domain Eukaryota; kingdom Metazoa; phylum Echinodermata; class Asteroidea; order Velatida; family Solasteridae; genus Crossaster; species Crossaster papposus. The sequence goes on along the minus strand of JBAIAA010000327.1, from coordinate 964,617 downwards.
CACCCCTTCATATTTTGACTTTGGATGGCCATATCTCTGAATCACATCGTGCGACTTTACTCTCATTTTGTGGTGACAGGTCACATATACATGTAGTTATAGATATACCATAAAACTAACCTGTAAAAATTTCATTTCAAAAGTTGGTAGCGATTTTGAGATATTGTCAAAAATCTGGAGCGGTTATGCCCACGCAGGAAGAATAATCTGCATTGGAATACATAATCTGAGAAATGTCACTGCAGTAACGCTTCTCAGATTTAATTCTTTTGGGATAAAAAGTGATATCTTTTTCCATAACCGCAGTACTTCGAAGTGAAAAGTTTCAAAAAATGCATTATACTATCCAAAGCTGCTGTACTTCTTACCAAGTAAGTTTTTATTGCCATTAATTTTTGGAGTAATTACCAAACGTATACAATCCCTCTAACCCCAACGTCACCGAATACTACACAAAAATACTACATGTAATAGTAAAATGTACTATGCAGCACTCTATGCACCTACCACTTGCGTGCAATGGCTGTAGTCATTTTTAGTATTTGGTACTTCACACATATGTGACCCTCCACGACGAAAGGGCCGTAAAGTAGGCATCTTGACGTTTTGAGATTTTTAGAGAAATGAAATCTACAAGAAATAAGCTTTAAAATGATGTATTACAAGACATAGTTGGTATTTATGGTTAGCTACAACAAGTAACACTGAATACGAAAATTCTTTGTTTATTATTGTTTTTCACATATGTTATTGGTCTTTTTCTCAAAATAAGCTCTGGCGACTTTACTGCCCTTTTGTCGTGGGTGGTCACATATAGCTTCACACATGTAGATTGGTATACATCTGAACCAAACACTCAACAAGCAAAAATACCCAATGCTAAAGAATACTACACTCTATTAGTAAATGGTAGTAGCCAGTAATTGTGAACTTGTATATTACCAATATCACACACGAGCATGTGTCCTAGTAGTATTCTGTAGTACTCAGTACTCAGTAGCCCAAAGTGATGCCTAGGACATTAGGGTTAATTTGAAAATATTCCCATGTTGATCCGACTTTCGGTTCAAAAGTTAGGGCATGTTGAGTAACAACACATTAAAAAATAAAAAATAAAAAAAACACCGATGTGGGAAAATGTTGGATTTGTAATGTCCATGCCACTGTAATGCGCCCAGTAGGAATACCCTCAAGACTGATAGAAATGACCAAAATAACAAAAGACTACTCTGTTTTCAGTTTTGGCTTACTAGATGAGGGAGAAGACATTTCGGAAAGGATTTTTCGGAGCCCCTGGATGTTTCTTTTTCTTGGTCCGTTGTATGAAGCTGAGAATCAAGATAATACACACCTGAAACAAAGCAAATTACTTGAGCTAATTAAGCAAGTTTGGGCGCGAACTATAAGTTAACCATAGTTCGACTAACATCACTCGAATGCAGGATGGTTAATTGGTTGAACTACATGTACTCTAGTTGACTATTCGGAACTAGACCCCAGGGCACAATTGCATCACTGGTTATCAATAGCCTTTTTCCATAAGAAAACACAGAGAACCAGTGACATTAACAAAATGGCGATAATCGGCAGGAAAGGCAGTGCCGGTGTAACTTTAAGTAACTTTATCCTTTCTTTTTTTTTGAACCAACGTAACTAGACTACATGCATGACTTCAACATCTTTTTTAACCAGTTCGCACCGGAGGACACATATACAGGCAAGGTTTTCTCCAGATTCAAACGGATGACACATTTACACGTCACGAGCAAGGCCGGAAATGCATGGGTGTGCTTCCCGGTACCATCGGCCTGAACCCGCCTCGGATCAAGTTTTGTTTAAAATAATCCCTTGCCCCGGCTCGGTGATGTTAAAATAATCCCGGCGCGAACTGGTTAACAATAGGTTGACTAGAGCCATTCAAGCAAACTGCATTTACACATGCGCAATGATTTAGCAGATACTAACTAATTTGCGAGAAGTCTTGCGAGAAGTTTTGCGAGAAGTCTCTGAGAGGTAAACATTACTCTTTGATCCTTCCATGGAATACCAACCAATAAAGCAAATACAAATTAATGTGTAGAAACGAACAGTTTACAAACCATACAAACACGCAAAAAGACATACAGCTCACCTAGCAGACAAACAAACAAATCACAGGTCAACATAGATACTGTACATGAAGCAAAATTAAACATTGTTTGCCGATAGATCTAGACTCTTAGTATACAAAAAATGAATGTTAGGGTTAATAGAATCACACAATATATTTGACCGGCTCAACAAAAAAAGTTATTATGTCGCGCTGTGCATCATCATGTATGGCTCGCTCAACGTTTAGAGGGTGAACAGTTCATAAAAAAGTGATTTTCATTTTTATAATGAATGACATCTTTAATACGTAAAGTTTAAGGTTTTATTTACAGAAATGTTGATTTTGTGATGAATAAAGTGGAAAAACACAACCATTTTGTGTGCATCGTTTTGTTGTTCTACAACAGAGCCGACTATTTGAAAGCCTGCTTTCTCAGTTTTGTAATTTGAATTCCAAGGAAGTAATCAATATATGCAAACATGTCATACATGTACCTCCAGAGCGGCTATGGAAATATACCAAATGAACGCTTACATTTTGGGCTTTCCAAACATGTATATAACTGAATTTCACTGAATTCACCTTTTTTTGGTCACATGTGACCTGCTCCCACGAAATAAGAGTAAAGTTGACATTTTGATATTTTAAGATAATGGTATTTCCAGATTCCTTGAATCCTTACCTTTAAAATGATATATAATTTATTGGGTATGGTATTTAAATAATATCTAATATTAACAAAACCAGCGGTCGTTACACATATCAAATTAAGAATAATTACTGAGAAAAAATTAATTTGCGATCAAAAAAGTGTTACAAACACCGGCACGAACAAGGTGAACAAAGCATGTGAGTACTGTTCGTTGGGGGTTTCCCGTCAGCTGGACCCAAAAAACGATTCCCTGCTGTCAAATCGGCTATTTTCAATCATAACTCAATATAGCATAGCGCAACTTTACGCCGTTTTCGTGGGAGCAGGGGCCAATTTCATAGAGCTGCTAAGCACACAAATTTGCTTAGCATGAAAATTTGTCCTTGGCAAAAACAAGGTTACAGACCAAATGTTCACGTGATCTTTATTGCTTTTGATTGATGATCAGCTGGTTGTTTGCTTAGCATGAAAAACTTGTAGAATTTTGGCTGGTAACCTGTTTTTAATGAGCAAGACTTTTTTGTGCTAAGCAAATTTGTGTGCTTAGCAGCTCTATGAAATTGGCCCCAGGTCGCGAATTTTTTTTTCCCAAACAGGTTTGCACAATTTCATGAATTATTCAGTAGTTGCGTTGATCGCTGTACAACACTTAGGTTCTAGGTCTCCTTTTCCCCTTAAATTAAAAATACTCTAAAGATATCAATTAGACTAGGAAAAACGAGGTGACCTACTACAGCAGGATTCGAACCCGGGATCTTTGATCCATAGCCAATCCCACTATCCACTACACTACGTATAGCAGCTCGACAACAGCTGTTCTTTAAAGTGATTTATTGTAACTAGTTAACTAATAACAACAATGCTGTGACGTCATGTTTTATTCCGATGAATAAACATAACTTCTCATCCAAACTACTGAATAATTCATGAAATTGTGCAAACCTGTTTGGGAAAAAAAAATTCGCCCCCAGGTCACATATGGCTGTACTAGAAATACAGGCCTATGATATGCCACAGGTACACACGGGGTATTCTGCACATTTGGACAACAATCCTGACTGTAACAAGTCAAAAGATGGTATTCTTAAAACTTACAGCAATGGGAAAGGAGCCATGAACCAAAAGTCCTCTGTACTCGGCAAACATACAGGTCTGGTTTGTCCTAGAAATGAAAAGAAACAACAACATTTATTCATATTTGTGACCCAGCACGAGTAAATGAGACACTTTGAGGCAAAAATAAAAATTTAGATTTTGATTTCATCATTTAAAGCTTGTTTAGCTTTAAATGATGAAATCAAAATCTCAATTTTCATTTTTGCCTCAAAGTGTCTCATTTACTCGCGCTGGGTCACATTTGTGGGGTCTTCCTTTTGAGATGTTTAATTGGTACATGTATACATTTTTTAATTGTCCCTTAAACAAATTATATTTTTTGTGTGGTTTTTTTCCCGTTGGCAATAATCCGACTATATCTTAATACGCATTGATGACATCACCCAATGTTACACCGTATGACATTACACGGGAGTCATCACCACTCGACGATCGCAAAATGCCAACATGCGGGTGGTTTTCGACCAAAAGATAGCAAAACGTGTAGTTTCTGCCACGTCAGACGCCACTTTTCTCAATGAAGGTCAATCAGTCGGTGCCAAAATGTTGAAAAGACATGATCTGGGACCGAGAGTTTCCAATTTTGTTAGAAAATACTTAAAACAATTTGTTTGACTCTCCTTAGACTTTGTACACAAGTCCTTAGCTTGAGTAACTCCAGCTCTAAATAAGCTCATAAACTTGATCCTGAGCCATGCAACGATTTTACACGCTTTCTACTAATAGCACTCAAACCCCTGCAGACATTCGGCCAGATCCGTGGTTATTAGCGCAAAAAATCATGCGCCCAACAGAGTCTCCGATACAAACAGATCAAGGCCATTTCCCAAACTCTGGCTTTGGATCCGTCTCCGGCTACAGCCTATTACCAAACTGTATGAATGAAGCCTGAGACGAAGACAAAGCTGGGATTCGAAAAACAGCCAAAGGCATGCGAACCAACGCGCATTTCTATTGGTCCATTCGCTTGGACATCTGAGGTGTTCTCACAAATGTTGATCCTCCCACGAAAATTAATCGGAAAAATTGTAGAAATTAACGTACAGAACGTGAAATAAAGCCTTGCTATTATATATTATACAGAATAATAAACATAAAAGACTGAAAAGCTACGTAAACGCCAATAAAATTAAATATAGTGGTAGAAATTGTCATTTTACCAGGGGTGGACATTCATATCATGTATTGGCCAACTTGTTTAATGATTGCTGCAAATGTCCGCAGGGTTTGAGGGCGACAATTCAAGAGCCCGTTAAACTCTGCGTGGCTCAGGATGCTCCCATCAAAACAAAAAAAAAAAAACACAGCCCTAATAGTCAGTTGAAAATCGAATAATCAAGAATTACAAAATCTGCTGCTAGAGTCAATCGCATAATGTAGCAGACTTTTTTATTCTAAATAAAAAAAAATTATTCTAAATAAAAAAAAATTTCAGGAATCGATTTTCGAAAATTATTCTATCAATTTTTTGAAATATTTATAATCAAAATGTCAGCTGGGAGCAATTATAGAATGCAGGGCCCACTGACAACTCTTGACTTTATTTACCCTAGAACTTAGAATGGATTGACCCTAACCCTAACACTGTGTATACCCCAATACCCATAAAATACAGGGCCACTCCATTCTATGTCATACTTACTAGGGTAAATAAAACTGAGAGTTGTCAGTGGGCCCTGCATGGGCTCTGCATTCTATAGTAAGCCGTCAGCTGCATCATGCACTTGATTCTAGCATATATTTTGTAATTCTAAATGCAAATCTTCCAATGTCATGAGCTGAGCTACTCAAACTACAACTTAAAGTGCTAATAAGTGGCGTCAGGATACTACATTCTTTCCCAAATGAAGAAAACCAAATCCAATTGTTCAGTTGAAGTTGTACAAGTAAAGTGTAATGCAAATGACTGACATTGCCTAGGTAGGTCAGTAGGTGCCTGTTCCCTAACAATAACACACAGCAAATAGTAATTTGTTCGAAAAGTGGCAACCAGTTTGGTCTGGAGTTAGTCCGAGTTTCTGGACTCTAGTTGTCGCTTTTTAACATTTATCTGGCGCTAGTCGCCAGATAATGTCCAAATGTTAAAAAAGCGATAACTAGAGTCCAGTAACTCGGACTAGTCTAGAGTCTGATCTGACTAATAGTGCCACAATAAGGTTGTTTCACGTTCCAGTTGCGCATGCTCAGTAGAGCGCCCTCTGTAGGCCTACTACATGTAGGAAGAGGGGAACACCCATATAAACACGCTATCATCCGGGTAAGTTGGGTACCCCTTTTTGCGCTGAATCCAAGATGGCCGCGGAACGTGAAACAACCTTATGCCCTCGATAAGAACATACTACTTACACCGTGTTGTTCGGATCCATGGTTCCGGTTGTACCATATTCCTCCGTGGTTGTACTTTAGTTAGCGTCCTACCACTACCAGTACTCCAGTAGTACCACAAGTGCACAACAACCCAATGATCTTGCGTAAAGTCACAGGAAAAATATCCACAACGTAGAATGACCGCAGCCAATTTAGCTTTGCTTACACGGTTGAACCTTCACATATGTTTTTATTTCCTCATATCGGATCCCAAGCCCGTGTCACTAAAAAACACTTGTCTCATGATTCTTGCGCTAGATTCACCAATATCGAACTTTGTACCGCATTTTAATATGTGGTCGGCCGTTTGTTCACGCAGCACAACCGTACCACCGTGCCAACAAAAAAGCTGGTCGCACTGTTATCAATAACGCACGTGACTCTCAGCACGTGTTGTTTATAAATAGCGCCCTCTGTCGACGACTGATGCGTTTTTCAAGCCCCAGCTTCGTCTGTGATGGGCTTCGTTCATGCAATATCGCAATGGTGACGGAGCCGGAATACGGAGCCTAAGCTGTGGTTTAGAAAACGGCATTTGCTGCGACTCGACTCACGTGCTCGACGAGAGCTTGACATTTCAAACGAGTCTAAAATAAAAAGAGTTATCTGCGCTTATTCAGTTAGGGCTGTAACTACGAAAGCTGTTTAAGCCATTAGATGCGTATAAATTAGTAGTCACTGTTTAAACCTGGTGTCTAACTTCAAAAAAGTACTACAAAGCTTGTTTTAAGTTACAGGCCCGTACGCAGGATTTTTTATGGGGGGGGGGGGGGGGGGGGTGCGAATTTGTACTGATGGGACCAAAAATTGAACCAAAATTTTCCTGGCCAGTACCGTTATTTCTACATCAAAATACCATTATTTACCCCGGAAATTGTGGACCTTTTGGTAATTTAGGGGGCGAATTTGTACTTATGGGACCACAAATGGGACAGAATTTTTGTGTGCCTGCAGTACAGTTATTTCTACATCAAAATACCATTATTTACCCTGGAAAATGTGGACCTTTTGGTAATTTTTTTTTTTTGGGGGGGGAGGGGTGCGTACGCACCCGTCGCACCCCCCTGCGTACGGGTCTGAGTTAGCCGCGTTTAAATGACCATTGGAGTTAAACATGTGTTTATAACAAACAATAGCAATTCTTAAACATGGTACGGGGGTTGTTTAGTGAGTATTCTGAGCCATTAATTTTTTTATTAGTTTTTTTTATGTACACAGAAAGGTAGAAAGGTGGACAGGATGCGGATGCGCTTCAAATCTTCTTAATTGCACAAGATCTAAGAGGAGGCCAACTAACAAGAACATCGTCATGGTCGCCAACACCATCGTGCACCAAGAGTTTTTAGGGACAAGGTGAATCCCTTAGAAGAGTATGACGAGGAACATTTCATCAGACGTTTCAGAGTTAGCAAAGACACGTTAAACGATTTACTTGGACTTCTCGGATTGTATTCACACCCAATTCTTTGTTGTCCTTATAGCAGATCGGCTTTTACGGTCAGGAAACGAGATGGACATTTCTGAAGTGATAGATTTCCAGGCATCAGCTTTATTTCTGGTTGGCTTTAGTGTCACATCGTTTGTCACCAATAATGGAATTAAAGTTCCTCATGGTCTCAACGAGAGCCATCCTTTCGTCATCAGCAGTGAAATTGTCACTGCGTTGATGGTATCAGCCATATGGCTCAGGCTGTAGAGTATCTAAAGCCATGTTCGCACTGGACTTAATTTGGGCAAACTAACCGAGCCGATGGGTAACTTACCCATTTCAAGTCCAGTGCGAACAGCCTGGGTAACTTTCCTCACAGGTAACTTACCCACGCCGCGTGGGTAGTTTAACCGAGCCAAAGGTGCCCAGGAAGATTGACCAGGTCAGTTTAACCGAGCCAGAAAATCCAGAGCGGACGCGACGTCTCGGTTAAATCTTCCATCACCCGGTCGAATGACCACAGGTCACATCAGCCAGTGACCTTTCATGGTTAGTTTACCCATGGTCTCGGCAATTCTACCCGCGTCAATTAAATCCAAGTGCGGACGGTGGGAAGATTAACCCATCGGAATGTTACCCGGCGTCATGGTAAAGTTACCTAAAATGTTTATCCAGTGCGAACACGGCTTTAATACTACACGTCTATAATACTACACTCGCATAAAGATAAACAGCTTTCGTAGTTACAGCCCTTATTGTTTAACAAGAGCGCTAGTGCTACACAACTGGGTTAAAACAATTCATGAAGGGGTGGTGGTTTAGAAAAAAGCAAGTACATTTTCAACTAATTTCTGTATTGAAAAAGAAATGCCTTTTAACTTGTTTTAGATTAACCCCTTGATGCTGGTGGTATAAATTCCTTACTGCACCAGATTATACGCATGACTGCACAGCAGCCTCTGTCCATTAGCTGCACTGCACAATGAATCTGATCGTGCAGTTGTCACACAGGCCGTGTTAGGCCAAATATTTTTTAAAAAATGTTTAGCGTCACCACCCGCTTACTTTGTTGAAGCTGCCTCTTTCTTTTTTTACTTTTTTGAGAAAAAAATGATACATTTTATTATCTTAAAAAAAAAAGGGGAAAAAAAGAAGAAAGATACAAAAAAATTAACATTTTTAGATCGTATTTTACACTTAAGCATCACTGTGTACATGCTGCGGGAATATATATTTTTTTCTAATAGGAAGGCTATAGGGTGTGACGTGTATGGTGCATACATGATCGACCAACATGAATTTTGATTTTTAATCGTGGGTGAGCCATTTATTATTTTTTTTTAAATAGGAAGATGGTGCAACATGTTCACTACATGACTCGCATTAAAATGTGTCAGGTTATTTTTTTTAAATAAAAAAATTAATAAAAGAAGTCCTCTTTTTTTTGTTTTTTTAAAGGCATGACGCTGAACTTTGTTTAATTTGGCCTTAAAGGCTTAGCACAGCTGACAACAGCATTTAGGGCGGATTAGTGGGCTGCCGCCATACCTGCTTCCCTGGCACAAAGGGGTTAAAATAAAAACAGTAATCTTAAAACCAAGCAGAATCTGTGGGCGAGGCATTATTTTAACACAAATATTGACTGCTTTATCTCGTAGGGCAGTGAAACTAATCTCCCTCGGTGATCCATGAATCACCTCAGGAGGCTAGTTTTACTCTACCACTCGAAGCAGTCAATATCCATGGATCACCTCAGGAGGCTAGTTTTACTCTACCACTCGAAGCAGTCAATATTTGCTCCATGGATCACCTCGGAAGGCTAGTTTTACTCTACCACTCGAAGCAGTCAATATTTGCTCCATGGATCACCTCGGAAGGCTAGTTTTACCACTCGAAGCAGTCAATATTTGCTCCATGGATCACCTCGGAAGGCTAGTTTTACTCTACCACTCGAAGCAGTCAATATTTGCTCCATGGATCACCTCGGAAGGCTAGTTTTACTCTACCACTCGAAGCAGTCAATATTTGCTCCATGGATCACCTCGGAAGGCTAGTTTTACTCTACCACTCGAAGCAGTCAATATTTGCTCCATGGATCACCTCGTGAGGCTAGTTTTACTCTACCACTCGAAGCAGTCAATATTTGCTCCATGGATCACCTCGTGAGGCTAGTTTTACTCTACCACTCGAAGCAGTCAATATTTGCTCCATGGATCACCTCAGGAGGCTAGTTTTACTCTACCACTCGAAGCAGTCAATATTTGCTCCATGGATCACCTCAGGAGGCTAGATTGTATTCTACCACTCGAAGCAGTCAATATTTGCTCCATGGATCACCTCGGGTGGCTTGTTTTACTCTACCACTCGAAGCAGTCAATATTTGCTCCATGGATCACCTCGGGAAGCTAGTTTTACTCTACCACTGGAAGCAGTCAATATTTGCTCCATGGATCACCTCGGGAGGCTAGTTTTACTCTACCACTCGAAGCAGTCAATATTTGCTCCATGAATCACCTCAAGAGGCTAGTTTTACTCTACCACTCGAAGCAGTCAATATTTGCTCCCTGGATCACCTCGGGCCGCTAGTTTTACTCTACCACTCGAAGCAGTCAATATTTGCTCCATGGATCACCTCGGGAGGCTAGTTTTACTCTACCACTCAAAGCAGTCAATATTTGCTCCATGGATCACCTCGGGAGGCTAGTTTTACTCTACCACTCAAAGCAGTCAATATTTGCTCCATGGATCACCTCTGGTGGCTAGTTTTACTCTACCACTCAAAGCAGTCAATATTTGCTTCATGGTTCACCTCGGGTGGCTAGTTTTACTCTACCACTCGAAACAGTCAATATTTGCTCCATGGATCACCTCAGGAGGCTAGTTTTACTCTACCACTCGAAGCAGTCAATATTTGCTTCATGGTTCACCTCAGGAGGCTAGTTTTACTCTACCACTCGAAGCAGTCAATATTTGCTCCATGGATCACCTCGGGTGGCTAGTTTTACTCTACCACTCGAAGCAGTCAATATTTGCTTCATGGTTCACCTCAGGAGGCTAGTTTTACTCTACCACATGAAGCAGTCAATTTTTGTGTAATACAACAGGGCCTAATTTCACAAGGATGCAACATTTTTCAAGAATGTTTATTTCCCCTGCTTAATAGCTGCTGGGAGATAATAATTTAAAGAACATGATGCAGATCGAAATCCCTGTAGGATGGTAGATACAATAAATTAAATAAAACTCCTGTTGGGACAAAGATCTTTCTAAATATTCACCTAACTTGTTATTCTTGGAGCTGTACCACCCCAAACTGGTCTGCAAGGTATAGAAGTAATAATACCAGTAGCACCATGTGATACTGGAAATCCCTCAGTCTCCTAATATAATGACGGGCAGAGCATACTGTCTGAAACAACAAGATCTCTCCGGTTCTTTTTTAGAACCACAGAAACTCATAAAAAAATTATCAAACAGTGCTACGGTAACCTCTTTATTGTGTTTTTTGTTTGTAATTATATATATTTTTTTTACTCAGAAGTTTGAGCTCGGTGGATACTGTACATATTGAGAAAAATGAGAAAACATATGCACACTTTTAGTAGAGTCGTAACGGGATTTTGTTGCTAACACGCGTAAACAAAACTGTGCCCGCTGCCACCTTTCTTAAACCACCTCCCGTGATTTGTCTTCTCATGAACAATACCATTTCAGGCGGAATTTCACAGGATTTTTTTGGTACCAGTCCTGTTTTCACTTTTTAGCAACGATTTTCTTGATTATTCGCCGTAGGTACTTTTCCAGCTACATGTAATGTGCAAATGTTCTTCAGGTCCTTTGAAGAAGTGCTGCAGTTTTCAAGTGGGCCAGAAATTGACGCAACATGTCATCTACTTGAAGACCCTGCAACAAACCAAGAGTCTATCTCAAGATTCTTATCAACTCGATCTTCCCATCGTGGCACTACTTGTCCGCAAGACTGAGGCTTCAGTGTTTTACACAACATTCTCATTTGGCATTGTACTCTGCCGCGCTTTGGTTCAGCGGATTGTCGGGGGATCGGGTCCAGTCCTTCTTCAGCATCTGCTTGAGCTGCGACAATCGGAGGTTGGGGTTTTCGGCTTTCAGCCGCGAGAGGTTGACGTCCTCGAAGGCTTTGTAGGCAGCCTTGACGCGCTTCTCAGGATGTTTGTCCAGGGCGAGCTCATTGACACTGAAAGAGAGAATGGAATATTGCTGGTAATAAAACCAAGGATCCCTCAAAACCTTCTTGGCACTGTAGCTTGTAAGCCTGAAGAAACCTACAGAGTAAAGACTATGAGAAGATGGTACTGTTTTAGAGGTGGGAGAGGAAAACCCCAGAGGTTCCTGGTGAAACCCCAGAGGTTCCTGGTGAAACCCCACGGAATCAGGCAGGGACTAAAAAAACCAATCCATATTGGCCCAGTCCTGATTCGAACCCGGGTCACAGCGGTGGAAGGCAAAGTAAGAACTGCAACACCAACGTGACTCCTAATCAGTCCTGATTTGTAACAAGATCTCACAAATGAGTCGCACAGGTTTTCACTAAGGAGTCATTTATTATATCCGGGATATGTTGTGGACAACTTTATCCTCGACATACAGGTCCATTTTATCAGGTATTAGTTGCAGGGCTTCTGAATATACTTCTGCAGAATCTTCTCAGAATAAAGTAATGACCATTGTTTACAAACTATGATCTGAAAGTTGATAAGAATCTGGCAAACAATACCTCACGCACAATGCAAATTTGTGCATGGATAAATTGGTCTACCACTTATGGCTGTCAACAAAGTGAAATGCTGAGAAAAAGGCCTTTAAAGCTTTTAAGTTTTCTATTTGTGAAAAGGAAAGATGCCGATGGTTTTCCTTTTGGTCCAGGATTTTCTCATAGTTTTTCTTTGTGTAGCAGATGTGTCAAAGATTACAAATATAAACTAGAGCTAATGTGCTTGACGCAGCACGGATATCAGCCTAAATAGTCTTTTAAAAGGTTTGCGTAAACCGACTCGCACTGACCACTTTGTGACTACCACTTCCAAATTGCAAAAGCATCTAACCAAGTTTGACTGAAATCGGCTAAAGAATATAGAAGAAAATACATTTTATATGCTTCAATACAATGACCTCTACTGACCATTAGTTGACCATTGGCCAAATTAATTAGATCAAGGCTGTGGGAGAAGCATTTAGTTATTTTGAAAAAAATGACCCCTACTGACGTTTAGGTGACCAATGGCTAAATGGCAACAAAAAAGAAAAAAGCGACGAATACAATATGTGACCCAGCACGAGTAAATGATACACTTTGCGGCAAAAATAAAAATTGAGATTTAGATTTCATCATTTAAAGCTTGTTTAGCTTTAAATGATGAAATCAAAATCTCAAATTTTATTTTTGCCTCAAAGTGTCTCATTTACTCGTGCTGGGTCACATATATCAGCCGGCTGAAATAATAAATCAAAAACAAATAAAAATCACACATTCCTTTTTGTTTGCATTTTTTCCACTATGGCCTGTGCCCAGTTCTGTATTATGCATACGAGTGTAGAAGTTAAACATAATTGGCAAATCCACTCCGAATCAAAATTCTCCAAAGCGACCATCAGATTAAAACATTTCTTTACCGACCTGAGTGCACTGATGGCCTCTTCTACATTCCTGCCAATAGCAAAGCCAGCTGCTTCTTGCTCAGCCAACGTTAGGTTAGGGTTCTCCTCCAGCGGAGTGTCTAGATGGGTGGTGGGCTCTTGCTTCTTTTTCTCTATAGCTACAAAAGTTTTTTTTTTTTTTTTAATTAAAAGGGGGAGAGAAACTGCTGTTTTTTTTTTTTTACTAAAGTTTGATGGGCGTTCAGATGATGAATTGTTTATCATCAATGAATCACTGTTGACAGAAATTCTTATTCCATTTATTCAATTCGTAATATTGAAACATTTCTTGAAAAAGTCAATTTCTGCTCAGTTTGCTTGGTTTGGCTGTCTTGATGGAGGATTTATCCGCCTCTTCTTTTTCACAACCCTTTCCCCTTCCATTTCCTTTTCCCTCCCAAGCGTATAATATAAGTCTGCTCTGGTCCGACTTTCTGCAGCAGCTTACTTGTTCATGGTCAGCTGTAGCTAGGCTCTCGTCAATTTGCTGGGGTTGACGGTCTGGGTGGAGGCTTTGGTCCTGATTCTTCCTCCCCTAGGAAACGAGCCCCTTCCCCTTAACCCCTTTTCCAGCAAATAGGCTTGTGCCCTAGTCTTACCTTTTGTAGCAGCTACTCTCGCTTGGTCAGCCTGTATCTGGGCTCTGGTCAGTTTGCTTGGCTTAGTCTGGGTGAAGGCTTTGGCCACTATATCTTCCTCTCCCAGGAAACGAACCCCTTTCCCCTTAACACCCTTCCCAGCATATAGGCTTGTGCCCTTGTCCTACCTTCTGCAGCATCTACTCTCTCTTGGTCAGCATGTATCTAGGCTCTTGTTAGCTGCTTGGGGTTGTCCTTCATGGTAGGCTTGACCACTGCTTCATTTCTCTCAGCCTCCAGGAAATGAACTCCTTTTCCATAAACCCCCGTTCTAGCATACAAGCTTGTGCCCTTGTCTTACGCCCTTGTCTTACCTTTTGCAGCAGCTACTCTCTCTTGGTCAACCTGTATCTGGGCTCTGGTCAGTTTGCTTGACTTGATGGTCTGGGTGGAGGCTTTGGCCACTGATTCTTTCTCCCCCAGGAAATGAACCTCTTCCTCTTAACCCCATACCTAGCCTACAGGCTTGCCCAAATTTTACCTTCTGCAGTAGCTACTCTCTCCTTGTTAGCCTGTCAACTTCTTGGGGTTAACCTTCCTGGTCAAAGTTTGACCCCCCCACCCTCCCCCAAGAAAATAACCCTTTCCTATAGGCTTTGGCCACTGATTCTTTCTCCCCATGGAAAGGAACCCCTTCCTCTCAACCCCATACCTAGCCTACGGCTTGCCCTAAACTGACCTTCTGCAGTAGCTAATCTCTCCTTGCTAGCCTGTCAACTTCTTGGGGTTAACCTTCCTTTAACCACCCCCCCCCCCCCCCAAGAAAATGACCCTTCCCTTGAACCCTCTTTCCAGCATACAGGATTGCCCTAGTCCTACCTTCTACAGCAGCTACTGATACTTTCTCCTTTTCTTCTTAGCCTGTCTCTTGTCAGCTTCTTAGGGTTAACCTTTGACCACCCCCCCCCCCCCCCAAGAACAGAACCCTTCCCATTAACCTCCTTCCCAGCATACATGCTTGCCCTAGTCATACCTTCTACAGCAGCTACTCTTTCTTGGTCAGTCTGTATCTGGGCTCTGGTCAACTTGCTAGGCTTGACCGATTTGGTAGAGGTATTGACCGTCTCTTCTTCTTCATCCAGCAGGAGCTGGCGAGCTTCCTGCTTCCTGGTGGTCTGGTCCTCGCGCTTCTTCTCTTTGTTTTCCTTAAAGATGAAATTTGTGAGAAATCGATGATAAGTTTAGTGATAACACCAGTACTGGGGATCGGGGGTTTGTAAGACTTTCCGGCATAAGAATAACTGCTCGACGCCGGTTAAAAATAAACGCCGTTTTTCGTGCTTTTCTCTGCATCAATGACTGTGAAACTTTGGACAGGTCAGTTAAGCGATATTTACTATAAAATACAACCCCCCCAAATCCACCCATTAATGATAATTCAAGCAATTACCAATGGTGTATACTACCTTTAAACAAAAAATTTGATGACAGAGTTCCGACTGTAATACTTGACAGATGACTTGACAGATGTATTGATGATTGGTTAATTGATGCAGTAGATGTGACAAATAACAGTCATACATGTATGCATACCTGCAAAGGTGACCTCAGTACTCCACTGCATTATGGTCACATGCTCAAAAATCTCGATCTAATTGGTCAATGCACACTGTTTGTTTGATGGACATACATCTTCATACTCCAAAGCAAATCAGAATCAACAATGAACTGGGAAAATTGTAAATTTGACGGCCGTTTTTTATACCTTCCTTTGCTGTTTTTTCTTGATTTGTTTGTCGTCGTCTTCCCAGTAGGCATCATCAATGGCCTTCTCCTTAGCGGCCTGTTTCTCGTGCTCAATAGCTGCCTTGCGCGCCTTGGCAACAGCAGCCTTGGAATTCTCTCCCTGAAACTTCTTGGGCATCCTGACCTTGCTGCTGGCTGCTATCAGTTTCAAAGGGAAGAAACAGGGTTTAAGGACAGGAAAAATAAGGTAAACCATGGAGAATTGCTCCATGCATGGGTATATACTAAAGTCCCTGTTCACTGTCGTTGCGGTGGTAAAATTCTTTCCAAAGAACTCATTTTACTTCAGGTTCAAGGTCAGAGATCTGGAGTCCAACAGTGTCGATGTTAATTTTGTTATGCTGCAAACAAAGAAAGTACATATTTATGTTAACATAATGATTAATGAAGAAATAAGAAGTTAAAATCTAATCACTAGATGTTAACATAAATATGTACTTTCTTTGTTTGCAGCATTACAAAATTAACATCGACACTGACTGTTGGACTCAACTCAAGATCTCTGACCTTGAACCTGAAGTAAAATGAGTTCTTTGGAAAGAATTTTACCACCGCAACGACAGTGAACAGGAATAATTAGGACTATTAAATCTCATTCATTTCATATTTAAATAATAATAGATTTAGAATAGATGGCTTCAATTTCTATTCGATTCAAGTCTAGTTTTACTCCCCTTTTTTACCCTACACCTTATTAATATGATTAATGAGAAAAGCCTTAGCCTACCTGTAATTAATTCTTACTCTTACTACTCTTATAGTTAAAATCTACAATATGGGGGAATAAATAGGGTGGAGTTCAAACATCTTGCTCTGTTGTGTGATGAATGAGAGAAAATCCCACCAGTCTTTTGATATAGCGCCCTCAATTGTCAATTGTTCGCAACATTGTCACCCATCGCAATCGACAATCAACATAGCCTTTAAACAAGGCCACATGTAGACGCCGAGCGACTAAAAAGAGACTAATCGCGAAAACCTGAGTGAACGCCAGTGCGAATTGCCCATACTAGACAAGTAGCCTTTATCAATCTGGTTTGTATTTCTTATGTTAACCTTTGTTTCCGACTGGAATTCGCTACCGAAATGGTAGCGTCCAATCAGCGAACGTATCTCCGCGTGACGTCAGCTTATATTTGAGTTGGACTAGTTCATTGTACAAACAGGGAATGTCCAATCATGTCACTTACAATATTTAGCTCAAATCATTAGTTGCTTCCTAATTTATTGCAATTTTGCATGTAAAATAGATTTAAATGTGATATCTTGTATTTATCATTCATATATTCAACTCAGAAGCAAAATTTATATACGTTTTTTTACCTTTTCTTACATGCTTTGATATTGAACGAATCACGAACGAAGCCAACTGGGAGATCGCCGTTCTGACTGATTGGTCAATAAATCCAAAGTAGGCGTATTGGCATGCTAAACCGGGTATCTAGACTCATCTCAGCCGCTTAGCCAGAGTCACGAGGCCTTGTCAAAAGGCTACAATCAACACGGAAATCTTGTTGTCCAACTGGGCATAGCTAGCGCGGCAGGTTAAGAACAAGACGTCGCCTAAACGACGACGTAATCACCTCGCCCAGCTGATTTGTACGGATTGAACTTTGATCAACAACAATGTTTGGAACCGGCACTAAAGAAAACAACGAGTTCATGAACAATCATGATCAAATACGAGCTGAAACAGGCAAGCGGGTGGTGTATGCCTCCATGGTGTATGTGAGCAGAGCGGAGTCGTTCAGTGCGTGTCACAGATTGCACAGGTGAATTGATGGTGACACTGCCGTAAGGAATCGCCGTAAGCAGTCGTAAATCATGGGGGACAAACAAGCGTTGCAGTTTATAATGCACAAATCTAAAGTTGTTAATAGACCAGCCAAGCTATGTTATGAACTTGATTGAAGCATTTATTTCTTCAATATCTTTCAAAAATTGGGTGATAATCGATTAAATGCATTATTAAGTTAAGAAATAGAATTTGTAAATATATTTTTTTCTAATCGCGTAACTGACTCGCATTCTCACGGTCGGAGGCTGTTCCACCTATTGCACACGCCGTTGGGCAAAGGGGTAGCCCTCCATTCAATTTGTACAGGGAATTACGTGTTTTCTATGTTTTTGTACAGCAATAAAAAAAATGCATACTTTTTTTTCCGGTGTATCGTGGGAGACTTTATAAAACAATGAAATTTGAAAATATTTCGGAGTAGTGTTTAATAGATATTAGACAATAATTAATTATTTAGATTTTTTTTCACATAGACCACCACACTATTTATTGCTACTCATTCCCCTTTGAGTCCAGAGGGGGTGATAACTAACAGCCACCACTGACCAATCAGAGACAAGAAACAGGGCCCGGTGACGTCATGCCGACCGCGAGAATGGAGGAATTCCTCCATGATAATCCACCATCCTCCCGACTGACGGTCGGGAGGATGGTGGGTTACGATTATCGCAACTAAGTCGATCTATACCCTATTTTTTCTTCTTCACATAACCTGAATCCTGCAAAATCATGCAATTCAAAAGTGTTAAGAGCGCTCGTCTGTAAATATCGACCAAGTCGCGAAATCCAAATTTTTTCGAAATCCTCCAAACTTTGCCAAATTGTTACCCTAGTGGATAAATAAGCACTGTGTAAATTTAACTTCGATCCGATAAATATTTTAGGAGAACGAGGACCTAGTTGAATTATCCGACTGACTGCCGCTTCTGAGGCAAATTTTAGGCCATTCTACCACACATCAAAACTCGCTAAAAATCGCGTAGTTGCGCTTGCCATTCAAAATAAAACAGGTTTCTACTTAAAGATAAGACATTCCTTGGCAGTCCGAGTGAAGTTTCAAACACGTAGGAGCAAGATAGAATATTTGACAGATTTTTAAATATTTTCAATTTTCTAACAGTTATTTCGAAGGTCAAATTTGATGGCTAATATCTCCCCGTTCGACGTGGAAATCGGCTATTTTTAAAATCCTATACGCGAGAATAGTTCTTATAGTCGGTATTTGTGAAAAAATATTTTTGGGCCGGGCAAAATAATACCTTTGAGAAGGCTAATTACGAGCGCTGCTGGAAGTCAATTTGTGACACTTTCCAGACACCGGCGATCACGTACTCGTGACGCTGAAAATCACCAGAAAGCGAATACTTGCACCAAAAATCACAACCAAATCAATAAAAACACATTTATTGTGGCTCTGTATAACTTACAATTTGAGTAGTCCTCGTCGATATGAGTTTCCAGCTGAAAATTGTACAGGAATTTGTCCATCTAACGACTCCTATGACAGTCAATGACAGGGCAAACAACATCAAATCATGCAAACTCGGCGCGAACAGGCTGAAATTTCCATCAATACTGGCTCGTGCTTGAAATTTCTGGACCACTTTCAGTTTAAATAGTGCTTCAAAGGCAATATATTCTGTTTCCATCTTGTCTCGAGGCAGCTAAAACAGAAGATCCATATATTAACCTGATCAAAACGGTCCTCGCCACATGCAGCTGTGTATTGCCGTAAAAGCAACGCGCCCACTTGCTTTCCTTGTACTCGCGTAATTTTGTAATACGTTACAAAAATCGCAATGCGTTATGTTTTCCGCGTAAACCTAGTTATCTCTGTATGCACCTATTTCAAAAACTGGCTGCACTCTGGTCAAAATCTGGTGATCCATGTGTCGTAGCCCGCAGTGCATTATGGGAGCTAGTGCGTTCGTTAAATTATAGAGCAGAACGCCCGCACCTAAAGCCCATTGGGGGTTTTGAGGTTCAAGTTTCAGCATGCTTTGAACCCAAAGACTTTTAGGTGCGGGAATTTGGATGTATTTTAACGAAAGCACTTGCTCCCACAATGCACTGAGGACTACGACATATGGATCACAAGAGTGCAAGTTCTTTGAAGTGGGCGAAACTGGAAAGTCATTGGATTCTATTTAGGTAACAATTAGAGCAAAAATGATGCATTGTTATTCTTTTTTAGATTAGTTCTGGACTCCTGATTAGATAAATTAGATACGCTAAGGTTTTCGATTTTCAGACAATATATTGTTCATATTTAAGAGTCTAAGGAGTTGCGAAGCTCACGGCATGGTTATTTCCTAAGGAAAATTCTATTCGAGTACAATCATAAGTATGAATAGTTTATCTAGAGTCGAGTATGTGAACTAGCAGCGTGCGCTTGGTTTGTACAAGTCCAACCGTTGGGCTTAGGGACGGACCATTTGACTTCTGAGAGGGGGAGGTGGGGGTTGGAAGATTAAAAAAAAAAATCCTGCAGAGCAAATTTGCTACAAAATCCTCTGTATTTTTACGAAAAAGATCTTAAAACTTTTTTTAGAGAAACACCCCCCCCCCCCCCCCCCACCCACCCACCTTAAAAAATCAAATGATTGGTCACGCTTTCCACTTGTCACATATTGTCATTTGACCTCCTGGTTTTGCTCGGTCTGCCGCGCATGTTTTGTATAGCCTTAGTTTCTGTTTTAGCTGCCTCGAAACAAGATGGAAACAGAATATATTGCCTTTGAAGCACTATTTAAACTGAAAGTGGTCCAGAAATTTCAAGCACGAGCCAGTATTGATGGAAATTTCAGCCTGTTCGCGCCGAGTTTGCATGATTTGATGTTGTTTGCCCTGTCATTGACTGTCATAGGAGTCGTTAGATGGACAAATTCCTGTACAATTTTCAGCTGGAAACTCATATCGACGAGGACTACTCAAATTGTAAGTTATACAGAGCCACAATAAATGTGTTTTGATTGATTTGGTTGTGATTTTTGGTGCAAGTATTCGCTTTCTGGTGATTTTCAGCGTCACGAGTACGTGATCGCCGGTGTCTGGAAAGTGTCACAAATTGACTTCCAGCAGCGCTCGTAATTAGCCTTCTCAAAGGTATTATTTTGCCCGGCCCAAAAATATTTTTTCACAAATACCGACTATAAGAACTATTCTCGCGTATAGGATTTTAAAAATAGCCGATTTCCGCGTCGAACGGGGAGATATTAGCCATCAAATTTGACCTTCGAAATAACTGTTAGAAAATTGAAAATATTTAAAAATCTGTCAAATATTCTATCTTGCTCCTACGTGTTTGAAACTTCACTCGGACTGCCAAGGAATGTCTTATCTTTAAGTAGAAACCTGTTTTATTTTGAATGGCAAGCGCAACTACGCGATTTTTAGCGAGTTTTGATGTGTGGTAGAATGGCCTAAAATTTGCCTCAGAAGCGGCAGTCAGTCGGATAATTCAACTAGGTCCTCGTTCTCCTAAAATATTTATCGGATCGAAGTTAAATTTACACAGTGCTTATTTATCCACTAGGGTAACAATTTGGCAAAGTTTGGAGGATTTCGAAAAAATTTGGATTTCGCGACTTGGTCGATATTTACAGACGAGCGCTCTTAAAACTCCATGTAACCTAAATCCTGCAAAATCGTCATTTTTTTGTTTACTGGTGAACACTGCCTCGATCTGAATCCTGCAAAATCCTACAGTGGGTTTACCTAAGATTTACCATTCTCATGGTCGGAGGCTGTTCCACCTATTGCACACGCCGCCGGGCAAAGGGGAAGCCCTTCATTCAATTTGTACAGGGAATTACGTGTTTTCTATATTTTTTTACAGCAATAAAAAATGAATACTTTTTTTTCAGGTGTAACGTGGGAGATTTTGTTACTTTATAAAACAATGAAATTTGGAAATATTTCGGTGTAGTGTTGGACAATAATTAATTATTTAGATTTTGTTCACATAGACCACAACACTATTCATTCCCCTTTGAGTCAAGAGGGTGCCATAACTAACAGCCACCACTGACCAATCACAGACAAGAAACAAGGCCCGGTGACGTCATGCCGACCGCGAGAATTGTGCTATTGTTAGCCAAACGTGTCGCATAACTTTCACCTTGACTGAAGCTCTATGGAGAATGTGCAGTGTGAAAATAGAAAGCAACAAATAACCTCAATCCTTCAAAATCCTTATTTGGATAAAAATACCCAAGACCAAGTAACATCAATCCTGCAAATTCATCCAGCAGTTTAGGCCTTGTTTTTGCACTTTCAGACAGAAACAACACCAAAGAATTAATTGAATTAAACAAATGTCATCACAAAATGAGCGTAAAGTCGGCAAAATCAAAAATTAAGATATGGGTATTTCTAAATTCTGTGGAAACAGAGCTTTCCAATGGTATATAACACTTGGAGGTTTGATACTCAATATTTTTTTTAATTTTAATTTGTTAGTCTGGAGTCTTAATACAGAGATTATGAGAAAACGAACATTTCTTGCGAGAAATTGTGTGAAAGGCATAGCAAGGCATAGTCAAAATTGTCTCAAAAACTAATTGTTTTTTATCTGATCGTCCTGAAAAATTGGGAATTGATTGTTGGGGATTTAGTCTTAAAAAAAACTATATAATCTCAAAATCAACCACCCCTTCAAATTTTGACTTTGACTGGCCGTACTGGGAAATCACTCCGTGCGACTTTACGCTCATTTTGTGATGACAGGTCACAAATTGTTAGTCCAAACACAAAGATGTTTGTTTGCAGTTTTCAGAGAAGCTAGAATTTATAAGGTAGGCTTGTTGATTTCAGAGATATTTATTTTCATTTTCATTTTTCGGTTGTTTTCACACTATAGCCCCTCTCTGAGTGATGCCAAGAACCAGATCCTCTTTGGAAAGTGCAATAACCCCAACGGTCACGGCCATAACTACAGAGGTCGGTTCAAAACAAAACAAAACAAAACAAAACAACTATTAACCAGTTCGCGCCGGATGACGTATATAAACGCAAAAATTTCCACAAATTCAAAACGGATGACGCATAAACACGCCAAGTTCAAGTTCGGAAATGTATGTCAGCAGCGCGCAAGGCCGGAAATGCGTGGGTGTGCTACCCAGCACTATCGGCCTGAACACGCTTCAGATCGAGTTTCGTTAAAAATAATTCCGCCCGTCGGCTCGGCGATGTTAAAATAATCCCGGCGCAAACTGGTTAAAACTCCACTGTTTTCCAAATGATTGCCCAGCCTCATTGCAGTTAAAGGTAAAATACACCATTTGCAGATATCAACAATATTTATTACCAAATTATTAAGAAATATCTTACTCATCTAAAAGTAAATAATGATTCTAGGCATCCAGCAAAATGATTGCGCTAGATGTCTTGTAATTATTCTGAAAAATATAATTTTATAAAGAAAAATTTGTGATCGCCAAACACACAAATAACATAAGAATAACTGCTAGACGCCGGTTGAAAACGAACGCTGTTTTTTGTGCTTTTCTCGGCATTCATGATTGTAAAACTTCGGACAGGTCTGTGAAACGTTTCTTACTATAAAATACAACCCCCCAAATCTACCCATTCCTGAAAGTTCAAGCAATTACCAATGGTTTATCCTACCTTTAACACTCCAGTGATTTTGCACAGTAGCTACAAAGCACTTTGGCCATTATTAAAGCCAAGCTAAACAAATGAACCAGTTTCTTGTCTGACTGTTTCAATTGTTTCCACAGGTGCTTTACTTTCTTTGGTAATATATTCAGATATTTATGTTCTTCCAGCAAAAATGTAGCTAGGTATGCAAGTAATTAGAATCTGTTTTAACCCTAACCCCCTATGTCCTTTTTGCTAGCAACCATCCTCAATTCTCCAAAATCGTCAATTTATTTAATATTTTTTTAAATCAAAGTGTACCCACTGCCTCAATCGTCCAAAATCCTTGGATTGCCCTAATCAAAAAAATGCATTCATCCTCAATCCTCAAAAATCATCCAAGCACACCCACGCATTTCGGGCCTTGCTCCCGGCTGACAGACTTTTCAGGCCTTGCTCGTGGCGTGTTTATGCGTCATCCGATTTGAATCTGGGGAAAACTTTGCGTTATATACGTCATCCGGCGTGAACTGGTTAAAGTCAATCCCCCAAATCCCATTCATCCTCAATCCTCAAAATTCCTCCAATACTGCTATGGAGGATTGAGGAGCGTTCGGGTTAAGACATAAAAGGTTAAAACAAAAGGTTAAGACATTACGGCTCATTTAAATGCATTGTTAAAATCAGCAAAATATAATTTTTCTCATCTCTCTTTCTCTTGACAGTCGAAGTCATCCTGAAAGGCGAGGTAAGATTTTCTATTTTGCCTTTTTTTATTTCACCTCTAATTGAGTTATGTAGATTAACCAAAAGTGAATTTATTGTTTTATTATGGGAAGTGGGGGGAAGTGGGGGGGGAGGGGTTGGGGGGGGGGGGGGGGGGGACACACAGCGCCTTTATCTCATCTATTCCTGACCCGCGAAGCCACCAAAAGTAAGAGGAAATTGTTTTGATTATTTTCTGTGTCCTGGTTGTTTTTAGGTTGATCCAGTTACCGGCATGGTGCTGAATTTGACAGACCTGAAGCAATATATGAAGGTAAGTGTGTATATAATTAGTTTTGAGTCGGTACACGTAGCATACGAATCCAATGAGCATAGGCAGTCCTTCTGATTTGAAAACCACAGGCGTGTGGAAAAAGGCACACCCGGAATTTCTAGGGGTGTGATTTTGCAAAAGCGTTATTACTCAACACCACTCACTATAGTCACCGCAAATTAAACGGCACCAGACTACATGTAGCGCTGCCGCGCATGCCAGCACGCCAAGAGTACTTGTGAACTTGAACACGATTGGCCAAAACCATGTCAAGGCATTGCCACCGACCAATCAGTTTGCCTCACACAAAATACAGCCGTGCGAGTGTGTGGCCTTTTTTAAACTCCAGCTTTGCCTGCGCCTCCGTTCGTTTTGACTTGTTCGTTCAGTTTGGCAATGGTGATGGAATCGCTTGGAGCCGGAGATTGAGCCCTAAGCTGGGGTTTAGAAAACGGCCTGTGCGTGTAATCTTTCAGTGGAGTGTGATACCAGGTACGCGCGCATGCTTCGCACGTGCTTTCGTCAAGGGTCAAATTGTACGTACATGGGACAAGGCAGACTGTTAGCCAGCAAAATCCGTTCCGCGCTACCGGCACTAAGTTGATCAATACAAAATACGGTGGGCGTAATTTTTTATTTTTTTTCCTAAATCACTGGCGTATTTTATTTCACAAATTATGAAGTTGATTACGCTGGAAATGAACATTGAGGCGTGTGGTGCAGAGGGATTAAGGCGTGCGATTATTCGCACTCCTGGGGAAGCTTTTAGGCGTGCGATGGCGTGGGGGTGCGATCGCACGTCTCAAATCAGAAGGACTGCATAGGACAGTTGTGCGCGATCGGTCAATCACGTTGCGCTATCAGTCGATCTTCTAAATGTATGCAAATTTACCTAGTCAGTTTCCCTCGTAGTTTATTTGTGTATTATAAGATAAAAAGTCGTATCCTCACAGTCAGTCCGCAGTGCACGCGTTAATGAGGTCAAATCCCGAAGTTTCTTTGCACGGCCTACGTCACGAATCGGCCGCGAGATTTACACGCGTTTTTGCGGGAGTTCGACTGATCTCATAAAACGAACTACACGTTCTAAAAGAAGCAGTGGGCTTCCAAGATGGCGTGGTAGGTAGACGGTGCATGTTTTTCCGAGTCGGATGATATAAAATTTGTCAAGTTTTAGAAGGTTTTTTGCTGGTTTTTTTTACTTGTAAGTCAAGGTATGATTTTGTAGACGGTTTGAGTTGTGATTTTTTTTCCTGCGCCCTGACCCAGCTAGAAAATATTAGAGAAAAAGACCACTGCAAATCGATAGAAAAAGCGATGATCTTTCGTATGGTACAAAGTTTAGCTTGTGGCGACATCGAGATTGTTTTCCTGAGCCACTTATTCCGAGCGAGATTTCGCTTTTTTTCGGCGGATTTTAAAGGGGGTTTCCACATTTGCGCATGCGCTATGCATATGTACGTGTACGTTTACACATGTACATATGTATGCCCCATAAATTTTAGTACATTTCATCATGAAAAAAATATTATTTGTCTGGAGTGGAAATGTAAATTTTGTGTTTTATTGTTCAGTCTTCAGATTTATTGGCTAGTTATGGCCATTTTTGTAGATTAGCGGGTACCGTGATTTATGAACATGCACAAGTACATGATCATGCATGCAAAATTTGAAAGACAGTTAATGAGTTATGGTTATACTAGGGTAGGCCTACTATTAATTACTATAAATTTATACACCATATAGGCCTAGGCCTTTATGTATTTATGAAACAGGCAGACATGACAAATTGTTGTGTACATGATTTATTTAAAGGTTAGGCCAATGCACTTACATGTACCTTCCTTTTTTTCTGTTATTGTTTCATACATGTAGGTCATGCCGTCCACCACCGTGGCCTATTCCACCACGGCCACCAACACCAATTGTTAAGCCCACTCGTGCAGTAAAGGCACTAATTATTGGAGATTCCTTGAGCAAATGTTTAGCCGAGAATGTCTCGTCACCATTGGTTGAGGTCGAAGTGATCACTCGTCGCGGAGCAACAATATCCAGTCTGAGGAAGTTTTTACAACAGCACCAAAAACAACTTCAAAGATGCTCCTGATATTGTTGCTGTCCATGTTGGGACCAATGACCTCCCTTTTGGAATTTTGAACAGCAACATTCGACAGTTTCGTGACCTGATTGCTGCATTGCATGACGTTTTTCCAACATCGAAGTTGGCAGTCAGTGCAATACTTCCCCGCAAGTGCAATACTTCCCCGCAAGGACAATGACGGTCTTGATATTTCACGTTTTTACCACAACATCAAGTTTGGTAATGTCTGTGCCGAGCTGCACTGTCAATTCTTTGAGATTGGTGAAGAGCTACGGGACTGGCACTTTGCTAGAGATGGCCTGCACCTCAATTGGGATGGCAACTCTCTTTTTGGTGAAATATTTCAAGCCCATCTTGAGAGATTGTCCAGGAATCTGCTATCTTCATGTACGTCACGGAAGGCCGGGCCCGTTTCTACCCCTTCCTCTGCAATGTTTAATTTAAACTACTTCAATGTTGATGAGTTTTATGAATTCTTTCAGCTTGCATAACATAAAAAGAGTAAATAAAACATGTTTAAGTTTCTTGTATTCAGCGTCTGTTTGGAATGTTACTTTTTTGTTACTAGGGAAAGTATCGGAAAATAATTTCAATCACAAACTACCCTCCATTGCACAGTTCTAACCAACCATTAAATCAAGTAATGGTGTATCATTTTCAATTGAATTCAATTCAAGAAAATTTATTTCCATTTGTCGCAAAATGCAGAAGAAAAAAAACATTCTGTGAAAATTTTTCATTTTCAATTTAATTCAATTCAAGAACATTTATTTCCATTTATAGCAAAGAAAATATAAAACAAAATCATTCTGTGAAAATGAATTGAAAAGCTCCATGTTAAAACTAATATTGTAACATTTTATTTGGATTGAAACCAACAAGAATATTGGAACGAAACTTATTGTACCATATAGCATAAAGCACAACAAAATCTGTGTCCGAAATCTGGGCCGCGCCGGCTTGTTTACAAGTACACGCATCCGGCGTTGTGCAATACTCGCCATCCACCAATCACAAGCCTAGAAATCCATGTGCAAAGATGGCGGTTGTACCGTTTCAGTCTGCCGGTAGTTTGTGGCGAAAACCTTGCGCCCTGACCCAGCTAGACAAAATTGTGAGTATAAAGGTATATTTTTATGTAGAATATGAAGTAACCTGTTTGTCTAGTGAAAATTTGGGCTGTGGGCACACACAAAAAAGAGAGATTTTAACGTATTTTCTATCGCGATTATTTTCTTTTTTGAACCAAAATTCGTCCCAAAATTTCTCATTTTAATCGATAAAAAATCTTATTCAAACTTTAACAGTTTGAAAGATATACTCTTCATCTGTGATTTTATATCAACAAAGTGATCATACATGCCAAAAAAGCCGAGTATTTTCCCACATTCCACAGGCTATTCCAGCTCATTAAATATGCAAGGCGAGGTCACGCACGGGAATTTATGAATACGTTGCAAAGAAAAGGAAGCACTTTCGCGTGTACTGCGGATAGACTGCTCATTGAGTGATCCCCACAATGTCGCTTCCCAGGTTGTATCGTAAATTCGGGCGTGATCCCTGCTTTTGACGATTTGGGAGACCGCCAACATAGGGCAAGATAGCTCAGTTGGTAGAGTGCCGGTCCGGTATTCGGGAGGTCGCAGGTTCAAGTTCTGCCTTGCCGATTTCTATGTTCACTTTCAAAATCAGTCGATTTTGACAGATATCTCAGACTTTACTTACCTTTTCCAAACAAAAATCCAGAATCGTGAGTTTAAAAAAAAAAAGTGTTTGACTGGTTGCAGCGCGATCGATCGATCGATAGCATCAAGATCAACCGATAGCGCAACGCAACGCGATCGACCGATCGCGCCCAACACGGTCTTTGGTTGCAACAATCCAGCGGTGGTGTACATTTGTGACGAGTAGCTGTGATGTTTGCCTTAGCTGTCAGAACTTGCCTTAACCAGTTCGCGCCGGGATTATTTTAACATGACCGAGCCGAGGCGCGAGATTAACTCGATCAGAGATGGGTTCAGGCCCGATGGTATCGACATTTCCGGCCTTGCTCGTGACGTGTTTATGCGTCATCCGTTTTAAATCTCGGAAAAACTTTGCGGGTATTTGTTTATATTGTCCAAAATGACATTTTCACTTCTTGATTGAATGCGTTTATCTCAACAGAAAGCAATTATGGACCCCCTCGATCACAGAAACATTGACAAGGACGTGGCTTACTTCAAGAACGTCGTCAGCACGGCGGAAAACATCGCCGTGTTTATCTGGGAGCAACTCCGAAAGGAGCTCCCTAACCCTAACCTCCTCTACGAGGTCAAACTTCACGAAACCAATAACAACACTGTGTACTACCGGGGGGATTGGTCCGACTAGGCGAGTTATCGATTACAAATGCACTTTTCGATGGGAGTAAAGTCGGGACACCAGACAACGTAGGGACATATTCTAGAATCGGTTCCTGACATCAACATTTCGGGTATCCGGGTATCCGGCTCCAACTGACTGACACTACTGAATACTGGAACTACCCGTTCGGTTTTTTTCCTTTCTTACACAGCATTTTATTGGTTCAACCATTACAGTTGCTTTTAAAGTTTGGATTATAATTATTTGCCTTACTGTGATGTAGATTTGATGGTGGTATTCATGGACTATTGTAGGGGTTTAAAGGTATCGTATACGTTTGGTAATTACTCCCAAAATTAATGGCAATAAAAAATTACTTGGTAAGAAGTACAGCAGCTTTGGATAGTATAATGCATTTTTAGAAACTTTTCACTTTGAAGTACTGCGGTTATGGAAAAAAGATATCCCTTTTTATCCCCAAAAATTTGAATCTGAGAAGCGTCACTGCAGTGACGTTTCTCAGATTGTGTATTCCAATGCAGATTATTCTTCCTGCGTGGACATAACCGCTCAAGATTTTCGGCAATATCTCAAAATCGCTACCCCTTTTTTATGGTTTTTATAGGTATTTATTTATAACTATATAGGATTGAAACAAACAGTGCGTTCCAATTACCAAACGTATACGATCCCTTTAAGGTGACATTATTTACTTAGCATATATTATACGTAATCCTTGGATTTTTCCTGTTTAATGTACACAGGGTTTATTTAGAAGCATACCGGTATGTCCAAGAGATGTATATTTATTAATATTTATTCATTTATTTCTTTAATTTTTACCTTTTTAAAGAATACTTTTTACTATATGCTTGTGTGCTGGTATTGTGAGATAATAATTTGCAGATATTACATTTCTCTTCCAAAGAGAATTATTTTCCTTTTTTCTGTGCATTTATTTTGTTTATATGTCAAAGAACCAAGATTTGTTTTTGTTTTAACCCTTGCTCTATGAGAGTTGTTTATTGCATGTCAGTGGTACGGTACATGTACATATGCCAATGCACTTCAGCTGTGTGCATTGGAGGATTCAACACAGGCATTTTTTTGGGGGGAGGGGGAACTATTTAGGTGCATTTGAGTGTAAACAAGAGTAGGGGTTAAACAGTAATTTTTATTCAGAATTTCATTTTTTTTATTCAGCCATTTCCTAAGAATTTAAGCTTGAGAATGGCTAATTTCAGCTTTTTATTTGATAAGAGACAGTTTATATAAAGAATTTACCGTGGAACAGATGATCTATTGTGGCAGCACCGTGCATTGGGATGTATAATTCAATGACGAAGATGATGATGATCAGATGACGAAGAATTTATTCAGGTGTTGAATAACATATACATGTAATATTTGAAATCATTGAGTCTAAAATGGTATCATTTTGAAGAGAAAAAAAACCACAAAAAACATTAAGGGCCAAATTCATAAACGGTGATGATCACCAGATTATTTTAGTCACGTACAACTATTGTACAGTGGCTAAAACAGAGAAGTGCGCGTGTGGATAAACTCCTGAGATCATGTAAATTCAGTAAGAAAGTAATTGGCTGTTTCATGATCCAGCTGTGTACAAGTTCCTGCTTAGCCGATGTTTAGTGGTCTAGCCGTACATTACATAATATGTTGAATAAAGGAGGAATATCTATCTTCGAAAAAAACGCATATCGCTGTGCTCTGCTGATCGGCTCAGTTGACACTAGTGGGAGGGTCGCCATGTCGAAAAAAACGCGCTGATAATTTTAGTCATGACCAGAAAATGGGTCTCATTGAGTGTGTAAAAGGTAGGATAACAGTTCTTTCTCGTGCTATTTCAATGATACGCAGCCCATCCATGGCCCTACACCTGTCCCACAAGCAAGCCAACAGAAAAATGGTAACTTGTACGCGAGATAAACAAGCCCCTTGGGACGATTAAAATTTCTTTCGTTACTTAGACGTATATCACTAACCATGTACGTTTGATAAACAGCAGCTGATCTAAGCACTCTTTATGAATTCGGGCCTAGAATTGTACGTTTGATCATCACCAGCCTGTGTATACACAGTTTAGCCCAGTTAATCGTGATCAAGGGAAAATC
Source organism: Crossaster papposus (assembly GCA_037893245.1). Taxonomy (NCBI): domain Eukaryota; kingdom Metazoa; phylum Echinodermata; class Asteroidea; order Velatida; family Solasteridae; genus Crossaster; species Crossaster papposus. Next base: position 933,884 of record JBAIAA010000327.1, on the reverse strand, counting down.
ACCGTTTATGAATTTGGCCCTATATGGATCAGGTTTCTGTTGTACTTGTACATTGATCAAATAAGACTGGGGCAAACACTTGTTCATCATAATTTTTTAATATTTTTCCTCGGTATTTCAGACGTCTTTCCACTAATCACAGTATTACATTACTTGCTGCTCAACAAATTTTACAAGCGCACAATTATTACCATAAGTTTCTGAAGGGAAATTTACAATTTTGTTGTATTAAGAAATGCACATTAATCCCTGCCAGAGTTTTGTTTACTCATGGTTTACTGCAGTCAAGCAGCTATTTTACAAGATTACCAGTAATAAACAGATGGTTTCTAGAATACATACAGTAGCAGCTGCTGCAAAGTACCAATGTTCTCTTTGTACATTGTACATGTGCCTTATTAGCATGTATTTTGTGTAGACAAGCATAAACATAGACCCAAGCAAACAGTAAATATGTAACATTCTCTCCATGCTTGTAATGACAAAATAATCACTTATCACAACCGTTATTTTGCATTTCTTATATCCAATTTTAGCCTTTAAAGAGCAATTGCCATTCCAAAAATGAAATCTGCATTACAAGTATACTTGCCGGTTTAAAACATTAGGCTGGTAATCTTCTGTAATAATATGTTATAAAAATTATGTTACTTTTTGTTGCTCAGCTGCAATAAAATGGCTAGTTTTGTTAATGTATAGTCATAATTGGGGCTAGTTTTATAGAGCAACATCAAAAAAAGGAACATTACTCATCAAAGTTGTGTTAAAAACAGAAAATTCAGCAGAGAACCAGTGACAAGCAAGCATAACCACATGGCATTATACCGTAGCTGGTAACCTGAATTGGTGATTATCAATCTTCATTAGCAGCTCCATGAAACAGTCTCTCAGTACACCTCAACATTCATGTGCCATAATAATAAGTCGCACCAGATGACTATTTCATGTTGTACATGTGTTATATTTACAAGTACTTTGAAATATTAGACAATATATATACACATGTTTTCCTCAAAATTTACAAATAAGTCAGTAACTTAAAAAAATATGTCTGCATGATTATGTAATTGTTTTTCAGTGCAATTTTTTTTTAAATATTCTTTGAAGAACACGTCTTAAATGTTGGTACTAGAGAATGCTCGTTTAAAGATTTTAACTTAATTCTTGGTTGGCATGTTCAGTTTTCTTGGGAATATACATGGAGTGTTGCAGAGTATTAAATCAACACAAGAATGACATGTCAGTACTTTTATAAGTGTTATTATTTAAAATTATATAACCAAAAAGGGAACATTTATGTTTTTTTAACATTTATCTAATGTCTGCCTTTCACATCAAATGTTACATCAAATAAAATGAATGTTGTCAACACAATTTCAGGTGAACCTTAATGTTTTTGTTCTTTAAATCTTTCAAACCTATTGTATTCCGTCTATAAGCCAACTGGTAATAATTCACTGCAACAAATGCTATTTTGTTAAGAATCAGTTTAAAAAATTCAAGTTGAGGTGCTCTATATTTACATCACTGATCTTAGTACCCCGTTGTGTTGTTCTGCCAAATCCACATATATACACAAAATTATGTTTAAAAAGTCTGAATTTGAAAGGTAGGATACACATTTGCAGATATCGAAAATGTTTACTACCAAACTATTAAGAAATATTTTACTTATTTGAAAGTAAATAATGATTGAAGACATCCAGCAAAATGATGACACTATAAATCCTGTAATTGTTCCGAAAGAGCGCGGTTTTTCTTGCTTTTCTCAGTTAAACAATATTTACTATAAAATACAACTCCCCAAATCCACGCATTCATGATACATTGTAATTCAAGCATTTATCAATGGTGTATCCTACCTTTAAGCTTGTTTTGTATTAACATCACAATTTATTAAAATACATTTTATTTTTTTCAAAATTCTTAGCAGATGTTTTTGTTTATACAAAAGAGCAAGTTAAAAAAACAGACCAGTTCTTTGGTGTTCATATTCTAAGGCACGGAGGGCATCTTGCAGTAAGAAAAAGAGGCACTTTTTGCTTGAAACTTCTCTTTAAAATAACAAAAATGCACATTAAGATTTCCTTCTGCAATAAAATTCAATTCAACTTTTCAGAATTTGTTCTTCGATGTTGCATTAAAAATCTGCATAAAACACATCAATTTAAAAATCCTGGGCTCTAAAACGCCTTTAAAAAAATTCCTTTAATAAAACCAAAAACTTAAAGTAAAGTTGATTAGTTTTTTATTTAACTATTTTGAAATAATTCATTTTGTATTATTAATATTACCTTTATAATTATTATCCCTAATCTAATAATACAAATAATAAAAACTGCATAATGTACTTTGAGTAGTGCTCACAAGTATTATTACATATGGATTGTCGAGTATCAAAAAGTCTGAATTGAGTTTATACTATTGGCAAGCAGGCTTCAAATTAGAAAACATATTGTATTCCTGTCTACTTTAACATGTTATATCTGCTCACTGAAAAAACTTAACTGATGTACGATATAACGGGTCAAACTCATTAATTTAACCCTCCGACGTGCCACCGTACTATTTCTGATAGTCGTGCCACCGTACTATTTCTGATAGTCGCTTCGCCGTAAAAAAAGCCAAAGGTCAAAAAAATCTCATGTTACATGTAATCCTAGTTCAAAGCATGCCGAATAATTATGTGAACATAGTGCCTTCGCGCGTTAGTGTATAAACAATATGGCGACACAAGTCTGGATTTTACCGCGAGACCATCCCAAGCAATCAATCGTGCTATTGTTGTCTTGCCTTTATATTCAACAACACCAGCTGGTTTCTGGGTCTCTGACCTATGATAAAGGGATGTGTGAACATATAAAGCCGTAAAACCAAAACAGCTTGGGGGTATACACGAAATACAAGCGACTATCGAAAATAGTACGATATATAGGTGTATAAAAAAGATGGCGGCGCGGCGCGTCGCAGGGTTAATGTATTTTAGGGGTTAATGTATGTTACTTTACATTACGTACTACTTTTTGTCCAATTAATTGGATAACTGGAATTTGTGCATGATAAATTGGACAAATTACACACTTGAACAATTATTAGGCTGGGAAAAACTACATACACGGACGGTGTGCACTTCATTCACAGGAGCTAACATGCACATTGATAATTAAACGCGTGCACGGGTGCACAACTGCACATTGAAAATAAAACGCGTGCTTGTGTTGGCAAGTACCATTTTTTTAACAGACTAGGGTACCCTGTAATTAAAAAAAAAAAGTATTACATTAAATGTAATATTGCCTCTATTACGGTTTATTGTACAACATTGTATCGGTATCTTTGGTACAAACCAAGTTATTTTGGCGTTTGAATTCTTATCACAAAGACTAGTTTTGCATAATGCTTATTTGTACATGTGTGCATAATAATATGCATTATACTGATAGGGCATATGGGCCTTGAATTATGCACAATTTTCTAGAACATCTTACAATTACACCATGGTCATTGTTATCTGCTTTATAGCTTGGTTGCTCAGTCCATGGAGCTATGAATAGCTGTACATGGCTTGGTTGCTCAGTCTCATTAGAACAGCAATGCTGTAATGATTATAAACTACTTTTGTATAAGAAAATTAAGGAAAATATAAAAGACATTTTGGATTTTTGGAGCAGTCATGGCCAACCTCTTTATAGTGAGTTGACATTTTGTATTGTAAATGCTGGTTATTTCTTCTTAACAATACTGCCTGGTCCTTTACTTAACAATATCTGATGATGTACATCCTTCTAAATATCTGGATTCATTTTTGTAAAAATTATTTATATAATTTCAGCATTAAAACGGCTGTGCATGCATGTACATACGTGTACCGGTAGGTCATATGAACATTTTAAGTATCCAGCTTGGTTCATACATGCATGCATTGATGTTAATCTGCTCATAGAGCAAGGTATCGAGTCCCGTTTTTAACAATGGTACAATGTATTTTAACAATGGTACAATGGAAAAAACACCCAAGGCCAAAAAAGCAGACATCTTGTCAAGGATCATAATCATCAGTGTATCGGTTGCTAAACAACCGACATCAGGCAAAGGCCAAAACACACGGAACAAACATGTGTAGAAGGTGTAAAAGGTAATTGATTAAACCTGGAATATACAAAACGTATCCTGATAGTTCAATTAGTTTAGCATTTCAGACTGTACGTACATGATGTATGGATATATGCGAGATTGTAAGACAATCCACCCACCTTGGTATTCTGAACAAGCAAATCGAATAGTTGGATGGAGGTGTTTTTTGAAAAAGTTGACCTGTGCGACTGTTAAATCTTCACAGTGTTTGGCCTGCTGAACTAAACCTAAAATCAGATTCATCATCAAATCACCAGATACATACAACTGACCCCCCCCCCCCCCATCAAAATACAAATTACATTTTCTGTTGGAATCTTTAGTACTGGATCCTTCAAAATTATTGTCCTTTACACTAGGTTATAGACATTATACATGTACCACCAGAATCAGACAGTTTGTGTACAGTTTACCATGGTGTTGGAATTTGCAAGAAAGGGTATACAGTGTACATGTAGTTCCTAATAATTAACCTCATTTTTAATGGGAACTCGACACTGAAATTGCTGTACATGTCATGTATCCTAATTTAAAAAACAAACTCATTGGTCTGATGTTCTCTTTTGAATTGAAGGGGACAATTTGATCATTTGAAAAATATTGCACTCTGCTTTTTGAGTTCTGAATATATGGTCACAAGTGTTGTACAATTATTGTCATTATAAAACAATAGATTGACTTTTGGCTAATTAATTCCACCACGATCAAAAACCCTTGCCAACTTTTTGGGCGGCTTAAGACGACATAAATGAGATGGCCAATGAACCCTTGACCTTCATGCTTTATCTCTGTCGGATCTTATTAATCTCTGACTCTCACGAAGTTGTGATAGTCTCATGCATAGGTCGCCTGTTCAAGACTGATTTGCTGTGGCGGTGTATTGATGATTCGCTCGGTTTCCCCGTTCCAGGCATCCTTCGTCCAGACCTCATGTCCCCTCTGGTCCCTCTGGGTGTACATGTACCCGCTAGCAGGTAGATCGACAGCGGGGCAAGGAATCATTTCTTTTGCCGTAAAGTCCAGTTTGTAGAAAGTGCGGTCGTCAAACGGAGCGCTGCTCTGTCGCGCGGTGCGATCGGGGCCCATGCTTTTTGCCGGCGCGGCGTTCTTGGGCACGTAGTGGTTCTGGTAATTGGTGGCCCCGTCGAACGGGATTTCAGGCCTCTCGTACGGGCGCTGGGACGGGTCGCCTCGGCGCTCGGGCATGCTGTTCCACTTGCGGAATTCCGATTTGTAGTTGGTGCGGTCGTCAAACGGGACGTCGGTTCTCCCCCTCTGCGAGACCGGACGCCGTGCCGAGGCCGGGCGAATCTTGTGCGGCTGGTAGGCCAACTTGTTGGTTGTGTACATATCCATCTCGCCGGCGGGTTTCTGGTATGTCTCGGGGACGTGGGGCTGGACACGCCCGGAGTCCCACTTCTTGTAGTCGGTCTTGAAGGTGGTGTTGTCGTCGAAGGGCAGGTCCGACTTCATCGGCGTGGCGTCGGGTTTGAAGTTGTCGGAGCGGTGCCCGTCCTTGGTGGTGAAATCGCGCCGGAACGTCGTCAGGCTGTCCAGCTTGTGTGGGCTCTTCTGGTAGGGATCCAGCAGTCGTACGTGGCGGGCCTGCGGGGCATGGGGGATGTAGGACGTCTTGTGGCTGGTCTGGTCCTCGAACGGCACGTCCGATCGCTGCGTATTCTCAGCCGGACGTAGGCTCTGACGGGGATCTACTTTCTTGGGCTGGAAATCACGGGCAAACGTGGACAGGCCATCAAAGGATGCCACCGGGGGCACATAGCTGTGGTAGTCCTTGCCATGGTCTCTAGTAGGCAAACTCCACCTGCGAAAGTCATCTGCAGAAAGCAAAAAAAACACACCATGATGAGCTTTACCATGATGAGTTTTAGGATACACCATTTGCAGATATCGACAACATTTACTACCGATTTATTAAGAAATATTGTACTGTAATTTTAAACATCCTAAGACTCACCTGTATATGTTGGGTTCCCCCGGAATTCTCCCGACGGCACGTGGCGGGTGTGGTCACCACGGAAACTCTTGACGGGCTCTGACTTGCGACCGGGGTAGTCCTTAGTGTAAGAGGTCAGGTGGTCAGTGTCACCACTTGGTTTGTTATATGGTTCTGGCTGGTGGATAGCGGGACGGTTGGCCTCACGGGGGACGAAGTCCACTCTGAAAAAATAACCCCCAAAAAGGACAAGTTTATAAATGTGACCTGTCACCACAAAATGAAACTAAAGTCGGAAATATTGAAAATTGAGATATTGGTATTTTCAAATTCTTGAGAAAGAGAGCTTTCCAATGGAACATAACGTTTGGTTTTTTTTGCGATAAATACTTTTATACAGCGCTCTTACCCGCTGGGTTTCACAAAACGTGCTTGTGAGAAAATTTACTATAAACATCTTAAACAAAACACGCAAAAGATTACAAAACAGGACAAGTAAGGTTCGGTTGAGCATAGCAACGGCTATGTTCTAATCATTACTTCTTCCTAAAATTGTTCACACATACAAACTATTGTATAAGCAACAAATTATCAACATTTTAAAAACGAGGGATACTTACGAGGACCTGATTCGCTTATTTAATTACCGTCTTAATTAGACCACTAATGGACTTTAATCCAAACACTAACTATGCAAACACTAACCAAAATTATGTAATTTAAGAGGTTTTCGATCATCTGATCTCACCAAAAAATGGGAATATGTAGAGGAGGACTTGGGCTTTCCAAATTACGCAAAAGCTCAAAATTGACCACCCCTTCACATTTTGACTTTGGATGGCCACATCTTTGAATCACATCGTGCGACTTTACTCTCATTTTGTGGTGACAGGTCACAAATATATAATGACCGTCCATGTACAAGAAACTTTGTTTTCCCAACACATGGAAAGTACAAATGGAACAAAAATGTACTAGAGCACGCATGAATTAAGCCTGCAACCTATATGGCCATTTAACAACATACGAGAACTACATTTTAGCACCTCTTGATTATTGCAGGAACATGTACTTTTAGCTTCTCAAAAATCTTGTAAAGTAATTGTGACCTGCTTTGTGGAAATGAGTCAGATGTCAAAAATTTGACAAACAGAGTTATGTATACCATTAGAAAGAGTGCACTGTCCTCTTTAATTTGATATATGTTGGAGGTCTCAGCATGTTGACGATTTTGCGAAATCTAAAAACCCCATTCATGAGAAATCATGCATTAAACAAATTATTTCCCTTTAGGAGATGTATGCAATAAAATACAAAACCTGTTTTTCTCACTAAATATGATTTAATTTAGCATGTTTTAATGTAGAAATTGAAAATATAGATCCTAACCAAGGTGAAAATCATGAAATAGGAATATCGAATTTTCGTACAAAAACCCCCCTCTCCGCGTTCAACCACCCAAATCTTGTAAGCGCACTGTGTGACATCTGACTCATTTTCACAGAGCAGGTCACAATTATCCTGACTCACAGCTAAGGTGCTGAATTGTGAATGACACAAACAAACAACTTGGTCTAGTTGAAGGCACGTTAAGGCACCTTCGTCAGCTGGACATACGACTCATATCTGACCACGGAGCACAGCCAAAGATCGTAAATGTTGGTTTTTGCGGAGAGATGAAAACCAGAGGTCCCAGAGAAAAAACCCTTGTGGCACAGCAGCGAATCATCGAACAACTCTACTCACAAATAGTCAAAGCCGGGAATCGAACCCAGGCCACATTGGTGAGAGCATGTGCTTTACACACTTGCCACCATGCCACTAGGGATACAATTTTGCGAGAAGAAGGGGGGGGGGCAGAAACTATAGAAATAAACTACCCAAGAGTTGACCAGGCTTTTACCTGTGGGTGGTGGCATCCGACATGGAACCCGCCCCCTGAATCATCTGCTCCTGAGGCTTGAAGCTGTCCCGCATCGGGTTGCCGGGATATGATTTGTACTTGTTGGTGTACTCGGAGAGCACGCATGGCCCCTTGTTGACTGGGGTCTGAGGCCTGTGAGGGCATCGGTGACGCCTGCCAAAAGCAAAAAGAGGGAAGAACATGTAAAAGGAATTTAAAATATGTCAAGCAATGGTAGGATACAGCATTGGTAATTGCTTGAATTATCAGGAATGGGTGAATTTAGGATGTTGTGTCTTATAGAAAAATAACTGAACTGTCTGAAGTTTTACAATCATGGATGCTGAGAAAAGCAAGAAAAAGCGGGGTTTGTTTTCAACCGGCGTCGGGCAGGTGTTCGTATGTTGTATTTTTTTCGCGATTGCATTTTGATGATCGTGATTTTTTAAAATAAAATTACATAACAATTACAGGTTATCTCTAGCGCAATAATTTTGCTGGATGCCTACAATCATTATTTACTTTCAGGCCGATGGTACCGGAAAGCACACCTACGCATTCCTGGCCCTCCTCGCTGCTTTCTGGCCTTGCTCGTGACGTGTTTAAATGCGTCATCCGTTTTGAATCTGGGAAAATTTTGCGTGTATGTCCTTCGGCAGAACTGGTAAACTAAATTCTTTGACACATTTACGATGTCAAAGTCAACTTGTACCGTTATGTCGGCCATAGACTGGTTCCAGTCGTTAACTTTGGCCATTGCAAAACTATTACTTTTGAGGGGCCTCTAATTATAAGTACCGGTACTTCATATTTGTATTTAAATATTTGTTACTGACACCATGAAAACCGCCTATGATGTTTACAGAATTTGGGGGAATTTAGTACTTAGCCTATAGCCACTGTGTATCTGAATTGCATTTGACAAACTAAATCTGTGTACATGTACTAAACATGTACCGGTACAAAGAAGTACGTACATGTGCAATGCACTAAATTTATTACATTTTTTTCATATTGCAGATATTGTTGTTGTGTACGAAGAAATTTGGTTTTGTCAGATTATTTAACATACTGTGGCAAGGAACTCTCCATTGGCTTTGGAACAATTGCATTTTCAGTTCAATTTCATTTTAATATGGGTAAAGTTACGTTAAGGGTTACACACAAAAAAACAAAAAAACTAAACACTCTTAATATTTGGACACTATACTTCTTACTGTAATTTTTCAATCTTTTGTACTTAATTTCTTTAAAAAATTTAGCCAGTTCTCTCAGCCACTGCGTCAACAAACCGGTTGCCAAGGCAACTGGTTTTGTTACACTGATGAGAAAAATTCATCGCTCCATGGTCAGGCGTTGCCGGGGGCAACAGCGGTGCCAGCTGATGAATGCGAGCCGGCGGACTGCAATTTCCTAAATATTGATTGTGGATCCCAATGAAAGGTACTGTGCCCAATGAGCCGCGGTGATAACAAACAACCCACTCTAAAAAAAATCAATTATTTACTTTAAATAAGAAATTATTTTGTTTATGGATATAGGATTTCTGGGAAATTATATCGGCTTTAGATCCACATGAAATAAGACAGGAGTTTTTTTGGGGGTAACAAAAACAAAACAGACATCTTCAATCTTATACATAGGTGCATGAAAAGTTAATATTTAAAAGTAGATTACACCATTTGCAGATATCGAAAATTTACTAAATTTACTAGTTTACTACTGAATTATTAGAAAATATCTTACTTACAAATGTATTTGAAAGTAAATAATGACTCTAGGCATCCTGCAAATTGATTTGGATAAAAACAAACTGGGTTTTTGTTTGTTGCTAAAATCTTGGATTTTTGGTACTCATTGTGGCACCTAGTTTTAACATGCAAAATGTAAGTGTTATTGTTTTTAACCAGTTCGCGCGGGATTATTTTAACCTCACCAAGCCGACGCGCGGGATTATTTTTAACGAAACTCGATCCGAGGCGTGTTCAGGCCACCCTGAACACCCACGCATTTCCGGCCTTGCTCGCTGCTGACAGACATTTCCAGCCTTGCTCGTGGCGTGTTTAAAATGCGTCATTCATTTTTAATCTGGGGAAAACTTTGCATTTATATACGTCATCCGGCGCGAACTGGTTAAGGCATAGCAAAATTATCAAATTCTGTGCCAAAAGAGCTTTTTATTTATTATTACTTTGATTATATGTAACATTACTACTAGCTAACAAAAACGTTATTAACCACATTTTTGGAGTCTTGCGTCAAAATAAAGAGACTGGTTGTAAACAATTATCTGCTAAAACATTTCCCATCAAGCAACTGAGTAGTATTAATATAAATACAACACTTTGTTTCAGGTATATCCCATTTCAGGATTGGTGTTGTGCAAAAACATTTTTATCCATGTTAACTATTTAAACTATGTTGAAATATTTTGTATTACTGTATAGGTAGGATGTACTTAATAACATAACTGGGACTTGAAACTTGTATCTTGATGCAAGAGTCAAATAAGATATTGTATCTTGCTAAAAATGTAATGTTACTGACGGTGGAATGTACCGGTGGTTCTTATTTTAAATATTTAATTCATTTAGTTTAATTATACGTCAATGAGTTTGAGTTAACCAGTTCGCGCCGGAAGACGTACACAAATGTATACACACGCAAAGTTTTCCCCAGATTCAAAACAGATGATGCATAAACATGTCACGAGCAAGGCCAGAAAATGTCTGTCAGCAGCGAGCAAGGCCGGAAATGCGTAGGTGTGCTTTCCGGTAGCATCAGCCTGAACCGAGTTTCAGCAAGAATAATCCCGCGCCTCGGCTCGGTGATGTTAAAATAATCCCGGCAAGAACTGGTTAAAAGGTGGCTTGTGCTGCTTTTATATAGAAAGATCAAGCACTGTGGACTGCGACCTTTGGCATAGGTGTATTGTTCAAGTGAGCCAGACAAAACAGCCATTTATTTTGCTGCAGTGACCCTTGCACTCTGAAACTAGGAGAAATTACTGTAAGCTCAAAGGCGTGTTTTAGCTTAAGTTCAAATGAAAACTATAGTCGGCATAACACAGGAGAAATCGTAGAACAATGCATAATATTAATACCCACAACGCATCCATTCATAATCATTCATTGCTTAATTTCCATTAATTTAAGTTTAGTCTTGCATTTAAAGTGAATGTTGTATCATTTGCTTTTGCAGAAATATTTCAGAAATGGATGGATTTTTATTTTATTATTTTAATTTTTTTTTTTGGGGGGGGGAGGGGGGGCTACTTAAAGCAAATATTGTTACACCGACTTGTTTCACGTTTTGGGTTCGTAGATACTGGACAAATTAAGAAAAACTATCATGTTCTTGACCCCACTTAAGATGAAATGGAAAAATGTATACTTGGGGGAATTGTAAGGTCGGAGAATCAGTCTAGCTGGCTTGTACCCTTTTTGTGTAAAAAGAGGAATTAATTAGTAATACTAATAGAATTAATATGAACAATAAAATTACTTATCCAAGTCCCTAGCCCAGGTTGGACGAAGTTCTTCATTGCATTTACGACACAACGGAGGAGTCCAACCTGGGCTATCCAAGTCCCATGCAAGTTCAAGAGAGCACAACCAAAAGATATAAATTCTGTTTCGATTAATAATTTAATAGAATGACAAATTAACATTAGTAAATTAGTGTCTAAATGTACTGATCACGTTGGCTCATGCAGGACTAGAGTAAAACTAAAGCAGTGTAGTGTAGGCCTAAGCATTAACTTGATTTTTGCAAGCAATAAAGTCAATTCCTTCACATTATAAAAATCAATTTTAAACTGAGAACATAAACTAAGGCCAGAGCAGGTCTTAAATAACTTGTAAGTTAATGTACACTTCTTCAACTTGAAGTTCAACAAAACAACAGCAGCAAAAAGACACAACAATGTCACGTCACTAGGTCTACACATTTTCATTTTCACACCACTGATGTCTTAAGTTTTTTTGTAGACTCGTTAAATCAGATACTTACCCGCAAGTGCAGATCTGGCAAATGCATTGTCTCGTCATATTGGTCCCGTTTACTAGACAGAACAATTTCCCTCGAAAAAACGTGGAAATTATCTTCCAAACTCACGGAAAATTCCGCGGAGATGAGCTGTCTCTGTGTATCAAAATTGGTCTTGACCGCAAGGCAAACATCAATGCCGTGGAACTGGTGGCGCCGTGTTGGTGGCGCCGTGTTGCGTTGTTACGGCGGGCACACGCGAGAGGTGAAATCAACATCAGCTGGTCGTCAAGCCAACGACATAAATAAATCATTAACTAGGAGGCGGACCTATCGGGGTCAAACTTATGACATCTTGGTTGATTTGCATTCAACTGTGCATGGTGGGCGGGGTTCATATGTATTTTCTGCTTATTTGCATACAAAATTGATTGTCAACGCTACAGGTAGGATCCATTATATCACAGGGGGTTGTACGCGCAACGTAGATGCCGCTGTTGCATGATTGATAGGACGACTAAATTAAACAAAATTATGTAACGTATGTTTAAATAGCCGGCTGAATGTACTAACCTTGCAAACAAAATATGTCCACCATAAAGTCTAGTTCTATTTTTTTATACTTTTTTTACGTTTTTATTTTGTTCATACAAAAATCCAGTTATCCTGGATAATATTACTTATGACGATTTTTAGAGCATCTCTCAAGAAAAAAACCCGAGAAATCCTGGACAAATTGGTAGAAAATTACTCGAATGCTTGAACCCCTTGCACATTTTCAATGGCTCATTTACATAAAACTAGAGTGAAGCGAATCTTGCATGAACTTGGCCACGCCCACACAAGGTTTCTTCTTTTTTAACCAGTTCGCCAGTCAGTCCGCAGCGCACTCGTTAATGAGGTCATATCCCGAATTTTATTTGCAGGGCCGGCGTCGCAAATCGGCCACGAGATTTACGCGAGTTATTGCGAGAGTTCGACCGCTTTGTTTTCACGAGCTACACGTTGCAAACGAAGCAGTGATTATCCAATATGGCGTGGTAAGTGGAAAGCGAACGATTTTCTGAATCGAATGATATAAAATATGACGAGATTCAGTGTGTTTTTGGCAGAATTTTGTTCACTCGAAGTTAGAGTATAATTTTAAGAAATGTTGTTGTCGTGTGTTTAGTTTCTGCGCCCTGACTGGACTAACAAATATTGCCAAAAATGATCACTACACATCGATAAAGGAAGCAATGATCTTTCGTTTGATATACAATTTAGCCTGTGGCGACATTTTTTTCATGTATTTTGCGACGATTTTCGTGCGCGCGATTTCAACTTTTTCGGCCATGTCTTTCGGCTTTACATACGCAGAACGTACGTATTTCATTATGCACACAAGCACGTGTGTACACCCCCATGTGCTGGATATGCACTAGATGGTGATTGAACAGTAGCCATGCAACAGAAACATAATTATTTTGTTTGTTTTGTGTGGCTTTATTTATATGATCAAGTTAGGTTTCTGCCTTCTTGTCATGCATACGAATTTATTTTTCTTTCATGTATAAAAACGACTTAGGCCTATGTTTTTGTTCAAAATTCTAACAAATTATTTAATAATCATAAATGTAGTAGTATTATTGTGCTAAACTTCATAGTTCCTATTTCTGTCTTCCAATATGTTTCTTATACTAGGTAGCATTCATGCCGTCCACCACCATGGCCATGCCCACCGCCATCCCCCTTGCAGCCATCGCAGCCATGGCAGCCATCGCAGCCATGGCAGCCATCGCAGCCATGGCAGCCATCGCAGCCATGGCAGCCATCGCAGCCATGGCAGCCATCGCAGCCATGGCAGCCATCGCAGCCATGGCAGCCATCGCAGCCATGGCAGCCATCGCAGCCATGGCAGCCATCGCAGCCATGGCAGCCATCGCAGCCATGGCAGCCATCGCAGCCATGGCAGCCATCGCAGCCATGGCAGCCATCGCAGCCATGGCAGCCATCGCAGCCATGGCAGCCATCGCAGCCATGGCAGCCATCGCAGCCATGGCAGCCATCGCAGCCATGGCAGCCATCGCAGCCATGGCAGCCATCGCAGCCATGGCAGCCATCGCAGCCATGGCAGCCATCGCAGCCATGGCAGCCATCGCAGCCATGGCAGCCATCGCAGCCATGGCAGCCATCGCAGCCATGGCAGCCATCGCAGCCCTAGCCATGGCAGCCATCGCAGCCCTAGCCATCGCAGCCATGGCAGCCATCGCAGCCATGGCAGCCATCGCAGCCATGGCAGCCATCGCAGCCATGGCAGCCATCGCAGCCATGGCAGCCATCGCAGCCATGGCAGCCATCGCAGCCATCGCAGCCATGGCAGCCATCGCAGCCATGGCAGCCATCGCAGCCATGGCAGCCATGGCAGCCATCGCAGCCATGGCAGCCATCGCAGCCATGGCAGCCATCGCAGCCATGGCAGCCATCGCAGCCATGGCAGCCATCGCAGCCATGGCAGCCATCGCAGCCATGGCAGCCATGGCAGCCATGGCAGCCATGGCAGCCATGGCACCATCGCCAGCCATGGCAGCCATCGCCAGCCATGGCAGCCATCGCCAGCCATGGCAGCCATCGCCAGCCATGGCAGCCATCGCCAGCCATCGCAGCCATCGCCAGCCATCGCAGCCATCGCCAGCCATCGCAGCCATCGCCAGCCATTGCCAGCCATCGCCAGCCATCGCCAGCCATTGCCAGCCATTGCCAGCCATTGCCAGCCATTGCCAGCCATTGCCAGCCATTGCCAGCCATTGCCAGCCATTGCCAGCATGTCAGGAGCCACAGAAGGCCAAAGGCAAAGCTCTTGTCCTTGGATATTCTCTCACAAAGTATCTCAAAGAGAACATCACTACTATAGTTGGTTGATTTGCAGGCAGTGACTCGTCGCGGTACTACAATTTCTGGCCTTAGAAAGTATCTGCTTCATCAGCATGACATCAACTTAACAACTGTGCCTGACATTGTATTTGTAATGATTCATGTTGGGACAAATGTTCTAGAGTTTGGTTTCCAAAGAAGTGTTGAAAATAGTTGAAGATTTAAATGTACTGGTGGATATGCAGCACGTTCTTTGTACATGTAGGCCTACATGTAAATGTTTTTGGATTTTAGTGTTTTAAATAATATACATGACTTTGTGTCAGTGTTGTGCAAACACAGTGCAGCTAAAACAGATCAAAACCGAGTCTGGTCGAGTCGGGTCAGTTTGTCAAATCATCTAGGACTTAATGCCCAAAACTATGCTAACAAAGTTTTTAGCAACAATGTAAATTTGACACAAACAGCATATAACTTTATGAATGCAGATTGTATTATTTCTATTATCAGTGATATAATTTATGTGCATTAACATTTATATTAGCAAAATTTATGTCTTATTTAAAATCTTTTGTTTTTGCAATGTTAGAAGCGGGTATACATTGTAATTTAATATTTACAATAATTTAATGCCAAAGAAACTATGCCAAAACCATCAAGCAAAGATAAAACAAACTGTATTTACTTTTATACTAATCTCAATGGTTTGCACATTGAACATTATGCCAAAGATGATGGTAATTATCATCTTCACTATGTTGTCATTATTTTAATTTGAATGTTGGCCATATTTTTGTTAATGTTTTGCCTAATTGCTAAACATTTATTATCTCATTATCAACCCTAATTTTGGTCATTTCTTCAATCTGTATTTATGTACATGTACATGTAATTGATGATGTAAGTAAAATAAGTTTTTACAATTTCAGGGTTTAATTTAACAATTGTATTCAAGTCGTATAACATCAACAGGGTATATTAATGTAAGCAATAACATGCAAGTTTCAAATAAAAAGTGCAGTTTCTTTTATAAACCAACCTCACAATACAGATATAAATTTTAAACAACGACTTCATTTGCTGCTTTTTTGTGTGTATATTTGGCTGTATACATTGTATTACGCAGGCAATATTATTATTTTGTAATCAGTCCACTGTTAAAAAGATTAAACAAAATACTGATTAGCAGAATCCTTTTCGCTTGAGCTTACAATTAAAAAAATACACAAAAAACTGCGTATTGAAATGTGCATGAACTACACGTTACCACGAAGCCTTTTTCAATGACGTCATTTTCGACCAATGAGGGCGCAGGAAGACTATGGACTGTCATGGCGGGATGTTCCGTTTGTTAATTTATTGAGAACGTTATAATTTTCTGCGCCCTGACTGGACTAAGTTAAAATCAACCCCAAATCTACAGTTTTGTGATAGAATATGAAATTATCTTTAACATCAGTGTGAAATTGGGTTGTGGCCGCTGCCAGAAGATGGACAAAATTCGTCTTTTTTTAAAGGTCAATTTGTTGGTTCGGGAGCTTTTTTTACGTTATAAATTTCACCCTCTAAATGTCATATATTTTCCAATATGATTTGATAATATAACAAAATGTTTCCTTATCCAAAAGAAAATATACATAATATTGACAGCCAGTGAATAAAACGGATGTTTCGGACCAAATTCCAGGCGTTGTCGCCAGCTCATTAAGTATTCAAAAACGAGGTCACGCACAAAGTGCCATGCATAAATCGCACATAAAAGGAACGGCTTTTCAGTGCGCTGCGGACTGACTGTCGCGCCGTGATTATTTTATCATTCCTGAGCAAAAGGCGCAGGATTATTTTCAACAAAACTCGATCCGAGGCGGGTTCAGGCCGATGGTATCGGGAAAGCACACCCACGCATTTTCGGCCTTGCTCGCTTCCGACAAACATTTCCTTGCTCGTGACGTGTTTATGCGTCAACCGTTTTGAATCTCAGAATTTGTTTTCCTGTACGTCTTTCGGCGCGCGAACTGGAGCTCTAGAGGTAAAATGGATTTGGGTTACATTTGAAGAGGAACACTTTAGTGTATAACAGTGTAGGTTAAACAAATTTTCAAGGTGCGAGGAAAATTAGTAATTTGGTGAAACTTGGTCCAGGATTCCGATTTCTGAATTACACGAATTCAAAGGAATGTCCACACATGTAAAGGTTGACGAGGGCTAAAGTAATACATGGGTCTGTGGTAGAGGCTGCCGCAACTTCCTTTAAAGTTTTGTTTGAAATATTTGCTTTATCTTCGGTTTTCGCCTCCGATTTCCAAATCACTGAGAAGCAAATAGAAATGGAATAGACAACAGTTTCGGGGCTAAAGAAAAAATAATACAGAAATAACAAACGAAAATATCCTGGCTACCTATCAATTTTAATGCACTTTCTAAAGTTAATTTTTCCTTTCAAAAATGTTTCCAACAATCTTAGCATAAAGAAATTACAAATTATGGTGCGTGTTTTATTATTACCAAGCCCCCAAGATTCATCAATATTCATTTGGAGTGTTGGACGATTCCGATGGATTAACCAGTTCGCGCCGGGAATATTTTAACATCACCGAGCCGAGGGGCGGGATTTTTTTAAACGAAACTCGATCCGAAGCGGGTTCAGGCCGATAGTGCCGGGAAGCACACCCACGCATTTCCGGCCTTGCTCGCTGCTGACAGACATTTCCGAACTTGAACTTGGCGTGTTTATGAGTCATCCGTTTTGAATTTGGGGAAAACTTTGCGTTTATATACGTCATCCAGCGCAAACTGGTTAAGAAATATGAAGCAAATCCACTATTTCTTTCCCTTGAACTTTAAGACTGTAGAGAACATGCGACTGGTTTCCTCCATATTGGTAGTCTATGGAAAATCCGCGTCTATGATATGTGAGCATATTCGCTAATTAGTTATGCAAACAAGACTGCATCTTGACCTCAAGATTTTGTTCATTCAAGAGGCGCTTTCCATCACGATATCGCGTCTTCCGTTATCCATTGCTATTTTTAAAAAAACACGGCAGCCAAATTGGCCAATGAGCAGCTTTGTCTACATTTCTGCTCCGAACGAAGTCAATCGACTCTGGCGATTGGCTTGCACACTGGGTTGCATACAATTAACATATATGTCTAGATATATCAAACGTTATCCCGTATGGGTATAATGTCTGATACTCTGACTACATTGGTGGATCTGACGAAAACAGAAAGAGGTATTTTAAACTCGTTAAACATTTTCCTTGTAACAGACATAATTTAATTGATTTTTTTTGCAATACTGGCTGCTAGATTATATTTGAACCCACCATGTCACCCCAGCAAGTGCAGCGGTTGAGTGGTATATAGATAGATGTCTGCACTTAACCTTGCGACGTGCGGCCATTTTGTTTTTACATGAACGCGCGTCCGTACTTTTTTTAAAGTCGGTTGTATTTCGTGTGTAACCCCCATGATGTTCGGTTTTATGGCTTTATATTCGATCCCAGCTGGTGTTGTTGAATGGGGCAAAGCAACAATAGCATGATTAATTGATTGGGTAGTTCTGAAAAACCCAGACTTGAAAGGCCCCTTTATGTACACAACGTAATGGGATACTCGTGGGGCAGCACTTTGCTTTGCTAAAAGCTGGGTTCACTGGTTCAACCAGGGTTCAAGCGGCACTTGCCATGCTATTCGGCATGCTTTGAACTAGGAATACATGTAATATGAAATTTTTTTAACAAATGATGATAAATCAATTGGTGGTTTTTTTTAGGCGAAGCGACTTTGAAAAAAAGTACCGTGGCACGTCGCAAGGTTAAGCAAAAGGTAGTGGGTTTGAATCCAGCCAGTTTCTACTTCATGTGAATGCGATGTGAATTAGGAGCTCCAACAAATATTTGATGCAGAATTAGCTGGACTTGAAATATGTTCAACTTGTCCAGACGTCACTGATTCATATTTGCAATTGTGCCGAGTATGAACCGGCCTTTTTTTCTCACAAGTTCTCTAACAACATTAGGTATACACGTGCTGTGAAATTATAAATTTATGAAGTGCAAAACGTAAACCCATTTTGTTTTTTAGATAAAACAGATTCTTTTATAGAAAAGTGCGTGGGAAGTCGAAGTTGAACTAAGTGTCTATTTCTATTGTAAACACAAAGTGGACCAAATTGAAGTCACACCAAAAAAAAGGAACTTTGAGAGAACAGAACAATAAACAGTCACAGTGCACATGTTATTTTGTTAGTAGTCATGAAGAAGCAGAAGCAGAGGCAGAAGCAGAAGCCGACTTGTCTTTCTCCTTCTTCTTCTCCGCTTCATTCTTGGCTTCGGTGTCTTCGTACTCTTTGATGGCTACCTGAAGCTCGTTGACTGGGAGGATGCGGATTTTCGTTGTCTTGTTCTCCCGCGTTAGCGTGGCTATCTCGACTGAAACAAGAAAAGGAATAATGCTGACTTAATAACCCTAACCCTCCAGGGTATTTAGGCTAGAAACCCTGCCAGATACAGCAACCTGCAGCATTTGCCAAAGGGACAACCCTGCCCAGTGCAGAAAGATTCATCAGGTCAAAAAATCTCAAGGTCAAACTACCTCGGAATCTCTGGTAAACCAACGCAGCAGGAATCCAAGGCTGGCATTGTTTAATGGGGATTAGCTCTCATTAGTCTTAGATTGTGGTCGTTTATGCACTGTTGTTGAATGCATCCAAGTGCACCAGACATTTTTACCTGATGCACTGTGCTGTGTCTGGCAGGGTTAGGGTTAAGGGAACTTTAATTATTAACCCTGCGACGTGCCGCCGAACTTTTTTTCAAAGTCGCTTTGCTGTAAAAAAACAACTACTATCTCATCCTGTGTTAAAGAAATCTCATAGTACATGTATTCCTAGTTCAAAGCAAGCCGAATAACATGGTAAGTGCCGCTTGAACCCTGGTTGAACCAGCATTTTGCAAAGCAAAGGCTGCCCCACGAGTATCCAATTACATTGTGACTTGTGTACATAAAGGGTCTTTGAGGTGTGGATTTTACCGCCAGACCTTCCCAAGCAATCAATCATGCTATTGTTGCCTTGCCTTATTCAACAACACCAGCTGGTTTCTGGGTGTCTGGCCTGTGGGAAAGGGCTGTGTTGACATATAAAGCCATAAAACCGAACAGCATGGGGGTATTACACGAAATACAAGCAACTTTTAAAAAAAAGTACGGACGAGCGCTCGTGTAAAAAAAAAAGGTCGCACGTCACAAGGTTAAGTACAATTGCACTTGTATTGTTTTATAGATGCAGTATACCTTTTGCAGCTATCCGAAAAGTAGCCAGAGACACAGCCTTGAAAAATTCCATCAATAGTTGTTAGTTATTCTGCAAATGGTGCATTCAAATAACACACGTGTGCAGGGGTGCCATTATTGGTCAGTACTGCGTGTGATGCACGCGAAGCTGCATTCGGCTGAATGAGAATGCGCCCTGAACACCGATTCAGATTGTGATCGCAATTCACATTTTTAATTGAAATCTAAATCTTAGAATATGGTTTTCTCAGAATATACAGCATTCACAGAGATAAAACTTCATCAGGTTGTTTGTCAAGCACCTTTCTTTAACCAGTTCGCGCCGGAGGACGTATATACACGCAACGAGCAAGGCCGGAAATGTCTGTCAGCAGCGAGCAAGGTCGGAAATGCGTGGGTGTGCTTCCCGGTAGCATCGGCTTGAACCAGCCTCGGATCGAGTTTCGTTAAAAATAATTCCACGCCTCGGCTCGGTGATGTGAAAATAATCCCGGCGCGAACTGGTTAATATATTGTTGGTTGCTTTTGCTGCTTCAAACTATAAAAATGCACAACTGACAAATGGTATAACGATCCGTTTAAACACATGGTACAAAGGTTGAAGACAAGAAAAGACCATAAGCCACACAATAAACCCTAAGCCCCTGGGCTCTCGCACAAGAAAGCGAACCAAACCTAACAAACTCCTGCACACAGGTTCAGTAATTATTGGTACTGAACCTAACAGCACTAAACCTGCCAAACTGCAACTGTTGAAGTTTGATTGACTTGGTACAGATGGGTCTATGCATTGTTCAGCGTTCACTGTCAAGGCTGTGATAACTGGCCATTGGTTTTGTGTGTTGGGCTGTGTCCGAGTGGGGACACACAGGGTGTACAAATGTACATACACTTACAGTTGACCAGGAACTGTGCCGTGACCAGCCTGAGATAACCCACGAATAAATGCCAACAAGTGCATTCCCCCAAGAGCTCCAACATTTTTACAAGTCTCATGCCTCTCTGCCCTGAACTTCAAAGATAGAATTCAACAGGGTCTCCCTTGACCTTTTGTACTGAGTCAAAGTCCAAGAACAAGTTGCTTATGTTTATACCAAATCTTGCCAAAACATAGCCAAACATGCAGTTGGGGTTTGATGGACTTGGGGTAGTTAAGGTTAAAAAACGATCGAGAGGCTTCTGATATACCCCAAATCGGATCACAAGTAAATTACAAGTCATTTCAAAAGTCCAGTCACAAGTACCTGGGTATAAACACTAAAATAAAGGAATTTCCTTGTCACAGTTGAGCAAGTTTGAACAGCTAGTTTGTTGCATTTTGCCGGGATGACTAGGTTGGTAATAGACTTGTGATCATTGAAGGTACTTTGGGAAGAATATCCTGCAGCTACATTTTTGGTCGTGTACAAAGTCTATAGAAAGTCCAGTGCATTTTCTAACCAAATTGGGAATGTTTCTCAGCCCCAGATTCATGTCTTATCCTCTTGGCAAATGCTATATGCACATACATATAGGTTTTCAAGATGACCAAGTAGAAGTAAAATGTATACAAATAGGCACTTGGGGAGACAAATTAGCGTAAGTTTTTAGGTAATAAGGAGACAGTGGCACTTAGGGAGACATTTCAGTGTCTCCCTAAGTGTCTAGCTACCCTAAAAAAAATTGGGAGTTAGTTTTGTCTTAAAACGACAGACTTTGGTCTAAATAGCACAAATCTCGAAGATCTTAGAGAAAAGGGTTAGGGTAAACAAGTTAGGACTGTTTTAAGTTTGTGTACATCTCTATGGGATTGTCTCCCTAAGTGCCCATTTGGAGGAATAAAATGACATTAACATTAAAAAAAATTTAAAAATGGGACAAGCCTTTCTTGGGAGATTAACATATGTGACCCACTCCACAATAATGGGTATTATGTCACAAAATAGTGAAATTGAGTTATATACATGGTTAGAAAGCCCACAGCATAAGCTTCCAGTTGGAATATAATAGAGCTCCATAGCTACTCCCGTTCTGTAGATATGACATGTTTGCTTTTGATTACTTCCTTGGAGTTCAAATTACACAACTGAGAAAACAGGCTTTGAAAAAGCCGGCTTTGTTGTAGAACAACAGAACGATGAACACAAAATGGGCGTGTTGTCCACTTTAATCATCAAAATCAACATTTCTTTGAATGAAACCTGAAAATATTGGTATTAAAGATGTCATTAATGGCAACAAATGTAAATCACATTTTGATGAAATGTTTATCCTCTCAACGTTGAGTAGTCCATTACATGATAGTGCACAGCGCGACTTAATACCCTTTATTGCAGAGCCGGTCACATATGACAATGAGATTTTTATTTTTCGAGATTTATGGGACAAAAAAAGTTGGAAAATGTAGGAAAAGTACGATTAAGATTAAAAAACGTACACAAAAATAGTAATTTACTTAAAAGCCTGCACAGGTGTTATTGCAAGCCTTAGCCCACTAGTTGGGATGCGGCCTTACTTACTTTTCTCGGGGGTAATCTTTGTCATGTCCAGTGTTTTACTGAGAGTCTTCAGAGCCAATTGCAGGGCCGCCTTAAGATCCACCTCCTCTTTCTTGAAATCCTGTTTCAGCAAGGACACCGCTGCCTGTAACAAAAAGTGACAAGATTTGAAAAAGATGAAAAGCGACGAAATGTGAACCATTATTAAAGAATGCAGCAGCTCGAGATGAGCGCAATCTCCTGGATGGAGAGAGGCAATTGCAGTAAAGTGTCTTGCCCGAGAACAGAAGCACATTGTTCCCAATGAGGGTCTGAATCCACGTATCAACACTTTGGTCAACATTGCAACTGCTGCACCCAAGCGTAATCTTTTGTATGATAAATTTTTTGAAAAAAATTACGGCACATGGCGTGCTGTAGTTTCAAGGAAAGTTGAATTTTCGTATCAATTTCCACCGATTGTTGGCCAGCAATAGTTGGAAAAAAAACCGACTATTTTCAAATCATTTTTTTATTTTTATTTAGTGTGTCCACATTTTATTTAAATGGGTACAAGCAACTAGTCTGGTTTCTTAACCCTGTTTTCTATAAATTGCTCTACTTCGTCTGAAGAAAGTCAAGGAACCAGACTACAAGAACATCTTTGTTTTCTTGGCTTTTCCAACATCTATAAACACAAAACTTTAAAAAAAGTCAGCGTCACAATATTTACTATAAAATATGATTCCCTAACCCATCCATTTTTTGAAAATTGCAGCAAAAGTAAATGGTGTTTATAATTTTAAGTCAATGGCCTGTAAGAGGTCAACGGTTTAGGGGGTTAGGTCAAGGTTTACAAATTGAACTTACTGCACTGTTGTTTCCGATACACGTTGCCTTCCAGCCGCCATAGTTGCCGCTTGGATCACTCTGGTAGAGCTGGAATCCATAATGCTTGTCCCATCCCATGTACAGGATAGATACACCAAATGGCCTCTTACCTGTAATACAAATAATAATTGTCATGTTTGTATAGTGCTTTGTATCGTATCAAGTATCAACGATCTCAAAGCACTCTACAACATTACCCCCTTCATCAGGTCACAGGTGACGTGACAGCCGACATTAATGCTCAATCGGCCTCGACCTTTACAGGTACTTATTTTTTACTCCTGGGTGAAGAGAAGCCACTGTAGTTAAGTGTCTTGCCGTATCAACGCGCGAGTGTGGGCACTATTATTGGTCGACGATACTGTGACTCTGCAGTATTTGACAGTGACAAACACGATGATGATGATGACGATGATGATGACGATTGTAATGAACTAACTATGGTTCATGAAATATGCTCTAGCACGCACGAGTTGGAAAACCTGGTTGTTTATTCGGGCACAACAGTACCGAAACCATGCACAATCAAAAGTCTACATGTAAACGACTAACACAGTAATAACGTTCAGTACAATGTATAACACGGCTATGCGTTACACGCTGTGAGAGCATACCGTGTGAAATGTAATACATTTCGCCAGAAGGGTCAAGGGTCAGGAATATGCAAAGTAGTATTGCTAGAGTAGCCAAACAAGTCCTTTGAGTATTGATACATTACAATGATGATCATGATGACACAGCTAATGACCCAGACTCGACAACTAGTGACAGTGACTACTAAGTTATTCATCATTAAATTCCTTAAATTTGTTTTTCAGTTTGAAAATCATTTTATTTATTCGTAATGTAACAGTCCTGCATCCTATAATTTTATTATGATTTTTCACACAGTAGGGAGCAAGGGTTAGAGTAAACATTTAATAAGCCAAATTAATATAAGTTAGTTTTTTATCCAGTGGGCTAGTAAAAATTCCTGCGGGGTAGTAACAAACTTGGTTAACTTGCCCAGTGGGCTTAAACCAAAAAGCTTATAGTCAAGGCTAAGGCTGGCGATATAGTTGGTTTTTTGTAGTTCATTTTTTTTCCCGTGATATCGCGATATGGCGATAAAATCGACAAAAAAATAAGGCATGAAAAACAAATTGCGAAAGGTACGCTCAAACAGCTTTCGAAAACCGCCAAAGTTAAACCGCCATGATCGTCCATCAAACACGTTCGGCGTACGTACTTATTTTCCCCGCAATATCGCCGATATGGCGATAAAATTGGCAAAAAATTAAGGCATGAAAAAATCAAGGCCTGGGTCAACTGCAACTCAATCACTGCAGGAATACAACTACAAGAATGTTTTTGTCGCATTTATTTGGAATAGCTTGACACACAAGACTAGATGATGTACGCTGGCTTATGAGGCTGCGTTTCCGAATTGCTGGCTTTGGCTGTGGCTTCGGCCGTGGCTATGCTGTTGCTATGGGCGGTCATTGTCCGCCCTTAGCAGCAACATAGCAACGGCCGAAGTCACAGCCTTAGCCAACAATTCGAACATGGCCTCAGTGAATTGTGATCAACTCGTATGAGGACTTGACTAAAACTCATTCAACATAAGGAGTCATCAGACTTGTTCCTCACCTCCGGCCTGTGTGTAGAACTGCTTGATGTCACATAACGTACTGACGAGCTGCTCACAAGGCATGGACTCTTGGTACTGGAGTAAATATCTACGAAGGAAACACACACAACAAAAGAGGAATTTATACCGTAGAGTTAGTCAAACGTAGAGAAACTTGTAAACTACAAATTGAAAGTTTTGGAATTTTGTAAAGTATACAAAATATGTTTCCAATGTTAAAACCAATATTTAACCCCAACTTCCTAGTGTAATTTCCTAGGAACCATACCCATCCTGGCAAATCCCAACACCATATGACAAACTGTACACACAAACTGTTGGACTCTGATTCTGTAGGTACATGTACCGTTATGCCCAACCCAGTGTAAAAGACTGTCAGTTTAGGGGTCCAGTACCCATCCTAACAGATCCCAACAAAACCTGGTGTTGAACTTTGAATGCATGGGGATCGTTACGGTTAAAGTCAATATGTGACCTGCTCCCACAAAACCAGACATAAGTATTTTTTTTTTAAAGTGAGATATTTTTATTTCCAATTAGTACACATCTTCAGCTTTCATTTCATTTATATAGGTAAGTTAGTGCGTAGTGTCGAAGAAAGTAGAGATACTCTATGGAAAATTTGATGTATTTTGGAGATAAATTACTACTTTTAGGACACAGTTTGCCTCAATAAATGCATAATTTGTGTACTTTCTCATCAATAAAGTTTATTTTTTCTAACTGAGGGTTGAAGTATACATATTAAAGGTAGGGTACCGTACACCATTGGTAATTGCTTGAATTATCAGAATTAGGTAGATTTAGGGGGTTGTTTTTAATAGTAAATACCATTTAACTGACCTGTCCGAAGTTTTACAACCATGGATACCGAGAAAAGCATGAAAAACAGCATTTGTTTTCAACCGGCGTCGAGCAGTTATTCCTATGTTATTTGTGTTTTTTTGCGATACTTTTTCAGAATAATTACAGGATATCTAGCGCAATAATTTTGCTGGATGCCTAGAATCATCATTTACTTTCAGATGAGTAAAACATTTCTTAATAATTCGGTAGTAATTTTTTTCAATATCTGCAAATGTTGTATACTACCTTTAACCCTAACTACCCCAAACCCATCAAACTCCAACTGCAGCCTTCGCTAGGTTTTGGCAGGTTTGGTACCAAACCGTAACAATTTGTTGTTAGACTTTGTTTGACTCAATACCAAAGGCCCAGGGAGACCCTGTTGAATTATGTGAGGTTCAGGACAGAAAGGCATGAGACTTGTCAAAATGTTAGAAATGTTGAGAATGCACAGGCATTTATACGTGAGTGACCCACATGGTCACGGCACAGTTCCTGGTCAACTGTATATGTATGTACACTTACACCTTGTATGTGTGTCCCCACTAAAACACATAATACCACTGGCCAGTTATCACTGTACCAAGTCAATAAAACTTCAACTGTTGGAGTTTGGCAGGTTTAGTACTGTTAGGTTCAGTACAGTGTACCAAAAATTACTGAACATGTGTGAGCTGTTGAAGTTTGTTAGGTTTGGTATGCTTCCTAGTGCGAGAGCCTAGGGGGTTAGGGTTAAAGAATAAAAAAAAACTAAAAAAACTAAAATCGATGTTTGCCAGATTTTTCACCCCATTTCAACTTTGACGAGCTGCATCTCGAAAATAGCCTGTGCGACTTATGTCGGTTTTCCGGGGAGCGGGTCACACATTTCTTACCTTTGTGCTATGAGTCGGAGTTCATTTGTGAGGACATTTGCATCTGAGGTGATTCCTGATACACTGCATGCCATGTTACTGAAGGGAACAAAATTATCCAATGAAAAACATTATTTTAGTTGATTCTACAATAGAAATACACAGCAAATGTTTACCAAGTCACGCAGAGGAGCTTTAGTACTAACATTCTAGGTCATTAATCTTAGTGCAATTTGGTAGTTTTTATATATTTCTTTATTAAGTGTCCTTAAGATGATCTGTTTTTATTCACTATTGTGTATTTTCAATGTTTTGGTGTTATTTAATTGTTTTGATGTATTTTTATGTACTGAGGGCCCCAAATGATCAGCTTCTGCTGGATAGGCTACCCTCATTAACCCTAACCACCCTGAGTTCATTAAAGTCCATTTCCTGTTTTGGAGGATTTTAGCGGATTCAGGATACCTCCATATTGAACCAACTGGAGGAGTGTGATGGATTGAGGATTTTAAGCCTAGCGTTACTGCAGGAGTGTGATGGATTCAGGATACAGAAATTCAGGTGATGGACTGTGATGGACTCTATGGAGAAACGCACTGCAATATTTTGTATGCTACCTAGGTATCCTGAATCCGTCATAGTCCATCAAACTTTTGCTGGTGAAGTATGATGGACTCAGGATCACTCCAGAATGCATACTGGTGGAGTCTGATGGACTCAGGACACCAGCAGTTTTTGCAAACCAGAATTGGTGGACTGTGGCGGATTCAGAATACTTTCTAGTAAAAGCCGTGAGGGAGTTAGGGTTAAAGATGGTTATAAATAAATAAATTAAAAAATTCTGACACAATCAGGATACCATGCTGGCATAACAATATTTTGCAGCGTTTCTCCATAGAGTCTTCAAAATCCATCACCTCAAAAATTCATTTTGCAGTACTGCACAGCTTAAAATCCTGAATCCATCAGATTCCACAAGTTTAATCAATATGGAGGTATCCTGGATCCGCCAAACTCCTCCAAATGAATTTTGATGGATTCAGGTACGTTAAAAGTTTTTTAAAAAATGGGTTAAAAGTTAAATTGATACCTCAAACTTGGCTGGTGTAATACTAAGAACCTTGTCTTTGCCTCATAAAATATTTGACTAAATCTTTTTTTCTGCACTCAAGGTCTCAGCCTGAGATTAACCTATGCACTTACATTGTAACATTAAAAACTCCAAGGACTAGAAAAAGGAATATAAATTACTTTTTAAAACTTTTTAAAATTTTGTGGAGCTGCTAAGCACAAAAATTTGCTTGGCACAAAAATTCTTCCTTGGCAAAAAAAAGGGTTACAGGCCAAAATTTCAGGTGATGTACATTGCATCCTGGGGCCAATTTCACGGAGCTGCTAAGCACAAACATTTGCTTAGCACAAAAACGTCTTGCTCATTAAAAACAAGTTATCAGCCAAAATTCTACGTGTTTTTTATGCTAAGCAAAATAAAAGCTGATTATCAATCAAAAACAATAAAGATCACGTGAAAATTTGGTCTGTAACCTTGTTTTTACCAAGGACAAATTTTCATGCTAAGCAAATTTTTGTGCTTAGCAGCTCCGTGAAATTGGCCCCAGTTTGCGAATATATTTATCTGATTTGTGGTAAGCAAGAAAAGCACATGTAGTTTTGGCGAGTAACACGTTTTTACTATGAAACAAGACTATTTTGTGCTAAGCAAATTTGTGTGCTTAGCAGGCGGCTCCATGGAATTGGCCCCAGATTATATAAGGGTTGCTTACTCATACAGCTTGTAGATTTTGTCAGAGAAGACCACCTCGTCCAGCAGCTTGTGTGTATTCCGTCTCTCTGCGGCCAGTAACACACCGTCTGACGCTAGGATCCCCAGGGAGGTGCCAGCGTGGCCAATGGCCTCCATGGCATACTCCACCTGATACAACCGCCCTAGCAACAATTCAATAAAACCATACATGGTTCTGTGACAAATTGGAAAAGTAAAGACAACTTTGATGCATTTCCAAACTCTATTGGTGACCTGTCAAAAATGAGAGTACAGTCGGAAATATTAAAAATTGAGATATTGGTATTTTCAAATTCTTGAGAAATAGAGCTTTTCAATGGTATACATGTAACACTTGGGGGGTTTTGCGATGATTACTTTTTACAGCGCTCTAGAAAGTTATGGGTTTCACAAAACGTATTTGTGAGAAAACTTACTTTAAACATCTTAAACAAAACACGCAAAAGACTACCAAACAGGACAAGTAAGGTTCGGTTGAGCATAGCAACAGCCATGTTCAACAAAATACCAAAATTTTGAAAACGTGAGATACTTACGAGGACCTGATTTGCATATTTAATTACCGTGTTAATTAGACCACTAATGAACTTTAATCCAAACACTACGCAAACACTACGCAAAATCGCGTAATTTAAGAAGTTTTTGATCATCTGATCTCACCCAAACAATGGGAATATGATGTAGAGGAAGACTTGGGCTTTCCAATTCCAAATTACGCAAAATCTAAAAATTTATCACCCTTCATATTTTGACTTTCGATGGCCATATCTCCGAATCACATTGTGCGACTTTACTCTCATTTTGTGGTGACAGGTCACATTTGTGGTTTCAAATTCATAGTGCTTTATAGGGTGAAGTTTCAAAGTTTAACATTAACCACCTAGGTATCATCTTCACTCCTGCAAAATCATCAAATTGCTACCATGTAAAAATTGAATTCAGCCTCAATCTTCCAAAACCTTGGTTAATTATGTTTTGCTTTTATTTCAAAGGGAACGAAGAAATCGGCAAGGCGGGACTTAAACCTGCAACCTCTGGAATACCAGCCTGACGCTTTACCAACTGAGCTATTTTTGTGGCTGTCTCTCAAATTGTCAGAAGTCATAAACACCAGAATGCCGTGTGGCCAGGGATTTTATAGGGCAAAATAGCTCAGTTGGTAGAGCGCCGGACAGTATTCAGGGGGGTCGCAGGTTCAAGTCCTGCCTTGCTGATTTCTTTGTTTACTTTAAAATGTATGCAAATTTACCTAGTCAGTTTATAATTTGCGAATTATGTCTTGCATTTGCTTAATGGAGGGGTGACCATTGCCTCAATCCTCCAAAATTATCTGGCTCTCATTGTAGTGGGTCAAAGCCGAAGTGCTGATGACTTTCAGAAGCAGTGCGGTTGAATTAGAGCAAAATGCAGGGATAAGTTATGCATGGCTGAATATAAACCATCATAAACGAACTCGACACAATGCATCCTCCGAAATCAACCAACCATATTTTGACATTTAGCTTCAATCCTCTGAAATCTTTCACAACTGCCCAGATAATTTTAAAGAATTTGGAAAGGTTAGAGTTGAATGCTATAATTTTGAGACTTCCATCTCAGTTTTCCTTAGACTCAATAATTGGGGCGTTTTCACTCCTTTATCGAATTTTGGATTTTGTCTGTCGTTCTACGCCCCAACCGTTGTAAAGCACGGTGCCAATTAAAAAACAAGTTGTGACCACAAAAGTTGCCAAAAACATGCCAAATACTTGACAATGTATATTGGAAAGCGCACACTGGCTTCTATACATGTTAAAGAAGAACTATTATGGCTTTATTGGTACTCACGGTTATTTGGGGTTGCAAATCCGAGCAATTTTGACCAGCTTTTCAAAACAATGATGCCTATAACGTTGAGGTCTATATAAACTATATAAACTACATAGACGTCCCGACAGCACCCGACTCACGTAAAGAGCACACTATGCGAAGACGGGGGACGTCCCGACAGCACCCGACTCACGTAAAGAGCACACTATGCGAAGACGGGGGACACGACAATGGCTTTTCGAGCGACCACCAACGACTGTTTTATGGTGCAAGAGCGCAGGCTTGCATCGCTGCACTGTATAGCGCGCATGCGTGTGCGCGCGTAGCGGTACTTGTACAAAATAATGCAAATTCGTATTGAACCGGGCTGATGGCTGGCACACGATCAGGGGCCAATTTCACGGAGCTGCTAAGCACAAATTTGCTTAGCACAAAAACATCTTGCTCATTAAAAACAATTTATCAGCCAAAATTCTACGTGTTTTTTATGCTAAGCAAAAAACCAGCCGATTATCAATCAAAAACAATAAAGATTACGTGAAATTTGGTCTGTAACCTTGTTTTTACCAAGGACACATTTTCATGCTAAGCAAATTTTTGTGCTTAGCAGCTCCGTGAAATTGGCCCCTGATCGTGTGCCAGCCATCAGCCCGGTTCAATACGAATTTGCATTATTTTGTACAAGTACCGCTACGCGCGCACACGCATGCGCGCTATACAGTGCAGCGATGCAAGCCTGCGCTCTTGCACCATAAAACAGTCGTTGGTGGTCGCTCGAAAAGCCATTGTCGTGTCCCCCGTCTTCGCATAGTGTGCTCTTTACGTGAGTCGGGTGCTGTCGGGACGTCTATGTAGTTTATATAGTTTATATAGACCTCGACGTTATAGGCATCATTGTTTTGAAAAGCTGGTCAAAATTGCTCGGATTTGCAACCCCAAATAACCGTGAGTACCAATAAAGCCATAATAGTTCTTCTTTAACATGTAGAAGTAGGGTGTACAGGTAAAACATTATTCTTCCTCCAAAATGCTCAAACTATACACCAAATAAAAGGTCTTGATGAAAGAAATACAATGCTTTTTAAATCGAGAAAATCGGATAATTAGTTTTTGAGAAATCCTGTTTTATTTGATTAAATTCACCCCATTCGATGAAGACGGTCCCTACATACATTGTGTATATCCCTGAATGGCACCAAAACATGCCTCACACACGGCACGCGAAACGCGGAGCTCACACATACATTCGCGTAGCTGTCATGAATCTAGCTTTACAAAGTACACTTTCCGCCCGAATCTACGCACATTAGAGACTTAAAAATAACAGGTATAGTAGACAAGACAAGTAAACTTTATGTAAATGATAACTCCTACCTTGAATTTTGAGGATTGCACCTCAAAAAATTGAGTTTATTTTTACTTTTTTCGTAACTTTCGTTCTAAATTGTTTATCGAGGATCGAGTAAACACTAACGTGTTCAGTACCCCTTCGGGATCAAAATGAAACCCGTTTCAACTGTCACTCCGGGGTTCGGAAATCGCGCGGAGTTAAAACTCCACGATGTTTACGGGAAAAATCTGGGGCCGAACGCGTGGACGCGTGGATCGGTTTTTCTCGGGAAAAGTTGGGCGGAGCAAAAGGGCTTCATTCACAAAAAGTATAAGCTGTCGTACATCCACCCTACTGATATTTTATGTGCATTATTCGATAGCTGAAAGTCAGGGGTTTCAAATGAAGGTTTTACTTGCAGTTTCTGACATAGAAAAGTCGTACAATTTGGGGGATAAACATTGGTTAGATTTTCGGCGCACGGACAGTCTGTGTGTGGATGTCTTCAGTCGCGGTGAGTGACCTGAACACCCTACTAATAGAAGCCAGTGTGCGCTTTCCAATATACATTGTCAAGTATTTGGCATGTTTTTGGCAACTTTTGTGGTCACAACTTGTTTTTTCATCGGCACCATGCTTTACAACGGTTGGGGCGTAGAACGACAGACAAAATCCAAAATTCGAAAAAGGAGTGAAAACGCCCCAATTATTGGGTCTAAGTTTTCCTCTGAATGTGCATTTTCTAGAAGGCTACATACTGCCCACAAACATGTACATTATTTCTGAGTACTGCTCGTTTTACATGTTTCTTACAAATTCAACCCCTCTCGAAATAAATAATAAAAAAATATGAGTTTTACCTTCTGGCGAAAAGATGGTCGTCCTTGAATCATATCTACGAGACTGTTGACAGAAGAAAAAGGATAGAAAGGTTTCATAAACAAAAATGACAATTTAATAAATGTTGTGCAGTTCTTACTCACGTACAACTATAAAACCCCACAGTGCTGAATCCATCAATTTGGCAATATAAAAGGTTCACACACCCTAGGGGGTCGAATGTGCCTTGGGAAAGCACAGAGTGTTACAAATTAAATAAACATATTAGATAAGACGTTTGCGCTTTGCAATAGCAAACGTCTCATCATAACTGCAGAGTGGCACCGCGCCCGGGGCCGGGCACCCGGACACGTACATGGGCACCATATCATGTACATACAAAAAAACACTGCTTTATTTGGATGACAAGGCAAATTTCAATGTAGAAAGTAACACACGTGCTTCAATTTGTCATACTTGTCTCTAAACAAAAGACAGTTTGCAACCTCATTCAAAGCTCTCTACACTGCACTAACGTCTTCGTTTAAAATCCTTCTTTTCTGCTTTTACAAATAATATCATGTTCTTTTGAAAAAAATTGATTTACCCCCAATGTCACTTACCATTTTTCACTGGTTTTGTCTCTCTAGCTAGCTAGCCGTACGTTTGCTTGCACCAGTCACAATTTCTCAACTCCACCAAAGAATACAAAAAGAAAGGGCACTGCTATTTCAAAAGTGAAACAGGAAGAAATTGCTCAGAGGTCGCGATGGGGAAGGGCGCCTCGCACGGTACGTAGGTAACAAGCCGAATGTTCATTCACTAACATGTACATGATGTACATGTACAATGTACATGTACATTGTATGGATTCACTGATGATAGCCGTGGTGCGAACAATTTCCACATATTCGTATTTATATTTTGTAATTAATTGTTAAAATAATAGGTTAAATTATTTATTACTTTATTCTTATAAGAATTTGGGTATTTTTTCAGTGTACAGCGTTTTTAATAAATGTAAAGCGTTTTGAAAATATGATATATATTATTTATATCGTCAACAAATTGAAAAGAATCACATAAACCATAATTAAAATTACAAATAAAATGCGGATTTGTTTTAACGGCAAAACATTTGAAGCATATTTCTGTATTTAAACAATTAACATCAGGAAGTTGAAGACTTTAGCGAGCAATTATTGCCGCTATTAAAGCATGGAGCTCTTATTCCTCCATGATTAAACCATGGAGGAACTCTTCCTCCATGATTAAACCATGGAGGTAGGAAACATGGAGTTAGCACGAATCCCAGTGCAATTAACGTGATTATCTGGCCTGCACAAAACCTATGGAGCCACCCGCTGCGCGCGACAGATTTACGACCGCGATAACGCTCTGTGTGCACAGATTCTCATGCCGCAGATCTAAGCCACACAGTCATGGGAAATCCACACTGGAGGTAATACCCACTGCTCGAACAAACACACTCGAAACAAAATCGCATGCGCAGTAGTGTTTTAAGCTGTGTTATGTCTGCACCATCTTTTCCGTTGAATTGATCGCGTTTTTCTGAGTTCATCGGTGTTCGGATCGTAAAATTTGGACGTTCCTGAGCAATGTTTGGACAAAAATGACATTTTGATGAATGTTGAAATCTATGGTTTTACCTAGATACGTTTTCTGATATTTTACCGTGTTTTAAGTACCCACCGGTCGCGAAAAGGGCAGGAATGAAAAGACGAGTTCATAAACTTTTCGGTAATGCATTTCGATTGCGGGAGCCGTTTGGAGCATAGCCGGAATTTTTTTTCAAAAAATCGTCATGTTTTGTTTACACTTAGAATTTTGAAGAAAGAATGGGGTGATTATTCATGATTAAATCACTGACATTTGTGTAGTAGGCCTACTACTAGTACTAGTATTAGGTGAGAAACTGATAGGTTAATACAAACATTTTCTTTAGTTTCTTCAATTATTTAATAATTAATACAAATAATAGGCCTAAAGCCTAGGCCCTAATTGATCGCCAAATTATTACAAGTACACAAATAATGAAATTTATAACGTTTTTTCAAACAAACTAACATTATTTAGGGCCTAAGTAATGTTAACTAGGCCGGCCTTATACCCCTCTCTACTTTTCAAAAAAACTTTTCAACCAACTAAATACAATTGGGGCATATAGGCCCAATACTAGGGCTATTTAAATAATACAAAAATATTTATTGTAAATAAAATGACTAACATTTAAAGTAATGGTAAATATTTGTTTAAATGGGGGTATGCCTGGGCCCTCTTTTTTTCCTTCAAACGTACGCTGCACATAATTCAATTATTTGTTTGTTTATTAAATACAGATCGTTGCTCATGTATCGGTATTGTACACTATATCAGCTGAAGCTGGTGAAGGAGGGCCAGGCTGTGCAGAAACCAGCGCAATTGGCAGATCCAAGGAAAGGTGTTCCCACTTTGAGATGACTACGAAGCAAGACGTCTTACCATATCAAACCTACTCGCAGCCTGCAATTGCAAACACCTCATCACCCGGGCCATGCTTGTGTAAAGAGGCACACCGTACCAACAAATCAAACGGTCCTTTCCAGGACCAACAAAACTACAAAAGAGATAAATATCATGCCATGTACCAAAAGAGAAATAAAATACCAAATGAAAGAAGTTTGAAGATTTGTCTGATATTTAATATAAAATCAAATCAAATACAAATTATTGGGGGAAAACAATTATATAAATTAATAACAATAAAAAAGAAGCACAAGTATGAAGATTTTTCTGATATTTAATATAAAAATCAAATACAATTTTTTTTGTATTAAATATTAAATAAAAGGCACCTCCCACATCCTTTTTTTGAAAAGTCCGGAGGAACAATTCAAATGAAACAATTCAAATGAAACCAGTGCTCAAGATCTTGTTTTATATCCTTGCGACCAGTCAGAACGAACCCGTTCTACAAGAAAAAGAGAAAAACAAAAATACTAACATCAATCACACATGAATACGAGGAAATCATGTCAAATTGTGCAATTTTATGTCACAATAATCATATTAATAATCGTGGGTACGAAATGACCTGGGTACGAAATGACCGACATTTTAAACAAGGAGGCTACCTCCATGATTCAAGCCATCGTAATCGGCTACAACCATTCGATTTTGCAACTGTGGCCATCCTAAGCAATCATGTCTGTGGTCACTTGTAAACCACATACACAATACCTTAGAATGTCTCTGTCATCATCAGATACCAAACTTTCATCAACAAATTCTTCATCATCGGAAAAATCGCTCAAGTCTGAGCCGAAATAAAACTCGTCCTTACCGTACGCCGCCATCTTTCTCAACCACTTTATGCGATGCGCATGCGCAAGCATGCTACACTACTCCCAGAATGCTTTGCGCGCGCTCTCGAGAGTCGGCTGACCGCAGGTAATTCGATTAGCGAAATGGGGTGTCCTTCTGATTTTACGACCGCGGCATGAGACTCTGTCTGTGTGATCGCCAGTTCGTGCTAACTCCATGTTTCCTACCTCCATGATTAAACCATGGAAGAATACCTCCATGATTAAACTTGCATAATTATTGTATCCTCTGCTTATTTTTGATAAGCATTGCCTTATGCATGATGTCACTATACTCGTATCTTCTTTTATTGATTTACTCGTTCATTAATTTATATCTTTATTTAAACAAAAATGTTTTCACGGTGTTTTCGAATGCTCGCGTGTACAATAGATCTGCGTAGCAGCGCAGCCAAAGGCGCGTACGTGCCGTAAGCGGCGCCTGCGTTTACCTACCTGCCGTAAGCGGCGCCCTTCCCCATGGCCCAATAAGCCAATTTGGTATTCCAACTGCACATGCGCACATTTTCCCTTGACGATATTTCTTTCGATATAAACATTTCATCGATTGCGTGCAAAAGCATAGCGGGGTACCAGCAAATTTCAAGAGATCGTCGTGTTTTAAAGTTACTAAGTAACATATTTTTGTTTACGTTTTGGTGTTTTCAGCCGCTTTGTGTGGCCAAACTTTTGTTCGAACAAATATTATTTATTTTTTTCGATTTCACAAGAAAATGTAAAAAATGCGGAATTGGTTACCACGTCCCCCATAGCCTTGTGTGCATTTGTCTGCCGTGTTTGTATCACTTGACCTCCTTGAGAAAAATTGTTGAATCTTGTTGTGCACATGCGCAGTCGGAACTCCAAAGTGGCTTATTTGATGACGTCGTCGTGTTTCACAGGTCACCGTTAAAATAGATACCCACTGTCCTATCTGTAGTATTTTTGCGATTTTACGAACGTTTTCTAAACTCCACATTCGTCTCCATGAGGCTTCGTTCATGCAGTTTGGAAAGGGTAATGGAGCCGGAATCCTAAGCAGGGGTTTAGAAAACGGTATATAAAGCCCATTTGGGCTTGATCAGTGAAATTTATTCACATCTTCAACCATTTTGGGGGCGATTTATTGGGCTATCAATGGTTAAGAAAGAGTCTGTCAAAACCGGGCTTGGTTTCCTCTGTAGTTTTAATTATGAAAAGAATAGTGTAAATTAACCAATGGCTCACAGACACAGAGATGGGAAAGGAGAACCCGCTGTGAGGCCCAAGACTACGTCGTTTGCGCGGCAGGAGATGGTGCCGGTGGCAGAAGAAATGGAGAATTCAAGTTCACAAAAACAGGATCAGACGGGTGCGTAAAAAACAACTGCGGATTGTCCGTTTGCCACAAAGGCACAGCAATATAATGCCAATGCCATGCTGCATTAGACCCCGCCTCTATTTTCAAGTGGTGATTCACTTTGCTTTTAAATAAAATCTCCCGATTAAATTTTAAATGTCAATATTAGAACTATTATAAATTATTTATAATTGTTATTGTTAATTGTTTAGGAAGGGGGGGGGGGGGGGGGTAGCTGCGGTTGGGGCGAGAGGGGGGAGGGGGGGGGGGGGGGGGGGGGGGGTAGCTGCGGTTGGGGCGAGACGAGGGGGGGGGGGGGGGGGGGGGGGTAGGCTAAAGGAGGAATAACATAAAGAGGCCCCTATAATAAATGACTACTTTAGTTATTTGACTTTTTTGATTTAGTTATTTCATTGACTTTGTCCATGGGGACATACATTTATAACAACCACCATTTTGACATGACGGCCAAATTGAAACAATTGTAACTTAAAATTTACACAGGTTTTAAAAGAGAAATGTCCATAGCATATAGAGTATGTCCTGAAATCTTCAGATACTATGCCTACATGTACTTCCCAAAAATCAATGAAATCAGACGATTAGTTCCGAAGATATAAGCCAATTTGGTATTCCAACTGCACATGCGCACATTTTCCCTTGACGATTTTTCTTTCGATATAAACATTTCATCGATTGCGTGCAAAAGCATAGCGGGGTACCAGCAAATTTCAAGAGATCGTCGTGTTTTAAAGTTACTAAGTAACATATTTTTGTTTACGTTTTGGTGTTTTCAGCCGCTTTGTGTGGCCAAACTTTTGTTCGAACAAATATTATTTATTTTTTTCGATTTCACAAGAAAATGTAAAAAATGCGGATTTGGTTACCACGTCCCCCATAGCCTTGTGTGCATTTGTCTGCCGTGTTTGTATCACTTGACCTCCTTGAGAAAAATTGTTGAATCTTGTTGTGCACATGCGCAGTCGGAACTCCAAAGTGGCTTATTGCTACAAATGGGACATAATGCACGCAGCACTCGATCCGACTATCGACGGATTCATAATGTGCATACTGCTTTGTGTTGATTCATTGACAATAGATCAGCCGCACTTCGGTCAAATTTTTATGAACTCTCGCAATTGTAAATGTTAGCCTGTATGTATTTTTGTTTTATTTCATTTAGAGATCTTGCAAAGGTTCGCAGGCCTGGGTCTTGGCATTGCCACCTTACTCACAGAGAACGTCTTGTCGCATCCTTTCATTGTCTTCAGACGACAGTGTCAGGTATGTTTACGCGGTCATTCTCTGTTTTACTTGGCCATCAGGCACCTTTTTCACAGGAAACACTGAACTTTTGTCTATAGTAACCATGCTAACCAGTTATTTGCATCCATTGTGTTGAAATATAAAACATGTTCATGAATTTATGTTATTTTTTTTTTAGTGTCACCATTATGTCGTTCTGACTATTTTTAAACATCCAATTGCATGTTTTGTTGGAATCTGTATAGGATGAGCACTTAAATTGATTGTTTTTTTGCATTTTTTTGCAACTAGAATCAGAGTCTAACAGTAGAGTTTACCACATGGTGTTAGAATAAGCCCATGTACTGATGATAATTCAAGCAATTACCAATGGTGTATCCTACCCTCCCTCTGTGAGGGCATTTAACTGCATGGCAGTGGCACATGCCAGTTCACTCGGCTAGCTGTGTGCGCTGAAGGATTATACACAAATTTCTGTATGGGTGCATTTTGGAGGATAAACAAGAGCAAGAAATAGAAGGTGCATGTTTAAACAAAGTGTGACATCATCAGTAGAGAGGCTTATTTGCAAAGATGAGTATGGTTCCTAGTAAATCACACTAAGGGCTAGGGATACAATGTTAAGCCGTGTTCCCATTGGACTTTTTCTTCCGCGGCCACGCGGAAACTTACCGCGGCATTCCTTAGCGTGAATCTACCGCGCGTTCCCACCTGGACTTATATTCCGCGACGGAACAGTTCATTCGCTGTTCGAGACTGGCAGAATGTCACACATTGCGGGCGCTGTGCACAGTCACCTTTGACCTATGCGGGATATGACGTGCCTGTGACGTATTTTTCGCACGCTAGATTCGTTGGCCACGTAAACAACATACAACAACACTGACGCGACGCAACGCTAGCACATTAAACTGCAGCAACTGGACGAGATTGAAAAAAGCGCTGACCGTATTGCATCCTACACACGGTAATTCCTACATACGCTGCGTACGGTACATACCACACCGCCATCAATGCAAACGAGACAGGGAACCATACTACCATTTTCGCGCGAGTTCTGTGTATAGTTGTGACGTATACAGGAAGTGTTGTTGTTTGCGTAGCGTTTTACAGCGTGGTCGCGGTAGTTTTACAGCGCGGAGCGTTCCCATT
The DNA here is from genome assembly GCA_037893245.1 of Crossaster papposus. Lineage (NCBI taxonomy): Eukaryota > Metazoa > Echinodermata > Asteroidea > Velatida > Solasteridae > Crossaster > Crossaster papposus. The sequence goes on along the minus strand of JBAIAA010000327.1, from coordinate 894,198 downwards.
GGACTTTTTAGCGGCCCTGATAATTTACCGTGGCTGCGCGGAAGTCTCCCGCGACCTCTTTCGGCCTGTTTTTTTTTACATCACGGTCGCGGTAAATAGACAGGGAGGTGTGTTTACCGTGCGTCCCCATTGGATTTAATTTTGTCGTTCTAAAGAAAAGTCGCGGTACTCTAACAAAATTAAGTCCAATGGGAACATGCCTTTAGTGTACATACATTGTACAACAGGAGCTTTTTGTTTGTTGAACTCGAACTGAAAACTTTTAGAATCACTAACTGAATGTTTGTCTATGGCAGGTTAATCATCATGCATACCGATATCATCTTCAGCCCTTTTCGGTGGTCCAAGTCATCATTAACCTCCAAAGACATCAGGTATGGGCGCTGCCACTTCTTGTGAAAATGCCAGTGTTCGTTTTTGTTGCAAGTGTGCAATTGGCCCCAGTAGAGCGATTGTAGGAGCAATGAAGTTATAGTTTTTGTCTGTCACAAGTCAATAATAAAACAAATAATGATAAGTTTAGATTTATATAGCGCCCCTCCATAAAATAAATCATGCTCCCTAGGCGCTTTACTTAAACATTAAAAAATATTACTATTAACCCTAACCCTGCCAGATCCAGCACAGTGCATCTGTGGTGACTGCTTGACCTTGCTGGACTCTGCACACAAGTCAATGTGACAAAGTATGCAATCTGCTGCGTCTGGCAGGGTTTCTAGCCAAAATGCCATGGAGGGTTAGGGTTAAATAAATTAAATACCCAAAAAAAAATTAATACAAATAAATATACCATCATGAAGAAAGAAATACACCACTAAGCAAATTGAATAGACTTGTACATGTAAACAAAAAGTTGAGAAAAACTAGAATGACGAATACATAGATTAAAACAAAATACTCAAAAACAAATACCATTATATATTCAAGATACTATTATGCAAAATTATATTAAAATTATATTAAAATACACAAACAAACCACAAGGGAAACCGACCAGGAAAACCTGCACAAATCCCAAAGTGAACAAAGAAACTGCTAATGTGGCCGATCAGGCAGGCAGTTGTCTCGGGTGCCCGTGGCATAAAACCACTGAGAATATTTCTGTTCCCGGGTTAGATGCATGTCTGAGATGCATGTTATTATCCACTAGATCGATAATGCAGGATTCAGGTCATAAGGCCTAAACTAATGCTGGATGATTTTGCAGGATTGTGGTTACTTGGAGATTTATCCAAATGAGGATTTTGGAGGATTTAGGTTATTTGTTACTTTGTACTTTCACACTGCTCATGCTCTATGCACATTCTCCATAGAGCTTTTGTCAAGGTGTAAGTTATGTGTCAAGGATAGGAAACATTTGCATATCCTTGTTGTAAAAGCTTAGGGCAAATAGCAGCTGTTTGTTCCATACTTGGCTGCTTTATAGCTCAATGGTAAACCCACTGCAGAATTTTGAAGGATTCAGGCAGTGGTCACCTGTAATAAATATTGGAGGATTTTGCTGGATTCAGGTTATGTGTAAGAAAAAAGAGGTAGGGAGTTAGGGTTAAATGAACCACAAGGGAAACTGACTAGGTGATGTTTAATACTATTTTGAAAATTGAACAAAGAAATTGACTGGAGTGGGGCTTGAACCAGGACTTCCGAATTGCCATTCCATTGCTCTACCTCCGACCAATGAAATTACAGTATCCAATCACGTGATATAACAAAGGTATAAATGATCATATGACACTAGGTTTTTTTTCTTCCCTTCTCTTTAATACAGGGCATAGCTACCATGTGGAAGGGACTTGGAAGTGCCTTTGTTGTCCAGGGTATTGGTCTGGGCAGTGAGACTGTCATCAGTGAGATAACACCACTGGCAAAGTAAAGGCTTAGTCTTCACCAAATTAACTCCTATTTTTTTCAGATAATCTAAACCCCGATAGCCTAAAACCTCATTGAATAGAAACTCTTACCTACCTTTTCTTTAAAACCTGAGCTAATCCCACAAAAGTTGGATAGCAAATTATTTCCCGATATTTCTTACATACTTGCAAAACATTTCTCCAGAATTCAAAATATCCTTTTTGTGGATTCTATGTACTATTTGTATTATTATTATTATTATTATTATTATTATTAGTATTATTATTTCTGGTTTATTTAAGCCATTTAAACATTTATTTAAACATTTTTCATATTTTTCCCATTGTGCCTGTACATCTGATGTGTTATTCAACACATCCACCGTGGGAACAATTACAAATGAGGTTTCTGCATGTTTTTTTCAAGTACTCCTGCTTTTTAAAAAAAAAATTCTTGAAATTCTAGGGTTAGGGTTAATTAATCTTACTGGGTTAATGTAGGGTTAATTAATCTTACTTTTCTCTAACTTTTTTTTTTATCTGGGTCTGTTTACAGGAAAACAAGCAAAAAAAGAGAACGTCAAATTTCTTGTTTCATTTCAAAAGTCTCTCATGTGTGTGTGTTTATTTGTTGTCCTGCTTGTTTCCTGCTTGATGCATGACAGGGAAATCCATGTGTACAGTACCATCAAGCAGTTGTTTGGTCATCTGGCTTTGAAGGCCATCAGTGCAGCCATCACCATGCCGTTTGTCTCTGCCAGTCTAGTAGAGGTCGTACAGGTAGACGAACAATTCCAGTGATGATCAAAATGTGATGCGATCAAGCAAAATCAGTCGGAACTCGGCAATTCTTGTTTTGAGATCGGGCCAAAATATGTTCGTAGGGGTGGAAAAATCTAAATTGACTTTTTTACAAAAACAGAAGGGGAAAATATTTTTCTTTTACATGAAAATTCACTTTTAACCAAATTCAGAAGGGAAGTGATACAAAAACATGATTTTCTCAGTTTCTTTATTTTTAACGTGCTGGTGTTCAAATGGTTGTAATTTTTTAACCAAAGGTCGTATTCACATAGGGTTTTCACTGAAATGGAGCCTGAAGTACGCTACAAAAGAATATGTAAAAATCCCCAAAATGACCAGGGCCTACTTCAGACTGCTTTTGCTTGATCACATCACAAATTTGACCTGCTCCTACAAAACCCAAACAAAGTTGACAATTTAGGTTGACATTTTTATTTATTTTTTAATTATCTAGGTATTCAGCGTTAAAATGATGTATCATTTACTTATGTACCCCATCCTATCTCCCCTGGGGCAAGGATTCAGTGATAAAACCCTTACAAACCTAATTATGAGATAAACAGCATTGAAGTTCAGAAAAGTGTATTATTATTTCTATACCTAATTGTTTCACAAAATCGACCAAAAAAACACACTTCCGGGTGACGGAGAATGTTCAAATTTGGGGAGATTGTAGATTAATAGTTCATGATTCAAAAACACCCAAAACCTCAATAATGAATTGAATGACTTGTTTAATGATAATGATAAAGATAATGATAGGGAAAGACACACTAATAATTTGTAATCAGATGCCATGGTTCCATATCCATTGTCGCAACATGGAACCAAGGTTTTCAAAACGTTTCAATTTGTGTGATGTAGTCATTGTTTGGGAGATTGCAGAAAAACACACTTTATTCTTGTTGTTTTGCATGTTACTGTTTAGAAACAGACACGATACGTGGCGTAACTATTGTTACCTAACCAAAAAGAATTCCTGACAATCTGAATAAACAATGGCCAACACAAAAAAGGGGGTTTCTTCTGCCATATATTGTCCTTCATATGGCAAATTGACACTGTTTGCTCCTTCTGGTAATAAAAAACGAGTTTTGGCCAGTTTTGAAGCTAAAAAGGTTTTTTTTTATTTTTTTTCATTTTGTCTAGAGTGATATTGCCAGTGAGCGGCCTGGTGTCTTTGACTGCCTCAAGGAGGGTTTGTACCGTCTCCTAGGCTGGGGTGTCTCCCAGACTGCCAACCTTCTGCCTATGTACACCTTACTCATCCCTACCGTCTTACACTCCCTACTCAAGTACATGCTGTCCTCCGTCGTGCAGTTTATCCTGTTGCAGATCATGAAGCGCATCCGCACAAGGCCGGATGAACTCTCCGAAACGCTACCGGCTCCGAAGAGCGTCGTGGAGGAATACTTTCCCGAACTCCTTGCCGCGTTGGCCGGTAACTTCGTCACCGACACCTTGCTGTACCCGCTCGAGACCGTGACCATGCGATTGCATCTGCAGGGCACGAGGACGATAATCGACAACACGGACAATGGGTACGGGGTGATCCCGATAAGCACGCGCTACGGCGGTTTCCTGGAGTGCTGGGCGAGCATCACGGCCGACGAGGGGAAGGCGGGACTGTACAAAGGGTTTGGTGCCCTCTTGCTGCAGTACGCACTCCATGCCGCCATTTTGAAAGTGATACAAGTCATATTCACAAAGCTGGCCGAGGATTTTAGTATCGGAGTGAAGAAGTCTGAAACACAATAATACATAATCCATCAATCTCAGTATCCCTAACCCTGCCAGATGCAGCACAGAGCATAGTTTGACGGAGCTGCAGTTTAGCAGAAAAGTTACGCTACAGCAGACAAATCTGCTAACGTTTGCACGCCCATTGAGATTTCTATTGTTACGTCACTGTTTTAGGCATTTTTTTCCCACGAGGTTTAGTGTGCCTTTTGCCATGCTTACTGCTTATGGTCTCCGTGAACTAGACGGAGGGAGGCTCTGTTAGCAGAAAATCGTGTGCTTAGCAGCGCCGTGAAATTGGGGCCTGGTGGAAAAGTCTTCTACACTCTCTTAACCAGTTCGCGCCGGGATTATTTTAACATCGCCGAGCCCACGGGCGGGATTATTTTTAACGAAACTCAATACGAAGCGTGTTCAGGCTGATAGTGCCGGGAAGCACACCCACGCATTTCCGGCCTTGCCCGCTGCTGACATACATTTCCGAACTTGAACTTGGAGTGTTTATGCGTCATCCGTTTCGAATCTGGGGAAATATTTGCGTTTATATACGTCATCCGGCGCGAACTGGTTAATGCAGTCAACACCAGTACATAAAACAATCACCTCTGAGACAATGGGAGCTACATGTAGTCATATTGAACAATATGCCACAGGGGCATCCTGCTACATTCGTTGACCACAGACTCGGAGGCATTTGAGCCTTGCGACTTTTGACCTGATAGATTTTGCTGCACTGAGCATTTTGATAAGTGGTACATTTGGCATGGTCTCTAGCCAAAATGCTACGGAGGGTTAGGGTTAAAGGTGGCATATTTTGTAAAGTTACAAGGTTAATACATTTCGAAACAAATATTTCTAAAGCAGTGGAGTTGAAATCACTGTGTCTCCATTGGATTCGGAACACAAGTATGATTAATTGACAGTCGGCACATAACTTCTTGAAAGGCGGGAATGGTCTCTTGCATGTTTGTCTGTTTTATGGTCAATAACGTTTGCATGTACGTGGAAATATTTATGTCCCAAATACATCACATCACATTTTCATTGCAGAACTTTCTTATATACATGTAAAATTATACAATCCTCAATGCATTTTTCACTAAAGAAAAAAAGAAACATGTAATGCTTTTTAGTTCCAATTATATTTTATACATTTTCAGAATTGTTTTGAATGATCACGTTCTGCTTCTATAGGGATGATTGTCATATTTGAAAATGGGCCTACGACCATTGAAATGACAACATCGTTTCTCAACAATCGAGGTGTCTATATATGCAGAACAAAATTATGCACTGGGTTATTTGCTTCGATTAATCCATACCCTTTCGGGCCGTTAATTATTGGCTCATTTTTAAGTGTCTTGATATTTTATGTGCTATAAACTTTATTTCATTGATTTGCAATATTTTCCTGTATTTCTTTACTTCCATTTTAGTGTTATGTATCATGACGGCCAACATTCAAGATGCGTTGAAAAACTTGCCCTCCTTGTAACTATATACCAATGATGAATAAATTTCCAGAATTTAATAACTAACCTTGTCTGACCTCGCGTTTTTTTAAGCATTAATTTTAACCCTAACCCCCTAGGCCTTACTTTGGGCTAAAGAACTGCGTACCACAGAATACTACTTAGTATTTTGTAGCACTGGGTCTCTCCGTGACTGATGATTGGGTGTGTACAGATACTGCCAACTACAAAATACTAATAGTGGCAATACAGGTCAGTAATACTTACCTGGCAAAAAATGCAGTAGTCCAGCCTTGACCCATTGCTGTGTCCCAATTTTTGCTGTAGAGTTTAGAACACTCTACACAGCATACATGGGCCATGCACACTCGGCAAGCAGAGGGACCCAATGCTAAAAAGTACTACGAGTGCAATTAGGGGTGAAGTACCAAATACTAAAAATTACTACAGGCATTGCACACAAGTCGGCGAGAGTACTGCATACTACTTTTTACTACTATTAGTAAAAAGTAGCATTAGGTAGGGTTAGGGTTAAAGTATTCTTGAGGAATTATCTGTGCTGTTTCAAAGTTTCGCCGTAATCACAAATCAACACAAAATTTGTCAATATCAAAGTTAATTGTTTCTTTTATTAACATACGATTCTGATTTGTATTTATATACATTACAAGAGGCTGATGAAGTATACAACAAAAATACACCTTAAGCCATCTAGAAAAGTAAACATACAACAGTTTGCTGAAAACCTTCAAGAATCTCAATTTGTATGTATTATTTAACCACCCATAAGCCTCGCCTTGAATTTTCAAAGAAATTTCTATCAGTATCATTCCATAACTGACAACTTCGGCCAATTTTTTTAGTTCAAGTAATTGTCCTCAACCAGCAGCCAAGACATCAAGTATATATTCAGGAGACATGCTGTCTGGTTTATTTCTGTCCAAAGTAACAAAATAAACGTACTAACAAAAAGTGTTATAAGAGACAATGAAACAACAAGTCTGTCATATTTCTTATTTTCTTTATGGCAATGAAACTAAGGCCATTTTCCAAACCCCAGCTTATAGGCTCCGGCTCCATCACCCTTGCCAAACAGCATGAGCAAATCCCAAACGGAGACAAAGTTGGGGTTTAAAAAATAACTTAAGGATCATCTTAACCAGTTCGCGCCGGGATTATTTTAACAGCGCCGAGCCGACGGGCGGGATTATTTTTAACGAAACTCGATCCGAAGCGGGTTCAGGCTGATAGTGCCGGGAAGCACACCCACGCATTTCCGGCCTTGCGCGCTGCTGACATACATTTCCGAACTTGAACTTGGCGTGTTTATGCGTCATCCGTTTTGAATTTGGGGAAATTTTTGCGTTTATATACGTCATCCGGCGCGAACTGGTTAACCAGTTCGCGCCGGGTTTATTTTAACATCGCCGAGCCGACGGGCGGGATTATTTTTAACGAAACTGGATCCGAAGCGTGTTTAGGCTGATAGTGCCGGGAAGCACACCCACGCACTTCCGGCCTTGCTCGCTGCTGGCATTCATTTCCGAACTTGAACTTGGCGTGTTTATGCGTCATCCGTTTTGAATTTTTGGAAATTTTTGCGTTTATATACGTCATCCGGCGCGAACTGGTTAAAGAATACAGTTTTAGAGGCGGGAAAAAAATATTCTGTGGGAAACCTACAGAATCAGAAACTCAATCCACATGTCAACCAGGGCAGGAATCGAACCCGGACCATAGCAATGGAACGCGAGGAAAGTAACCACTTCATCCCCAACCTAACATCTCTCATTTGAAATGTACGACTCATAAAGGGAAATGCTACAGAGTTTGATATTTCAACAGAAAGTGCACGTGTTTACTTTACATGTAACGTAACTGAATTTCCACAACGAGAAAAAAACCAATATGGCAACCCCCCAAAACATACAAACCCAATTGATTTTTGTTGCTATTTGTTTTTAATCATTTAGAAAAGATATTAGCATAAATCTACAAAAATGAGAACAATATACCTTGATGCAACTTTTGTGTGTGAATATATCTATGTTTTATATATATACACATATATATATATTGTATGTATATTTTTAACATTTCTACTGCCAAGGCAAAAATCTGAAGAATTTTTTTTGAAACAGTGATGAATATGCATATGCTTTACGAATATGTAACATTTGATTTCGTCCAATCTACAGCCCTGGCCAGTTTCCAACCTTGAATATTTAATTATTATGAATTTGCATATATATATGCTTTATGAATATGCAACATTTGATGTCCAATCTTTAGCCACCAGTTCACCACCTTGTATGGAAAAATACTGACTAAATTGGTAGTATTGCGCATGCCGTGCGGGTTTTCAACTAAGGCCGTGCCGGATACCCGGGTACCCATGACCAGACCGCTGATTACGGGTACCCGGCTCCAATTTAGACACATTATTTCAGGAAGGCAAGCGTCCGTTTCTGTTGTATACATGTTCTATACTTCCGGGTTTCAGGGTTAAATGGACCAAACTTTATGTAAGTCCAAATTTAATGCAACATCGGAAAGTGTTTAAAACTGGTTGGCATTTTATCGGCTGTTTAAAACCACCCTTATGAAAGGCTCTCGACAAATACTAGGAATGACTAATCTGGCCAAGGTATTTATGAATGAATATTTTTGGACGCAAGAGCATTCAAAACTGAAATGTCCAGACCATGTGCCCTCTGTTTACATCTATATTCGTATGTAGCCGGCAATATGCGCACGCATCGTGTTTTACATAAATTTGGTTAACCAGTTCGCGCCGGATGACGTATATAGACGCAAACATTTTCCCAAATTCAAAACGGATGACGCATAAACACGCCAAGTTCAAGTTCGTAAATGTATGTCAGCAGCGAGCAAGGCCGGAAATGCGTGGGTGTGCTTCCCGGCACTATCAGCCTGAACCCGCTTCGGATCGAGTTTCGTTAAAAACAATCCCGCCCGTGGGCTCAGCGATGTTAAAATAATCCCGGCGCGAACTGGTTAAGAGGCGACATCAGAGGTCACATAATAAGGTGGTCTGACCTGTGGCGTCACTCCTCAACCAAATTGTATGCAAATTTTATGCAAAACACGATGTGTGCGCATATCGCCGGGCACATTGTCTATTGGTCTGTACTTCGTCGTATTTCATCTGACCATGTGTCGAATTGACCAAAGCTTACTGAATATAAAAACAAAAACAAAAGTATGAATCAATTGTCATATGGTATAATACAAATTAACTATTTATAGTTACACTGCGTATGCATGTTTATAATTTTAACAACTGTCAAAGATGTACGACAGCTGTACCGATATTAGGAACCATATAAGTTGGTCCAAAAAAATAAGAAATTAGTTAAAGGCAATTTCACAACAATTGATCATTTAACAAATTCAATTTTGTATTTGATTCATTGCTACCTTCTGAACCCCCCCCCCCCCCCAAATAAAAATAAAAAAAATTAATATTAATATTTTGATACTGTGTACAATTTCAGAAAAAGGTAGAATTTGTATATACTCAAAATAATACTGGACATTTCTTATGACATTTACTGGGTAGTTATCAAATTCTGCCGACTATTAAAGATTAAAGGGATACTATGTCCTAGGGCTACAAAACACATTTTGAACGAAATGATGTTCAACGGAAAGAGCATATAAAAATAGGATATAAACATCTACACAACACTTCTTTTACAACTGGGCATTTTTGTGTCAGTTATTCTTGTGTAGAACAAGTTTCGGGGTCCACTTTTGCGACCCCTAAATACTGTTTAGGTGTAGTCGTGATTCCAGCCATAAAGTGTTCGCCTTCTACAGACGTGTAAGAAACCACATTTGTGACCTGTCATCACAAAATGAGCGTAAAGTCGCACGGAGTGATTTCTCAGTACGGCCAGTCAAAATCAAAATTTGAAGGGGTGGTCGATTTTGAGATTATATGGTTTTTTTAAAGACTAAATCCCCAACAATCGATTCCAAATTTTTCAGGATGATCAGATACAAAAAAAGAAGTTTTTGAGACAATTTTGACTATGCCTTTCTTTGTGCGTTCACACAATTTCTCGCAAGAAATACCCGTTTTCTCATAATCTCTGTATTAAGACTCCAGACTAAAAAAAAACAATATTGAGTATCAAACATCCAAGTGTTATATACCATTGGAAAGCTCTGTTTCAACAGAATTTAGAAATACCCATATCTCAATTTTTGATTTTGCCGACTTTACGCTCATTTTGTGATGACAGGTGACATTTGTGCATTTGTGCTGTGTGTAATTTATGTGACACACATACACATGTATCAAACATTGTGAAAAAACACGTAACACATGAAAAACATATGCGTACACCATCGTGTCTGATTCCTTTTCACGTGAACAATAAAGACATAAGGCTGGTTTCCTTTTGAAAAAGAATAAGTGAACAATCAAAAAAATGAAATTTGGGGGGATTTCAGGACTTGGTACCCATTTAATTCTAGCAAAATGCCAACCAAATTTTTCTGTTTTACTTGTTTTATTTTATTTGTTTGTTTACATTTCTTATAAACTAATATTATTTAAAACTCCGTAGCTGTTCCAATTCTTCTTATTGAATCCCATTTTACAGTTCTTCACAGAAAAATAACTAACTACAATGTTACCTGTGGTTAATACGGTTTTATCTATACAATGTTTTACTAAAGCGCAGTGAATAGTCTAGGCAGCCTAAATTTGATTGGACAAAATCTCAATGCGATTTATCAATATTTATAACTTATGCTAATTTATGTAAATCTGACGATTGGCCAATATTGCTATGACGTCAAAGGTGAAAACAAATGTTTTTCTAAAATGTTAGTGTACCACAACCAGTATTCTTGAGTTCATTTTTAACTTTCGAATCAATTTTTATATTTCATACAGCAAAACATTTGAAATTTGAAATTCTTTTTAACCAGTTCGCGCCGGGATTATTTTAACATCGCCGAGCCGAGGGGCGGGATTATTTTTAACGAAACTCGATCCGAAGCGGGTTCAGGCTGATAGTGCCGGGAAGCACACTTGCGCATTTCCGGCCTTGCTCGCTGCTGACATACATTTCCGAACTTGAACTTGGCGTGTTTATGCGTCATCCGTTTTGAATTTGGGGAAATGTTGGCGTTTATATACGTCATCCGGCGCGAACTGGTTAATAAAATGCCCCCTCCTTTAATCTGAACGTCACCAAATACTACAAAATACTACTGAAAAATGCAGTATGCAGTACTCTTAATTCTACACTGGCCTGAGAATTGAGTAGTATTTTGTTGTGCTGTGTTCCAAATTAATGCCTAAGACCGCATTAGGGTTAAAGGTAGGAATAGGATACACTATTGGTAATTGCTTGAATTATCAGAAATGGGTAGATTTAGGGGGGGAGGGGAGGATTTTATAACAAATATCGTTTAACCGTTTTATAATCATGGATGCTAAAAAAGAAAGAAAGAAAAACGGTGTTCGTTTTTAACCACCGCCAGGCAGTTCTTCTTGTCCTTTTTGTTTGTTTTTGATCGCCGTCCGCGATAAAAAAATTCAGAACAATTACAAGATATTTAGAGCAAACGTTTTGCTGGATGCCTATAATCATTAATTACCTTCAAAACAAGTAAGATATTAAATAATAATTTGGTAGTAAAAATGTTTGATATCTGCAAATGGTATATCCTACGGTGCCAAGATGACAGTAACATAAAATAAATTTGCAGCAAAAGTTACGTGTACACATAAGGGTGGACGCGCCCACAATGGGACTTTATTACATGTATTATGTGGCCATAAAAAGCACCGATACTGAAAGCATTCTGGATTTCTGTTTTCTCAATTATAAAATAAAATTAATTATAACACCTCTTGCTAGTTCTGTATTATGGTTGGCTGAAACACGGTCACGTGGGGTAATTAACTAATATAGGCTAGTGCACGAGACTGGCGCCACCGTGAATTTGCGGGAAATAGTTCCCGAAGCGGGCAATAGATTTAACATTTTTGAATGGTTACATCGCCCTCAAAGAGGTTTGCCAGGCTCATCTTAATATGAAAAATGGCGGCGTCTGGATCTTTGGGACCGAGGTGTGTTATAAAACACATATGGACTGGCATGATTCGGTCACTAGAGCACGTTTATCTCCCCTCGGGCCTGTGAGTGATCAAAAGGGGGACCTATTTCCCTCGGCCTTTGGCCTCAGGAAATAGGTCCCCCTTTTGATCACTCACAGTCCCTCGGGGAAATAGACGTGCTCTAGTGACCTCATTGCCAGTCCATATGTGTATAATATGACACCGTTGGACACATTACAATGCATGTAGCAAATGCTTGGATGCACGAAAATTTAGATTAAATACCAATACACTGGCATTCAATAATATACAAATATTGACTGCTTCGAAAGTTGTAGTAAAGCTAGCCTCCCGAGGTGATCCATGGAGCATTATTTAGGGCATAACAGGGTGAGGACCTGGTCATTACTGCATGATAAATGACCGGGTTGGGTGACGACCAATGGTAATGGACCGAGCCAAAGACGAGGTCCATTATTAGCAGTCATCGCCCATCCCGATCAATTATCACGCAGTAATGACTGGGTCCTCACCCTGTTGTTCCCTTTAATAAATACCTTTTTATTAAGGGAATAAACAGTGAATTTGCTTCAATTTTTGAAAGCCGGGGCCATTACTGCAAATTAATGCCCTCCACGTGATCAAGTCTTGACCAATCAGAAGCTATCAACTTTTCTAGGTATTTATTAAAGCGAAAAAGAATGCTACATGGATCAACGAGGGAGACTAGCTTTACCATACCGCAAGAAAGCAATTAATATAATGTTATAAGGCCAAGTAACAAAAATAACATGTTGATCGTCCATTCTTTTTTTTTTCAAGATGGCCGCCATGTCTAAGATGGCCGCAATAACATATTTGAAGATGGTTTTATAGGGCCGTTTAAGTTATTATGGTGCAATGTAGATCAACAAATATGACTTTACATCATGCTGTCCACTTTTGCCAAGTTGCCAATATCACAAACAGTATTTAGCAGCTTGAATGACAAGTGAATAGAGCGTAGTCCCAATTGTGTGCATATATACACATACAAAAAGAGATGCGGATGTGTACGCAGTGCATATAAAAAAATTATGCAGTGATTGCGATGTGTATTTCTGTATCCATTTTAATACATTGTAATTTTTTCAAGAGTTCTTATCTTGCTTTTGCTCAAGTTATTTTAATGGAGTCTAGCTGCAAAAACTTTGGATAAAACGGCCATCCGATTTATATTTTTAGTTTCTCACGATTGCGCTGTGGAAATAGTAGGCCTACATGCAAGAAAGATGATGAAATTGCTCAATAAAAATGAAGGATACACTTGAAAATAGGTCTAAGAGTTAGGGCGCCGATATTTGTTTGGTTGATATTTATTTTTATTTGTTTTAATTAATTTTTTTTGTTAAATAACAAACAAATCGGTGCGGCGTCCAAAATTGGAGCGGGCGGGGACGATCAACATGTATTTTTGTTTTACTTGGCCTAATGCCTCAGCCACAGAATCTGTGTCATGATAGGCCAGGAGCAAGTCACGTGGCATTTGCTACATTTCCTCTCTTGCTGTGCACGGTCAAAAGTAATATACCATTAGCAACCAAAGTACTGTACTCGCACCGGTATTGAGTGCAAATACATACTGGGGTACGCACTGTGCGTTCAAACAGAAATATAATGTACATTTTCAACTGTTTTCATACGGAAAGAGAACCTTTTAACTGTTTAGATTAAATTCATCAGTTATATCTTAACCAGTTCGCACCGGGTTTATTTCCAGGTTACCGGGACCACTGGCGCCTCTTAACCAAATTTATGTAAAACACGATGCGTGCGCATATTGCCGGGCACATTTGAATATAGATGTAAACAGAGGGCTCATGGTCTATAAGCAAAAATGATTTTTTTTTTATTTAGTAAAATATTCCTGTTTTGAAAATGCAACTACTACAAGATGCTTAGTTTATTAGCACCGTTATTTACATGTTTTTGCCGACATTCTGTCGCCTAGGGCATTTTTTTTCTCTCTCTCTCTGCAGTCAGGGCGTGATATTACGTCAACCGCTACCCGCCATACAATCTGACACGTGTGGGGATAATGTACGCGGTAAAACCTATACATGTATACAAATATTTGAAAGCCCAGCTGAAAAGCACCCTTTCAAGAATTTCAAAGAAGAATGTCAAAATAGAATGTCAAGAAATTGATAATTGAAATTGATAAATGACGCAGCTGATAATCCTCAGCTGTATGAATTTAATGGAGACAATGGAACTAGTGTGTTGAATAGACCTAATCACTGAAGCGTAATACCACGATATAGCGTATATGTGACCCGCTCCATCGTAATCAGGGATAAGTCGCTGAGGCCGTTTTACGCAATCGGCCTTTGAAGTGAACGCATGGGTGAAAATCGTGACCAAGTCGATTTTCTGAACATTGTATTTTTAGGAAGTGTAGTTATCACAGATTATTGTCATTAATGTATTGTATGTAAAAACGACCAATAAAGATGAAAATGAAGAGGATTTGTGTGCGCTGTCCGTATGATTTTGGTAAATGTTGTTTATTTCAAAGCTGTTTTTCTCGGAATGTGTTTTCGGCAAATAAATATACACCTGTCATCTTCATCAGACCATAACTCGTAAAACAGATACACACTTGTGATGGGTATCATTAGAAAGCTTATGAAATGCCCCTTCTCACCATGTGCATATCTCAAAAAGTCTTTTTGCCACTTATTCCTGATTTCGATGGAGCGGGTCACACATACACATCCACCGCGTCAACAAAGCATGTTTGGCAACGTTATTGTGTGTACATGTCTACCGTGTGTAAGCTAGTATCATCCGGCATGTATAGACGTCCACCGCGACAACGTGTGCTAGTAACGTCTGATGTGTAAACATGTCAACCGCAACAACAACAGCAACTTCTGCGGCCACATCTTCTGCTGGATCATGCCTGACGGGTTAACGCGTCTCTTCCTTGGAAAGTAAACAAAAATCCGGCCTTGCTCGTGAAGTGTTTATCAGTCATCCGTTTTGAATTTCGGAAAAAAGTTGCGTGTACACACGTCGTCCAACGCGAACTTGTTAAAATCAAACGGAATCTGTGGGTGAGGGGTTATAAAACAAATATTCACTACTTTTAATCTCATTGGTGCCTTCCTCGGAGATCCATGTCACATTCGCGCGGGCTCTACGGCGAGCTCTAACACATGTACACTCAGCAGCCAATATTTGTATACTATACAATGACAAAAATTGTTATACTGACTTGTTTATGCTTGGATAAATACTTTATGATGTTGATTTGTCTGATATCAGGACTTTTTCGAAATAATCAATTTAAAAAAATAAAATTAATGAAAAATAATTAGGGTGCATAT
This sequence comes from Crossaster papposus, assembly GCA_037893245.1. Classification (NCBI taxonomy): domain Eukaryota; kingdom Metazoa; phylum Echinodermata; class Asteroidea; order Velatida; family Solasteridae; genus Crossaster; species Crossaster papposus. Next base: position 878,858 of record JBAIAA010000327.1, on the reverse strand, counting down.
TTGCTCCTTTTTTTCTGATAATTTTCCTCATTTGGTTTTTTAATTTTTCTTCAGAAAGTAACATTCTCTAATTGTGACCTGTTCCAACGAAACCCGGACAAAGTCGACTTTTTAGTTTTTCAGATTTTGCTTTTTTCAAATTCTCTAGGTTCTCAGCTTTAAAATGATGTATCATTTACATATGTACCCCCACCCTATCTTCCCTGGGGTCTGGATTTAGTGATAAAACCCTGACAACCTAATTATGAGATAAACAGCTTTAAAGTTCAGAAAAGCGTATTATTTCTATACACAAATGTTTCACAAAATTGACAAAAAAACACACTTCTGGTAGACGAATTTTGTTCAAATTTGAGGAGATTGTAGATTAATAGTGGGTGACTTAGGAAAACCTAAAACCTCAAAATGGTAAAATCCACCTCGAAATGACTTCACGAGTACATTGTGACAAAACACATTGTGCGACTTTGTCCGGGTTTCGTTGGAACAGGTCACAATTGTTCACAACTATTGGTTTTGTTTCGTTCTGCATCAGGTTGCATGCTAACCTTTGCAATAAGCATTAGGATATATTACAATATAATTCTGCAGACAATGTACAATATGTTAACTATGTATCAATATTCATCAATATTCATCAATATTCATCAATATGTAAATATGTACTCAGCAATATTCATGTCAAGTCCCATTCCAAATGATCAAGGCAATACGATTGTTTTTGGAACGTTGTCAGTCTATCTTCAATCAAGGCTTAGATGCGGGTCATTTTTCATCAGAGGTCGTTCCCCAAAGGTCGATTCATCAGAGGTCGTTCCTCAAAGGTCATCCTCGTTGAGTGTGTCAAATATTTTACCCGACTGTGGCTCGATCCTGGCCCTTCCATTGGTCGAATCCTGACCAGAAAAAAAAATGTTGAAATTCTTCAAGCATTTGGCAAAAACTGGTGCTTGTCAACCTGTTCTGTAGTACACCCCCACCATAAAAAAAAACACACCAACACATTAAACTGATGAGACCCTTCACTCCCTGTACCGCCCCAAACCGCCCTGCCCGTTAATCTCTGCACAACCCACAATCTTCCCATAACTGTATGTATTTAAAGATTGTTTTCCAATGTAAATGTGACCCACCACGCCAAAACCAGGCAGAAGTTGGCAAATGCCATTTCGAGTTACGGCATTGTACACAAAAAATGTGTTGCCGGTCGATTTTTGTTTTCTTTTAGTAAATTGTTAGTTAAAACTCTAATTTATAGGCTGTTCATGTTTAAACCTTTTTAAAAATCCCCGAAAGTGATAATATCGGCCTTCTCCTGATTTTTGCTTAATAATGTATGATAATGATGAAACGACTTTAGTGCTCGTTTTCTCAAAAGCATCCCTTGACACTTCCTAACTTAAAAAAGACGTAACTTCAAAAGTATACCACCTATTTGAGTCCACTATAGCTTATTTTAAAGCTTGAAACGCTAGCAATCCAATGGTATAAAAATTTCATATGAAAAATTTCGACTTCAGCCTGGTTTTGGGGTGGTGGGTCACAAATACCACCTCATGAAAGGAACGGCAATCTGGGGGTTGCAGGTTCAAACCCCGCTCCAGTCAATTTTCTTTGTTCAATTTTTAATCAAATTCATCAAATTTATTGTAGTCAATTTTATATATCTAGAAAATACAAAGAATGTTAATTTCACATTATCTTGGACGTTATGGGCAGTTTTGTCATTTCTACAGTCGTTTACCAGCTTAATAGTAGCCAATAATTCTCAAACCCTTTCTATTTAATCCATTAGACCTAAACAAACGTATCTTGGCCAAAACACTGATTGCTTTACGGCAGAAAATTTTGAAATAATAGGAATTTTAGTCCTTCGCGCAGCCATCTTGGACACCATCTTGAATATTTAAAATTGCTCAAGGGTGACAGGTCCACACCACCCTCATTCTGAGCCATGCAGAGTTCAACGGGCTCTTGAATTGTCGCCTTAAAAACCCTGCGGACATTCGCAGCAATCATTAAACAAGTTACCCCTGGTAAAATCACAATTTCTACCACTATATTTATTCGGTATAATATATAATAGCAAGGCTTTATTTCACGTTCTGTAAGTTAATTTCTACAATTTTTCCGATTAATTTTAATTTTAACGTGGGAGGATGAACAATTGTGAGAACACCTCAGATGTCCAAGCGAATGGACCAATAGAAATGCGCGTTGGTTCGCATGCCTTTGGCTGTTTTTCGAACCCCAGCTTTGTCTTCGTCTCAGGCTTTATCCATACAGTTTAGCAATAGGCTGTAGCCGGAGACGGATCTAAAGCCAGGGTTTGGGAAATGGCCTTGGTCTGTTTGTAACGGAGGCTCTGATTTGGCGCATGATTTTTTGCGCTAATAACCACGGATCTGGCCGAATGTCTGCAGAGGTTTGAGCGCTATTAGTAGAAAGCGTGTTAAAGCGCTGCGTGGCTCAGGATGCACCACCCTAGGTCTCATTAGATACACCCAAAGATGAATAATCACCAGATGAAAAAAACACTATCAGCGAATTACGGGCGACCCCCCCTTGGCTGCCGGACTAAGCACACTGGAAAACATTGACCAGACTGAAATCTGACCAGACTATACCTTGGTCTTCTGTGATGCTAAGGCCTGAGCTCTCTCTTCCTCCTCCTCATCATCATCTTCTTCTTCTCCTTCATTTTCATCTTCTTCTTCATCTTCTTCCTCTTCCTCCTCTTTCTCCTCCTCCTCATCTTCTTCGCCGTCTTCTTGCTCTGTGTGGTCCTGTTTGTGATTGGCATTGTCCTGGGCCCATTTCATCTCCTTCAGGATGCGTTCTACGCACTCCTGCATGAAGTCAAACTGTCGGAGAAAGTGCAGTAAAAAACGGGTGGCATTATAAACCCTAACTCCCTATCCTATTTTTCTTTAACCAGTTCGCGCCGGATGACGTATATAAACGCAAAGTTTCTCCCAGATTCAAAACGGATGACGCATAAACATGCCACGAGCAAGGCCGGAAATGTCTGTCAGCAGCAAGCAAGGCCGGAAATGCATGGGTGTGCTTCCCTGCACTATCGGCCTGAACCCGCTTCGGATCGAGTTTCGTTTAAAATAATCCCGCCCCTCGGCTCGGTGATGTTAAAATAATTCCGGCGCGAACTAGTTAATACACACAACCTGAATCCTGCAAAATCATGCAATTCTAAAGAGTTAGAACTCCATGTAACCTGAATCCTGCAAAATCCTCCAATATTTATTACTTTTGACCACTGCCTAAATCCTGAAAGCCTGAAGAATTGATTAAATGAGGATTTCGGAAGATTGAGGCAATGATCACCCTTCCACTAAACAAATGCAAGACATATTAACTTAACTAATAATTTTGGAGGATTGAGGATGAATCTAATTTATACATACTGGTAATATGAGGATTTTGAAGGATTGAGGATGGTTCCTAGCCAAAAAAGCCTAGGGGTTGGGGTTAAGCAGCAGCATAATTTCTGCTACACTAATAAAGCAGAACTTTTTGCTAACTGAGTAACTGTTAAGTAATTATAAGCAGAACTGCCCTGGGGCCAATTTCACGGAGCTGCTAAGCACAAACATTTGCTTAGCATGAAAATTTGTCCTTGGTAAAAACAAGGTTACAGACCAAATGTTCACGTGATCTTAATTGTTTTTGATTGATAATCAGCTGTTTTTTGCTTAGCATGAAAAACACGTAGAATTTTGGCTGATAACTTGTTTTTAATGAGCAAGACTTTTTTGTGCTAAGCAATTTGTTGTGCTTAGCAGCTCTGTGAAATTGGCCCCTGGTCGGTCGGTTGGTCATGGGTTCGAAACCTGCACAAGTCGCAGATGACTGCCGAGTCCTTAACTCACATATTTGGTGTGGATCTTGACCCATCTGGGTCTCTTGCCCTCCTTGGCGTACTCAAAACGGAAGGACATGCCTTCCTCATCGGTCTCGTACTGCTGGATCTCACTCCACTGGAAGCTGGGAACTTGCTCCTGATGTCAGAGGGGGAAAAACCACACAACCAGAATATGAAACTTTGGCTAATAGTAATAGCCCTATGTCTAGTTGACATTACCTAGTGTTCAGTAGGGGGTCACCGCTCGACAATCGCTATACTTCAACAGGCAAAATGCCCACATATATGACCTGACACCACGAAATGAGCGGAAAGTCGTACATGGCCAAAACGAGTTATTGGCCGAAACGTCAATTTTTCAAGTGGGAGGTCGATTTTGAGTTAACGTTTTTACATACAAAACACCCTTTTTTATCATATCCCAAAAATGTATAGCTCAATTAAAACTCTAAAGTGTGTTTTTTGGTGGCTGAATTGCACTGTGTGATAGTATAGTTGGCACGGTTCACAGACTTTGAACTCCGTTTTCTCAAAACAAGGGAGCATAACTTCAACAATTTTGAAAAGGGTACAGCGGCGGCTAGGAATAAGGTACAGCAACACACAATACATCATTTAAAAGTTTAGGACTTCTTTCGAGAAATGTAATAATGTCAATTTTGTTATTTTCCACCCATTTCGTGGTGCCAGGTCACATATAGGGTTGGTTTTCGACCAGAAGACAATGAAATGTGCAATTTAAGCTCCGTCCAGCAATTTTCCTCGGGAGCCACAGAGTTGAAAAATTAGTGTGAAAAGTGCTAGTGTACGTAAAAATGTGTATACGAGCCACGGCGGTGATCCCTACTTTCCCCGGTGATGCACTGTAGCTGACAATTTGTTGTGTCCTTGGCTTTCTCAACTAGCTTCTCTTTGACCCCAAAATACCAGCATCGGCAGGAACTGGGAGTAAACTTTGCTTAACATATGTGACCTGTCATCTCAAAATGAGAGTAAAGTCGCACGATGTGTTTCGGGGATATGACCATCCAAAGTCAAAATCTGAAGGGGTGGTCAATTTTGAGATTTTGCGTAATTTGGAAAACCCAAGTCCTCCTCTACATTTTGTTTTTGGGTGAGATCAGATGATCGAAAACCTCTTAAATTACCCGATTTTGCGTAGTGTTTGCGCAGTTAGTGTTTGGATTAAGGTCCATTAGTGGTCTAATTAACACAGTAATTAAATATACTAATCAGGTCCTCGTAAGTATCCCACGTTTTCGAAATTTTGTTATTTTGTTGTTTAAACAATAATTTGAATGTGTGGAAAATTTCAAGAAGAAATAATGATTAGAACATAACCGTTGCTATGCTCAACTGAACCTTACTTGTCCTGTTTTGTAATCTTTAGCGTGTTTTGTTTAAGATGTTTAAAGTAAGTTTCCTCACAAACACGTTTTGTGAAACCCATGACATTCTAGAGCGATGTAAAAAGTATTTATCGCAAAATTCCAAAGTGTTATGTACCATTGGAAAGCTCTATTTCTCAAGAATTTGAAAACACCAATATCTCAATTTTCAAAATTTCCAACTTTCCTCTCATTTTGTGGTGACAGGTCACATATACTTTTCGTGCAGGGGAATACGGATATTCTCGGTTGATTACTGCGAAGACTAGTGATTTTATTTTTAAATGACCCGACACGAATGCTATCTTAAGACGGATTTCATTTTCCTGACCTCCAAGGTCCCGTCGTCTTTGCACGCCTGGAGTTTGAACAAAGGGAAGCCGAGGACGGGGATGACGCGGCCGGTCTTTCTGGCGTCGCAGGGACAGTGGGGGAATCGCATCTCACCGTAGCCTTCCAGGCCTCGTGCTATTTTTAAGTACTGCACACAACAACAAAAAGAGATTACTGATGATTAACATGTACAACACTCAAAGTCTCCATGCAATGAGCAGTTATAGTTGCCATGAAATTAGTTTATGACTAATAAAAGTATCAACCCCCAAAAAAATAATAATAATAAAAAATAAATAAATTATTGAAAGTTTGAAATTTTGTTTTTTGATAAAGATGAATAAAAGATGTATAAATAAAAATACTTATTTTTTTTCCCGTTTAATTCAAATTTGAAAAGCGTTTAGTTTTAAATACATCTAAAATGAGGGTTTTTCAACTGGGTAAGAAAAAGAGTAATTTGACAGTCCTGTGAAGAATCCGTAGAACAGTTAGTTTGACCATTGTTATTATTTAATTGTTCATTTCTTGATTTTCAATAAAAGTTTTTAGTATTTTTAGTTGATGTTTAGCGATGTATAATGCGCCATGAGCGTCTTACTTGGCAGATACCGGCGCTATGCAAGTGTTCATTATTATTATTATTATTATTTTCGAATTTTAGACGATTCTCCAGTTTGTCTGGATAATTCCAGACGATTCTCCAGTTTGTCTAAATAATTCCAGACTAATTTCGCATTTTCCCAGTGGATACATGTAACTCCTGAGGCTCACCTGTAGTTTGCTGGATTTGTCCTGGTGCGCTTTGAGTTCATACAAGGTGGAGCTGTCGCCAGGCTTGATGTAGCCTTTGCTGATGTCGTCAATCGCCTGCAGCGAACGAGGGGAAAAAAACCCACAAATGATCCTCGGATCGCGAGTTTCTTCTTTTCCCGCAGCTGAGAATTGTGCCCAAGAATATGTGGTTTATTCACCAGGGGACCAAAATAAAGAAAATGTAAAATTTCTCCGGAAACTAATTATGTTCAAATGATACAAAACCTGTCCACATCTGTCCAATTAACATCCAAGTCAAATATCAGGAATAAATATTTTAATTTAAACTCGATTTACTAGATTACATGTAACTAGAAATGTAGCAAAATGTCACACTTTGTGTCCCAACCTCATGTAATGAACCACCTATGTTTTCCTTTAGGCACATTTACAAACCTAATCCCCTTTGCATGCGTATGAGGGAAATGGATACCTCTATTGGACGTATTGTACATACAGTACATGTATCAATTAAGCCGGATGTCCAATATCATGTTACGCTAAGACTCATTTGGGTTTAGGTTTTTGGGGGTTCAGCATCAAAAAAGCTTTCAATGCTACCAATGTGTGCATAATGTTCATAGTGTTGCTGATCACTGATGCATTTTTATTTCAAAATTTACCCAAAAATATTTCAGATACTGTAAACACGAGGAGTATGTCAAGGCCAACAAAACTGGATACTCTAAAATGCAGGCATTCATAGATAAAAAGTAGAATCAAAATTCTATAAAAAAGAGCAGGACAAAAGTAGAACTTCGGAGCACAAAATCAGCAGAAGTAGGACTTTTGCAGGCTTTCGGGAGTAGTTTTTGTTGATACTGTACTCTCCCTGGCCTTTTCCACATCATCATAAGCCTTATTTAGCGTGTACTACACTCAGAACACTTGTGCTCTATTCTCACTTTAAGCTCATGGAAGTACAGTTGCAGTACTCCTGCACCAAAGCCTTTCATTGTGTGATTTACATACGACAGTGTGTAACACAGTTATAATAACATTTTCAATAAAATGTCATTTTTCAGAGTTGTGGGGCCAACAAGTAGAAAAAAAGTAGTAATTTCAAGGAAACGGTAGGAAAAGTAGGAGCTAGGTGAAAACAAAAGTAGGAAAAGTAGGAATACTTGAAAGCCTGCTACTGCTTTAACCGATCCGCGCCGGGATTATTTTGACATTGACCGGGCCCAGGCATGGGATTGGTTTTCATGAACCTCAACCTGAAACGGGTTCAGGTGTGGGTAGCACACTCTAATACGTTCAGCCTCGGTCGCAGCGAGCCGGATGCTGACAGATATTTCTGGCTTCGCTTGTGACGTGTTTATCCGTCATCCGTTTTTGAATTCCAGACAAACTTTGCATGTATACATATCCTCCGACGCAAACTGGTTAATTCGGCAGTGAGGGATTTTCGGGCCGTGTTCAGACTCTCCATTTTACCTGGTGGTAGAGGAAATCCATGGCCATCTGGTCGTGGTTGAGGAACAGCTCCTGGCGCGGGGAGAAGACCCACTTGCGTAGGCCCAGGCTGCTCTGGCTAGTGCCCGATTTGCTGTAGTTCTGGATGTACAGGTTGTGGGGGAATTCTGTGACGGCAAGCTTCCGTGCTGCAGAATAGCAAGAAGTGATGAAGGGAGGGGGAGGGGAGAATGATTTAAACACAATGACTCAAATCTAAATGTTTACTTACGTTCCAAATACGTTCAGATGGGACTCAGGTACAACCAAATATATTTGTTGGGGATTGGGAACAGAAGAAATGGGTTATACATAACAATTCTCCATTGAAACCTTGCTGGGTCGTTCTACCCAGTCACTTTTTCATGTGTACATGTAGTTGCTCCTACATCTCTAACCCTGCTGAATCCAACAGATCCAACAGATCCAACCAGTTGACATTTCCATTGAAACCTGTTAGATTTACCAGGTAATTTATTTGATATATTCCGGAAGGCATTCAGAATCGCATTCCCATGGGTTACGGTAAATAACACCAAGTTGGACTCGGTTGGATTCCGCAGCAAAAACAAACAAAAACCTAAAGACACAGTTGGATCCAGTTGGATTTAGCAGGCAAGTCATTTGATATGTTCAGGTACCCAGCAACATAGTGTGTTGGACTGTGTTGAAGTGAGCAGTAAAGTCATACAAGTCAGAGTTGGACTCCGTAGGATTTAGCACAAGCACAATTAGATTATCTTTGTCATTTTTTTAAAATCCAATTGAAATCATGAAATGCGTGTTGGTAAATTGGACTGCCTGAAAAAATTGCGAAGGTAAATTTAACCCTTCCTCTTGTTTGTATTCCAATGCACTTGAAAAGTTGCCTTAAAACAAAACCACCCATATTTGTTTATATAGCACTCCAAATCACTCCAAGGAATGCCACACCAAACCACAGTTCAACTACCGGTAGGTCATGCCGAGTCTACTGTGTTTATCACACTGACAAGCAAAGCCACATGCCCATTCACCAACTACAAAAGTACAATTCACTGCACATGAAAAGAATCGTTCAAGGCACTGCAGCTGGAGTGATTTGTCATGTACAAATGACTTGCCATAAAGAAGCCTCATAGAGGAAGGGTTAATATATACCGGTATAATAGGCCCTTATGAAAGTAACGTGAAGATTTCCGGTAAATAAAGTGCTCACCCGTATTATTGGCGGGGGCCGTATTTTCGGACTTTTCAGGGCTAGTGTTACTTACGGGTGATAATAATGTTGCAATAAAACGGGTGAGCACTTTATTCACCTGAATTCTTCACGTTATATTGCTAGTGCTACGCAGCTCCTTATTTTCCTCATGAAAGTAATGTTCATTCTACAAATGTATTATAATATGAGGTCATAAAAAAGGTTCTCAAGCTTACCAAAGTTTTCTTGGAGTTCAAACAAGGCAAAGTATTTTGACATCTCCGGGTCCAGGCCAATTTTATGAACAACAGCCTAGAAAAACAATTAGATTATACAGACTGCAAAACTTGTATTATTTAATGATGGATCTAGGCTTTTAATTTTTTTTAAATTTATTGTGTTTTTATGAGGTCTTTTTCACATTTCACTTAAATATCCAACAAATGTGTGAATTAATAATAATAAAAAGCTGTGTACATTATAGACATCTTGGGTTGTGTTATTGCGTCGGACGGTGACGGTGACCTGCGTTCTGTCTGGTAGGAGTATCCTCAGCTCTACCTGGGCCTTGCTTTGATCTTCTCGCTTCGTCGGTGTCTCCTGAAAGGACAAGCGAATTGCATGAAGATGGACTGTCACTACAGACTCGTATCTGGCACACAGTTTTAAAAGCTAATTACCGTGTGGTATGTGTTCTTAACCAGTTTGCGCCGGATGACGAATATAAAAACGCAAAGTTTTCCCCAGATTCAAAACGGATGACGCATAAACACGCCACTAGCAAGGTCGGAATTGTCTGTAAGCAGCGAGCAAGGCCGGAAATGCGTGGGTGTGCTTCCCGGTACTGGCGGCCTGAACCTGCTTCGGATCGAGTTTCGTTAAAAATAATCCCGCGCGTCGGCTCGGTGATGTTAAAATAATCCCGGCGTGAACTGGTTAACTCGGGAGCCTATCAATCCAATCTTAAGATGGAACACTGAGATCAATATTATAAAATCTGTGGAATAAGAGCAAATATATAAAACAGGACACCTTCAAAAATAAATAGGAAACATGAATAACAAAAGGCAAGTGCAATGGCAACACAAATAATAATAAATAATAATTTCTAGACTGTTGGTTCATATTCAACAACCCTCACCTCCTGTTTATCTGTGTCTTCCAAGCTCAGGAATTCCCGCACTGCGTCGCACTCGCCGATGACTCGTACACTTGTAACTGAAGGGCAGAAAAGAATCAACCAACCAATTGCAATTATGTTTGGTATAAAAACCAGGCATTCGTAAATAGATCCAGCGAGCTTAATCTGCCAAACCAACTTGTTATAACTCATCATACCGAAAACTGGTTAAAATGTGGGCAGGGTTGTAGCTACATGTACGCTGGCCCACGCCGGCTGCCGGCATTCAACATCACCGGCAGGCAGTCGGGGTAAAAATGAAGCTTTTGAGCTAAATGAGCTAATACTACCGTGCGGCTCTCAGCCCGAAAACAGCAGGCACTAAACAAAAATTCTAGCTACGGTACAACCATGATTGTGGGTGTTCCCACGTGTTTACAATTTTAACCGTGAAACAAATATTTTAACCGTGTACTAACGTCCGTCGATGTCATTTTTTTAATCATAATTGATATATCGGAAATTCAATAATTTAGTATACTCGATATATAACGATTATTTTCCCTGTGCAAGAAGAAGCCTAAAAACAGCGCTCAATATACTGAAGACCGACAGTTTAATAGGGTTGCATATATACCGGTTTTCGGATACCGGATATCATTTAGGAACATCGAAATTTCCAAAATTTAGATACATCAAAATGATTGATACATCGAAATGTCGATATTTCGATATGATTAAAAAAGTGACATGGGCGAAATCGATGTCAAAATAGTATCAAGTATTTGAGTAATATCGATATATCGACGGACGTTACCGTGTACATTTTCACAGTGACACGTGTAGTTGGAAGACCAAACTGGCTCATTACGGACCTTTTTCCAAGTACTGTTCCAGTAATCTGCGTCTCTGCTCCAGTTGCTGCTCCGACAATGAGAATGGCCACTTGCTGGGAAACTTGGGGAACTGGAAGTCCGGAAACTCCCGCTTTAGCCGGTTGTGTAGATCTGAAAACTGGCTGTACCGGTGGGATTTCTTGAGCTTGCCTCCAATGTAGATGTTGTACACCTTAGAGTGAACAATTTTGAAATAAAATTGTGCAACTTAAAAGGTAAGATACACCATTGGTAATTGCTTGAATTGTCAGGAATGGGTGGATTTGAGGGTTGTACATGTATTTTATAGTAAATATCGTTTTGTCCGTAGTTTTACAAGCATGGATGATGAAAAAAGCAAGAAAAACGGCATTCGTTTTCAACCGGAATCAGGCAGTGGTTCTGTTGTTGTTCTTGTTGTTGTTCTTGTTGTTGTTCTTGTTCTTGTTCTTGTTCTTGTTTTTTTTTGCGATTGCCGTCACACGATCGTGAATTTTTGTTCTTCAATTATATTTTTCAGAACAATTACTGGATATTTAGCGCAATCATTTTGCTGGATGCCTAGAATTATTATTTACTTTTAAATAAGTCAAGACATTTCTAATAATTAGGTAATAAACTTTTTCTATATCTGCAAATGGTGTATCCTACCTTTAAAAGTCCAATTTGCAACTTTCTGCTAGGATGACTCGTATTATACATAACCAAAATTGAATAAATGAGCTATTCTGGAGATTACCATAGTTAACATTGTTTGCCCAAATATTAACACGGTGAAGGAAGAATATTGCAAATTGGATTTTCAAGTTTCGCATTTCAATCAATCATTTTGCAGCCATTTTCCTTGCCGATTTTTGTTGTAATTTGACCCAAACTTCCTGGACATATTTATATAAGAGTTAATAATATCCTAACCTCACATTATTTTTTTGTATTTTTTTTTTCACCGATGAAGGCCAGGTTTGGGTATTCATCATCCCAACATCCTATTAAAGGTGGTTGGTAGTAAAATTTCTTTAAGCTTTAATTGGCTGGATGTTGTTTAAAGGTAGGATACACCATTGGTAATTGTTTGAATTATCATGAACGAGTGAATTGAGGGGGTTGTAATTTATAGTAGATATTGTTTAACCAGTTCGTGCCGGGATTATTTTAACATAACCGAGCTGAGGCGCGAGATTATTTTTAACAAAACTCGATCCGAGGCGAGTTCAGGCCGATGGTACCGGGAAGCACATAAATGCATTTCCGGCCTTGCTCGCTGCCGACAGACATTTCCGGCCATGCTCGTGACATGTTTATGCATCATCCGTTTTGAATCTGGGGAAAACTTTGCATGTATATATTTTTGTATGTACATCCTCCATCGCGAACTGGTTAACTGACCTGTTCAAAGTTTTACAATCATAGATGCTGAGAAAACGAGGGTCGTTTTTCTTGCTTTTCTCAGCATCCATGATTGTAAAACTTCGGACATGACATTTACTATAAAATACAAACCCCCCCGTTCCCCCTCCCCCCCCCCCCCCCCAAAAAAAAAAATCACCCACTCATGATAATTAAAGCAATTACCAATGGTGTATCCTATCTTAAGCTATAGCCCGTAGTAATAAAATTGGATGTGGCTTTTCACTTACCACATGTTTGTCTCCAGCAGTGCCGACATGCTGGTAGTCAGGCACGGTGATCGGGATGGGTTTGCGGTCGCTGAAGTCATAGTAGGAGTAACCTGACGACTCGTCGCTGGGCTCTCCTTGGTCCTCTTTGAAGTTTGGCACCGAGATGATAGTCAGAGTCAGCTCGCTGCCGCCTTGCTTGATCAGGTCCACCACAAACTTGTGTGTAGCGCCCTCTACATTCAGGGCATTTCTGAACACACACAACAAACAAACGAAAGAAGCAGCTTTTAAAAACGAGGAAAATATCGGTAGCGACGTGGACAATCCACGAGTTATGCTGAACTACGATTCCGAATAAAAAATTGAGCCTGACACTGAAAAGAATTAGAAGCAAGAGTCAAACTCCAATTAAACCTTTTTAAAGCCTACAGGTGCCATCTCCATGGAGCTGCTAAGCACCTAAAAACCACCAAATGCTTAGAATGAAAAGTTTTCTTTGGTTCTTATTATTAGGTGATGTACATACATGTACATTGTTTGTGACTGGTAAGTGGTATTCAGCTGGTTTTTGCTTAGCACGAAAAGCACAGAGAGATTTGGCTGGTGACCTGTCTTTACTGAGCATGCCTTCTTGGTGCCAGGCCTGATCCGTTACCTGGTTGACCCAAGTTCTCTCCAAATACACACGTTCTTGTTGGTTTGGCAAGACCCTTGAATGAAACTGGCATTTAAGGTGAAATATACCTTTTGCAACTATCCAAAAAGTAACCAACCAAAACCCTGTTGAAGTGCTTACTTGTTGTACAGATATTAATGATTCTAAACTCCCTGTGAAATTTTGAAGAAAATAACAGAGACGCACATTTGGACATTTCCGCAAATAGTGCATGTAATGCTGCGTTCCAATAGCGTCGTTTTTATCGTGTTCATCGTGAATTTCTCCATGTTCACGAGTTGGTTGCATTCCAAACGCTACTCACCAAAACGCACGCGCACAGTCGAGTTAGTCGTGCGGTAAGGACATTCTTTATCGCGCAAGAACTCAAATCGCTAACGCGAGTATTTCATTTGATATGAAGTCGTGAACATGAAGAAAAATTCAACCTCGAGTTCACCACTGGTGAACACGAGTTACCAGGCAATTAGAACGCCATTATACGACTCGTGAACTCGTAAACACGATAAACACGACGCGATTGGAACGCAGCATTAGTGTTGGAACAACGGGCAGCGCACACGTTGGTGCTACTATTGGTCAGTTCAGAGCGTGACATGCGTGTAGCTGCAATTCAAATTCTGACCCGACAAATTTTGAATTGAAATTAAAGTCTTAGAATATTGTTGTCTCGGAATATGCATCATTCACAGAGTTAAAACTAATACAAGGTTAGTTGTCAAACACCTTTCTTTATATTTTAAGCACTATAATAGTATATTTTCTTTTTAATGTTTAAAATTATTTTTACAATCAGAAAGTTTTAAAGCAACAGTTACAAAAGCCCTGTCCGCACTGGACTTAATTTGGGCAAACTAACCGAGCCAATTGGTAACTTTCCCATTTCAAGTCCAGTGCGGACAGCCTGGGTAACTTTCCTCACAGGTAACTAACCCACGCCGAGTGGGTAGTTTAACCGAGCAAAAGGTGCCCAGGAAGATTGACCAGGAAGATTTAACCGAGCCAGAAAATCCAGTGCGGACGCGACGTCTCGGTTAAATCTTCCATCACCCATTATGTTTATCCAGTGCGAACACGGCTATAGTCTCCTGTGAATTTTAGAATCAGCCTTAATTTGGTAGAATTAACGGTTATAAGTATAACTTATAACCAACAATACTTTGCAGGAGTGTGGCCTAGTGGTTAGTATTCATGACTCTGATCAGAGGGGGCATCCAGGAAAAATCGATCCACTGGCCATATGTTGTGTCCTTGGGCAAGCCACTTTACACCCACTTGCCTCTCTCTGCACCCAGGAGTACAAATGTGTTCTGGAATTAGCTGGAGAGTATGAACCTGTAATGGACAAGAATCCCATTAAGGGGGGGGGGGGGGATATAAAAATTTTCAAGTGATTTAATGTCTATAGAAAACAGGAGATAACCGATGGGACATACTGATGACTTGTGACAATACTCCCTTAGAGCTTGTTTTTGACATACATGTAGCTTGAAGATATACCACTGAAGTCAGCAGCCCAAACACTTAATAATGACTAGAATTTCATGTAGTTAGATTCAGCAGGGTGACTTCAAAAACCCAAAGGGTCACTTGTACATGTATCAAAAGAGTTGTGCACTCAAATTTCTAAAAAAAGTGTTCTCAGAATGTACATCTCAGTGAAATGCAGACTTTTTCAGAGCCCAATTAGCGGGCTGAAACCTCATTTCATAAACTGAGCTCGCTAGCCTTGGTTGCATGTAACTTTAACTTTTCACTGGCAACACCTCCCCTTTACTCTTCTCCACAATTTCTATTTACTCTTCGCGGACTTGCATATTGACAGATGCTGACCATTCTTGAGGCATTTTCCTCATCAATTGGCCATTGATCAAATGCAGGCAATTCGATGTGAAACCTGAGTTGGTCCTCCCCTTCTCCTCTCCCCCCCCCCCCCCCCCCCCCCAAATTCAATAAATATACCGGGGACTTGTTAATACCCTTGGGAAAAAAACACCAAATGTGCTCAGGCCTCGCGGTTTAAGCAGCACGTGATTTCCCCGAAGTGGCCCAAAGGAATCTAGGCTGCGAGGTTGTTGACTTAATTCTGGAAGTTTTTCAGGATACAAATGCGATTTTGAAAGAATTCACTGTAGTGTACATGTACGTGTAGCCCCGTGTACCTTTTAGTAACTACACTACACTGTAAAACATAAAGATGTCCATGTTAATGCAACCATAAAAGTACAGTACACACTATCATTACATCTAATAACTACCGGTATTATGTTTCAGAACATTGCATTGTGTTTACATTTATGTTATTCGTATAATATAAATATTTTTGTCTGATACAATAAGCAGACCTGCCTGTACACACACACAGGGACCATTCCCAATACTGTTCTGTTTCAGTTTAAGACAACAATGCCTAGGGCTGTCCCAAATATACCGTGTATTTAAATATTCGATCATCAACCAAAAATTCAAATAACTTTTGCCGGTTTGTCCGAAAAGAAACAGAACTCCAATATATATATCAGCACGTGCACACATGACTGTGGTGTTATTTTCATCATAAAATATGATTCTTTATTGTCAGATACCACAAGTAACATTTGTGTCAACCCTTGCATAAAGGTAGGTTACCATTGGTAATTGCTTGAATTATCACGAATGGCTGGATTTAGGGGGATGTGGGGGGGGGGGGGTATATTTTATCATTTAACTGACGTGTCCGAAGTTCTACAATCATGGATTATTTTTAACGAAACTCAATCCGAGGTGGGTTCAGGCCGAAGGTACTGAGAAGAACACAGACGCATTTCCGGCCTTGCTCGCTGCTAAAAGACATTTCCGGCCTTGCTCATGATGTGTTTATGCGTCATTCGTTTTGAATCTGGGGAAAACTTTGCGTGTATATACGTCCTCTGGCGCGAACTGGTAAAAGACCTTGGCAGATAATATACAGTAATTATGTACAAAAATGAACTGCAAAACACTGCATGCTCTGCATCTTTTGACCAATTTAGAGAATAAGACGGGCCTTGGCTTAGTTGTTTTAGTTTTTCGCATGTCATATTCTTGAAGAAAAAAAAGAATATGGATTTTTCATTTTACTGTGGACTCTGCTTGAGTACATTTAAATTTAGTTGTTTTGACAAGTGACGTCCCACTTGGCCTTTTAGTATTACATGTATGTCAATAATATGTCAACTCTGAGTAAACTGATGGGACATCATAGAAAACAAAATGTCTATAACTTCAGATTGCAATAGCAAGTCCCAACTTGTGCATGTAATTGCATAAGGTGATGACTGATGATGTTACACATGTACATGAGAAAATCAAGATTGCCTTGAAACATGAACTGCCCATTTTTCCTTGACATTTCTCGATCAAAATTCTGAGGCAGATGCAGCGCCATTCATTTTCTCACCCTCACTTACATGTATTCTCGTAGCCACCCTGGACTCTCTCATCCTGAAACAGCTCGAAACCTGAAGAGCAAATAAGGTCCCCCCCCCCCCCCCCCCCCCTTGTCAATAAGCAAATACTGTATACTTGACCCGTGCAGCTAAAAAGTTAAATTAAAATTGACGCTGTGTGCACGTAATAAACCTGCCGTTAACACTTCAGCCATTCATCGCTCACATTATTACCGTAGGTTTTGTGATGGAGACACCTGCACATCAGAAGCCAATCAACTATAAATTAAATGATTTTACTTTCGTAAATTGGCTTTACACTAGAGGCTTAATTGTCTTCCGATCTCGGCTTTATCGTACATTGTTTGCAGGAGGATGCTGTATTGAGTACTGTTTGTTGGCTTTCGTTTAGATTGAAGATGCAAGAGTGAATTCTTGGTATACATGTTTTTCAATAGCGATCCAGACAGCGTGAGCACCCTCTTTTTTGTTCATAAAAGCTTTGAGGTGTGTCTGTTTCTTCTGCCGTCAACTGGTAATACTTCAAACACAGACATTTTCACTATATAAGTAAATATATGCCGCGATGGATCCATCACTGTTGTATATTTCCAGTAATGAAACCAAGAATTCCTCAAAGGTGCCCTAGGCACTGTACCAGTACGTAGCTTGCAAGCCTGAAAAAACCTGTAGAGAAGGCAATGAGAAGATACAGGTACTATGAAAGTTTTAGATTTGGGTGGGAAACCCCAGAAGAATATTCTTGGAAAACCCAGACATACCGGTACATCAACCAATAAGGCCGTGTCCGAAACGGGTGTCTAGAGCTATGGCTAGGTCTATGGCAGCCATTTTGTAGCGCTGTCCGAAATGCCGTCTAGAGCTACAGCTACGGCTACAACTTCACAAAAATCTAGCCATAAAAGAAGTTGTCTAGCTCAGGCAAAACAAAATGGCGGCCGGCAACACTAACGTTAATTTTGGAGCAAATTTTCGTTTATTTTTCAATAATAGTGCATTGAATTGGAACCAACAGATCGACAAAAACGTCAATATCATCAGGTATTTCGACCGGCTGTAAACAAACATTGCGAAACATCTAGCAGACGATAATTGTTGTAAATTCTTACATTGTAATTTTGCAAACACTAGTTCCAGCATCGCTTGGGGGCGCAATAACTAGCTGTAGGCTCTACCTTAGCCGCGTCCGAATTCCATTTACTTTAGCGCCTACGTAGACGTAGCTGTAGCTGTAGCCCGTAGCCCGTAGCCCGTAGCCCGTAGCTCTAGACACCCGTTTCGGACACGGCCTAACTCTCCAACCACCCAGAAGCACGCCGTAAACACAGATTTTTGCAGGGGACCTCAGTCAGTGCAGTATAGACCATTTCGGCGGCAGCCATTTTCTGCGGCGGTACCAGACTCGCGCGTGACGCGCTTAGGTAGTACACACGCACTGCAGGCTAAAACTGCCCTATAATGCCCTGGTTTGTCAATATACATTGTAATTATGTTTATTGACCAATTGCTCGTTACCAGTGAGATCTAATGGGTTAACGACCTTGTAGGATGTACATCATGTGGTTGGACATACATTGCACAAGTACATTTATATAGTTTTTATAATTGCCTCTATGCAATGCATGTTCATTGCAGGTTTTTCTCCACTGTATTATATTGTGTTTTGAATCATAATATTCCTAAATAAAGGTCCAAAGTGGGACATTGTGTATTGTTGGATTTTGTGTCATGTACATGTGTATCTGTTTGCTTTCTTTAAACATTTCTGAATTCTAGATACATTTCATTAGCTAATACATGTACATGTAAATTACACTTAAATTGTAGACATTTTCAGATGAATATATTGCAAACAAATTGTGATTATTTCCATATTTAGAGGTCGATGTCCCCATTTTATGTACCATATAATAGTATTTCATTCAAAATGTATGAATTTCTTTTAGTGAGCAATCAAAGCAATTACTTTATGCAATAAATGAATTTAAAACGGTTTTTATTGTAACCATGCAGTCATGCAGATATTTATGACAAAAAAGAAAATGATTTTACGTGTAACGGCTACACCAAATTTTGTGTCCCTGTTACACGTGGAACAATGTGTTTTTGTCATCAAGCATGAAGAAGATAAATTTGATTTGTACAATTCATGTTTTGAGTGTCTAGGATGAACAAGAGTGCAGAAAATACTTATTACTTTATGTAAAAGGTTATGCATATAAAGATGTATTGACCCCCTTATTTATGGAAATACCCATTTACACTGTGCAAGCGTACACTTTTTTTGTATTTTAGAAAGAAAGTCACATATTCAGAGATTTGTGCCTTGCTATGTATGTAAGTGGCTTTGTCTAATTCTGCAATAGTTCTACACATACATGTATTGTACATCTCTCCCTAGTCCCTAGCCTGGTAATTTGTTTCCCCTTACGACAAAATGGAAACCGGAGAAAGTCCTGCAGTCAGTGCTGACGTCATTCCCTCCATCCACATATGCAGTCTTCCTTTTTGTATGCAGAGACACTGACGAGGCATTAGATATTATCCAAACCCGCCTTACAAATTCAATTCTCAGATTAAACAAGATTTATATCGAGGCCCATGTTTCGGGCGTCGTGTTCGTTTCCTTGGGAGGGAACATTATGACTCCCTGCATACCAATGGTTAATATTTTGCTATACTTGATGTGCGTGACTTGGAAAAGGAAACACAAATATATGGCATTTTTTTTTTCAGTTTTCAGATTTGTGCTACATGTACATGTATTTGAAATGTGCACTCAAATTTACTGAAATTTTTGAATGGTACCAAAATTTGCAATGGACGTGATTTACAAGAACACAGGAATTTCACACGCATACAATATTTATGTAAGCGATGTTTTGTTGGTTTTTTTTTGGCACCGAGCATCACTTCACCAGCACATGTATGCGTTTGTATAATTTATTTATGTCTTAAATCAAGTGAGACTTGTGCATTGTGCATCCTGGTTTAGATCTTTAGAAACATTATGATGAAAGTCGGCTGAGAAAAGGTAAGATACACCAAATTTGCAGATATATCGAAAATATTTACTACCCGGATTATTAAGAAATATCTTACTCATTTGAAAGTAAATATTGATTCTACACATCAAGCAAAATGACTGTGCTAGAAATCCTGTATAAATTATTCCTAAAAATAGAATATTATAAAGACAAATTTGCGATCGCCATTTGGCGATGGCGAAAAAAACAAAAATAACATAAGAAATAACTGCTCGACGCCGGTTGAAAACAAATGCTGTTTGTGGTACCCTAAATCAGCTGAATCGCAGAATAATTCCTCCGCTCTGCGAACTTTCAACGAATTCTATGCACATGCGTGTCTGTATCCTACAGCCTGAAGCGCAAAGCATTCATGGGGAGAACCTAGGGAACCAGACTAATAGTAATAAGCCCAGAGTAGGCCAGACTGTATGCTGGAGAATGCGTACGGAGTCTGTGTCCTGCACTTTAAACAAAATACTTTTGTACCTATACAAAAGACAGAGCCAGCCGATATTCTTCTTTTAATCTATATAGTCTATACGAGGGCGATATTGGCACAAGATTGTGCTGTGCCACGGCAGAACAAAAGACGGCTGCGCGATAATATCACAACTAAAGGTGTTTTTTTTTAAAGAACATGTACCAAAAAGTTGCATGCCTGAAGATTATGATTGGATTTGATAAAATCCGTATATAAACTAAAATAAACTAAAATCCGTACTTCCGTATTTTTCGTGAATTTCCGAACGAAATACGGAAAATCCGTACTAGTTGGCAGCTTCTTGGTTCACAGTGTCTGCAGGTACCATCAAATTTGCCCCAAATGAATGCAAGATGTTCGGGTTCAAAGAAAACAAATCTAAAGTCCATTATCAAATATACTGGATACGTGCATCCCCTAAAACAAGCAAATGAAAGACATGAAACTGTCTAAAAATACAGCGTAATACTCCAACCTTTCCAATCAAGTATAAATTTAGTATCAATTTCAAGCTCTCTCTGCAACAGCTGGGCTTCAAATTGGCAGAAAACCTCCCTGCTACCGGCTGATTAAATCTTTACGGTTGGAGAATATATGACAGACTGAAGGTCTGTTTCAACAATCCTGTTTTTGTGTGATTGCAATCACTCTCACAGCAGCTTTACATGTGCATGTGTACATCATGCCCACGTACCGTACATGTACCGGTATTAACACTAAAACAATCGGATAATAAGGATCAGGGCCCAATTTCATAGAGCTTTTCTAACGGTAAGCAAATTTTTGTGCTAACTTTAGCAGAAAAATTTGCTTAAGCGTAAGCGTATTTCACCGCCCCTGTTTTGCGGTTGCTATGCTGAGCACAAGAATAACCTGCGCGCGCAGCAATCACAGTACATTTACTCGACTAGCTAGAAGAAAAAAAAGAGTTTGTCGTCTGCTAGCTGCAAGAGTATACATGTACATGTGCATGTTTATTATAACTTAAGAAGCAAAAATAGTTGTAAAATATAACTGGCGAATGATCGGATAATTTCTCCGACGTTCACGACGCCGTCTTCCTTACACCATTTTTGAGGACAAAAAAAAAATGGCGGACGGACGATTAGCACAAAATAACGACCGGTTAGCATATACGTTTTCACGTGCTAAGCGTTGTAAGCAGAAAACGGCTGCTTACGGTCTCTATGAAATGGAAATCCTGCTAAGGAGCGCACCGTAAGCACAAAACGTGTGCTTAGCAGCTCTATGAAATTGGGCCCAGACAAGTTCCTTCTAGCTATTTGGCTCGGGTTAGATTCCCACCAGGTCCACATGTAGATTACTGAGGATTTCAGTCCCTACATGTACCGTACATGTGCCCGACTCCTGCAAGATTTTTTTTCTTCCAAAGAATACGTACCTCAAAAACATACGAGACTTTACGAGAAACCGAACTTTCGGGCACATCGAATAGGAGCTTCAACGTGTAAAGCAAGTAGTTTTCTTGAAATCATTTGTTTGCCGTTGTTCTTTTAACTAAAAAGTACGGTAGAATTTTTTTAATTTTTTTTAAATATTATTTTTCGTTTTAATTTACAAAATATGAACGATCTATCAAATTAAACAAAAAGAAAATGAACAAGTCTAGCTACATGTACATGTACAACATGTACCGGTACATCATACGTACATCATTCCATTGTTCTCCCTTGCTGTATAAGGAGGTTTTCACTATATGTGACCCAGCACGAGTAAATGAGACACTTTGCGGCAAAAATGAAAATTGAGATTTTGATTTCATCATTTAAAGCTTGTTTAGCTTTAAATTATGAAATCAAAATCTAAAATTTAATTTTTGCCTTAAAGTGTTTCATTTACTTGTGCTGGGTCACATATGATTTAGGTAAAATTGTACGTTCTTCTACGTCCGCACACGTCAGTGCCAGAGCATGCAGCTGTACAGGGATTTTTGGGGCCGGGCTTTCTCTTCCAGACAATGAGCTAATTACGGTGCAACCTGTACGCTCAGGTAAAACATTTGTTCCTACTTTTCTTCAATAATTTAGACAGCAATGGCTGTTTTAATATATTGTAAAATTAATGTTGAATTTAACACCCATATTTTATTATTTATGGCCGTTTAATGGTTCAGATCTTCGTAAAAACAACTAATTATAGAAAACAAAATCAAACACACGTAAAAGTCCTATAGTCGGCGGCTCGGAGGTGCCCAGAAGTTCAAGCGTGACCTTTGTGCGGGAGACTTACCGGTACATGGTCTATTCTTCTGGGATTTTCCTCCCAACTCCCAAACTAACCATCTTAAAACACTCTTCAGGACTCTTCAGTTTTGTCAGCTGTATAGTGCCAAAAGCATTTTTGAAGAATTCTTGCTTTAGTACGCCGTACTAAAACTATAAGATTTTTGCTTTCAACCTAATATTCCTGGTGTTTGTTTCTCCATGTACAGCATTTATATTGGATTTTGATAAACTAAACATAATTACCCTAGATTCACAGTCAGTTGCAATCAGCCGAGAGTATAGTGGCTAAAAGTAAATGGCTTTTCTGAGAGAATGTCGATTAAACACATCAAGACCAACAGACGAATGTTGTCAGTGTTCCCCAAGCATATTATTGAATTTCCCATTCTGCCACACACACAAAATAAAATCGTTCCTTGGAGGACTAGGTATTTCTCTATGGTATCCAGGGTTGTCACCAGACCATTTATAGAGCCGGGTAATTTGTGCCATCGATCCGCGGCCTGACGTGAATTATCTCCTAATCACTTTTAATTATACCCCCAAATACCGCGAGCACAGCGCCCTCAACGTTCAATAATACAACCTATTCAGTGTAGGGACCTGTAGCCAGTCTATACATGAGAGTAGTCTGGTGCCGTGTTTTTAGTAGTAAACAACTCAACTACTTTGATATGGTTGCCATGCCACGTTCGGTTCTCCACTGCAGGAAGGTAAGTACATGTACTTCGGTGCGCGATGCGTGGCAACACATGGCAAGCAGCATTATGAAAACCAGTGTGCGGGAGCGCGCGTACGCTACGTACAATTTTACTTTCATAATGGGTCACAACGTTAACACTTTCGAATACATAGTATAATTAAAATGGAAAGGGGAACGACGGCCAAGTGGCCGTAAGGTACGTGTTTTTTTGAAGGGGGCTTCACGGCAATTGGCTGGGGCATCGCGGCAAGGTTGAGGCCTGAGTTAATTTGAGCCGGGCGGTAAGGCTGAACTTGACCTTGAGTACCGGGCGGAAATTTTGGGAGCTGGGTAGCACCGCCCGGCGTGGTGACAACCCTGATGGTATCTTTTAGCCCTGTTCGCACTGGACTTTTTTGGATAAAACTTACCGAGACGATGGGTACTTTTCCCATTTAAAGTCCAGTGCGGACAGCCTAGGACGTTTTCCTCTCAGTTACTTTTCCCGAGTCCAGTGGTTACTTTTACTGGCCGACTGCTGCCCGGGAAAACTTCCCAGGTAACTTTTCCCTAGATGGTAAGTCCAGTGAGAACAGCGCGAGTCGGTAAAAGCGTCTCAGGAAAACGTACATCCGGCCCCTAGTGCGATTTCATGCTACACAAGACACCGCGCATGCGCTTTTTACATTGTTTACGTGCGCACGCTGATGCATGCACATTGCATTGTGATCACATTAACATTCATGAGTCATTATAATGACAGCTCGGCTACTTCTCCCGCGGTCTCGGTAAAATTCTCCCGTGTCGAAAGTCCAAGTGCGAACATTGGTAACATTTGACCATTTTTTTTTTACCATCGTCTCAGTAAAACCTTCCCCCCCAAAAGTCCAGTGCGAACATGGCTTTAGTCACGAGCAAACCACTTCACAATCCATTTTTTTTCCACTTCATACACATGCATTTTGGCCAGTGGTGGCTAAAATTCCTATGTAATACCTGTAGCCTGTCCAAATGACAACCCCCCCCCCTGCCCCCCTGCCCCCCTGTGCAGCAGATGTACACCACTCAATTAGACAGGCTGGATATCACCACCCAATCAATGAACCTTTATTAGGCACTGCATGTTATGCACACACACAGGTATGCCTGGATACATAATAGGAAAACTGCATAGAAAAAAACCTGGTCAAGACAGGACTTGGTAACAGTTTCTGAAGGGAGTGGGGGGAGCCTGTAATGCTTTGACGCATTTGAGCATGACATTTGGAGAGAAAAAAACCTACTTTACATCCTCCCCACTTCCTACCCCTTCATCTACAAACACATGCATGTTGCAACTGCATCACACGAGTTGATGGTGAACTTTTTGAGTTGAAATGCAAGTGTCCTTGTGAAGACACTGCTGGGTACTTGTAGTGTTTGAGTAAAACAGAGTGCCCACATTAGTACATGTATCATTCACTCCCTCCACAGTAGCCCACACACAGCACTTGCACAAACAGAGTGCAGAGACCCAATCCTGACTTGTGTTTGTAATTGTCTACATTGAAAGAAAAAATGATAAATTGTCTACATTGTGGTGTATTTACTTGGTAAAAAAGTGCAGATCCAGTGACCCAAGCCTGACTTGTGTCAATAGTTGTCGACATTGCATTAGGAGACATTTTCAACATTGGAAAAAGAAATTGAAAAAAAAAAATATATATAAATGGTGCTTTACAATGTATACAGAGGCTTGCCAATGATTTGACTTGATTTGATTTGATTTATTTAATCAGGTTAACTCAACAACAATATGACAGAAATAAATAGGAAACACAAAAGAAGTTGATTTTACAGGCAAATTTTACAGGCTTATTTCCATTGGGTTTCCTACCTCCATGCTTAGACAAACAATTAAAAGGGAATAACATAAAAACAAAGACACAACAAAAAATAACTACTGTACCAACATTTTAATCTATTATCATTCAAAACATACTGGTACAGGTAAATGTACATGTACCCCGATAGTTTACGGAGTGCAGGAGTGTTTTTTCTCCCCCCCAAAAAAAAAAAAATCAAAAATGCCCGAACTCTTACTTTCCAAGAGGAAAACAAAATGTTTGTAGACCTGGTGTGATTTCCAGGACACTATCTTGGCTTGGCTCGACTCGACAGTGCCTTGGAGCTTATCAAATAAAAATCGGGACTTTGCCCATGTCCCAAGACAGGCTGATCATGCCCCCTGATCAAGTGCATTGCTCCAAGAAAGGACTTCGGATACAAGAAAATAAATGTGGAAATTTATGCAAACATATAGCTGTCCGTCTGTATACATGTGTTGAATATGTTGGGTGCGATCAGTGGATCAGATCTGTGCTATCTCTCGATCGATCGTGGAGGAGTGTTTTGTGAAAGGTAAGTTAAGGCAGAGATTCCCTACTGGATTGTCAGATGGCGCTAGGGCATTTTGTGCGCGATCAAGTGATCTACCGATCGCGCCGAATACGTGTACAGTGTACATGTACATCGGCTGCAGATAACTCATGATCATTCTGGTGGGTTTATTTTAAAGGGAAATTCCAGTCTCAATAATATTTTACCTAGTCTAAAAGAATATATGTGACCTGTTCCAACGAAACCCGGACAAAGTCGACTTTTTAGTTTTTCAGATTTAAATTTTTCAAATTCTCTAGGTTCTCAGCTTTAAAATTATGTATCATTTACATATGTACCCCCACCCTATCTTCCCTGGGGTCTGGATTTAGTGATAAAACCCCGACAACCTAATTATGAGATAAACAGCTTTGAAGTTTAGAAAAGCGTATTATTTCTACACACAAATGTTTTACAAAATTGACAAAAACACACACTTCTGGTAGACGAATTTTGTTCAAATTTGAGGAGATTGTAGATTAATAGTGAGTGACTTAGGAAAACCTAAAACCTCAAAATGGTAAAATTCATCCTGAAATGACTTCAGGAGTACATTGTGACAAAACACATTGTGCGACTTTGTCCGGGTTTCGTTGGAACAGGTCACATATATGGTAACATACTGACTCCGCAGAGAATTTGTTTTGATTTGTTATCGAGAACGACACACGCGCTTATTATATTCACGATTTCTTGCCATTCAGGAGTACAAGGGCGCGGCCATATTGTTCAATTTTTTTGTCTCGCTCGGGAAATTATGACGTAGTGTCTGCACCTCAATGCACATCGCTTTATTGCCTGTTGTTCGCACTGGTATCCCACCTTGACGCGGCCAATTACATGTATTGCATTTCTGTGCAGAATGTCGACTTGACGCGCCACAAAGTATCGTTTATTTTTGTATTTTCTGAGAAGAATAGAAAATCTGTGAGCTAGTAATTATGGCATCAGGTCCTTCTCGGTATTTTTTTGAGCCCACTTTCACATGTGCAGTACACATTGTGTATGCCGTACACAAAATGGTTCACTTGCATTCCTTGCGCGTGCAGGGCCGCTATCAATCGGGCTTCGCGTACTGGTGGTGCAGACACTACGTCACAATATCTCGGATGTACCGATAAGCCAGAACAAAATGGCGGCTCGCATGAGGGTAAACGCAGTGCGATGAAATCTCTGTTTTATATGATTACCGAAACCGATACAAATGAAATAAAAATCAAGTCACAATGGCAATTGACACTCTTTAACATTATGCAATTATAAACTATGGGTGGAGTTTCCCTTTAAGAGAAATGTACCGGTGTAGCATGAATTTCAGACTATAAAATACGCTGGTGGTAAAAAAGTACTGCGCATGCCAATGCGAAGAAAAATTGGAGTTTGACAGGTCACTTGAGAGGGTTTATCGACTAGGAGGGATGTATTTATGGTCATCATGTATTTATGGTCACGGAGATTATAGACTGGCACAGGTAGTTTTGATCATTTCTCTGAATTGGATATCGTGGTAAATCGGCTCCGTCCTCGACATTACACATCCTTTCACGACTCTAGAATTGCCCGCATCTTCGAGTATTAACCTGAGCACCAATAAATAGTCCCAAGAGTCTTTCAGATCAGAATTATCATAACCTCTGAAGGTTTGCACTGTTCATTTGTCAATCATGATGGCTTGCTCCATTAAAGCGGCTGCAGTTAATGTGCCACCGACATTTGAATTCAACATAAAGTTGCACACATCTTAAAACAAATTGATGTATGACATCAAAACTGCCAGATCTGTCAATCAGTAAAACATACATACACTGTACACATGTACACTTATAGTATCGTATGTGAAGAGCTCAGGCACAAAAGTTGCTAAACACCTGCTAAAAGCTGCTAAGCACCTGCTAAAAGCTGCTAAGCACCTGCTAAAAGCTGCTAAGCACCTGCTAAAAGCTGCTAAAATGATTTTAAAAATATCGAGTGGAAGCTGTCATTGCTTAAGTACACCGTTAATCAATTATGTTTTTTGCAGGCGTTTAGCGTTATTTTTGCCTGATGAACTCTTCATGTACAAATGTGTAATTTATATTGATTCAACCAATTAAAAGCTGCTAAGCACCTGCTAAAAGCTGCTAAGCACCTGCTAAAAGCTGCTAAGCACCTGCTAAAAGCTGCTAAAATGATTTTAAAAATATCGAGTGGAAGCTGTCATTGCTTAAGTACACCGTTAATCAATTATGTTTTTTGCAGGCGTTTAGCGTTATTTTTGCCTGATGAACTCTTCATGTACAAATGTGTAATTTATATTGATTCAACCAATTATCAGCAAGTGTAAAACTTTTTTTTTAACAGCCCCATAGAGCTGAGACCTAATGGCATAATGGCTTTGTTTACATGCATGTGAAGTCGGGACGCCAGATGAAGTAGGGACATACTATCACATAGGAAAGTGCACACGTAAACAAAGTGTGGCGTCATTAGGTCTTAGGTCTATTGTGCGAGAAGACAATTCTGTCAGATGAATTCTTCTTTTACCCATTTAAGAGCTCAGATGGTCATTTTCACAGGGGAGAAACACGTGTAGTGTTAACATACATGTACATCATGTACTCCAAGCAAGGCACATCTCCTTTAAATCACACAGCGTGTACGTATTTCATCAGCAAAGAAAAACCTGGCCGCTCAAGAGAAACAAAAAGCTGATGATGATGTCAGGAAACTGTCAGGGGAGACAGCGGAGGAATCGAGGAAAGCGCAGATCTGTGAGACGTGACGCAGAGAGAGGCTACGTACGTAAAAGGCACGGGATCTTGGTTAATTACTGTCGGGTTTGGAGCGAGGTTAGAACTCTCAGGAGAAAAACCATGAGAGACAAGGGATACAGGATTGGAGATGGTAATGGCGCCGGGGAAGTGACAAAGCAAGCCTTTAAAATCTACTCAGAAGTTTTTTGGTTTTTTTGTATTATCTGGTCTTAGACATGGAAACTCTAGAGAGAAGAGGAGACCTCAAAAGAGGTGTTGACGACGCCACAGCTCTAAGACATGACGCTGTGGGGACTTGACTTATACTGGGTGGGTTAAGACCCGGGCTGAAAAAACAAAGGCAGAAAGCAAAGAGGTGATGAACGGTGGTCTGGGAGGCTAGTATGTTTAAAGCACTCGTCTCTCACCAATGTGGCCCAGGTTCGATTCCCGGCTTGGACTAGAATAGCCAGCATTAGGAGGTTGGATGGGGGAGGGGAGGGGAAGGGGAGGGGTAGGGATAGGGGCTGGATGATGAATCACAACAATCAGGTTATCGGAGAGAGAAGCACGGTGAGAAATGGAGAATAAGCTATTAAGACCATAGGTGATGCAGAAGGTCTTCGCGCCTTCATGTACTGCTCCACCAAGGGACTTGGCTAATGCCTACCAGCTTTTGACAGGGACTGGAACACTTGGGGGAAAAAAAAGCAGTCTCGACAATAAGGGGAAATTGAATATAAGGTGACGATGAAACCACAGCCTTTTAACGCGAGGAGGAAGCACATGGTAAACAACACCAGAGTTTGCTATAATACTCACCAGGTTTAGACAGGTTGGAACTCTCCAGAGGAAAACAAAAGGATGGAAGAGGGATACAAAAACCGAGGTAGTGATGAAAACTATACATGTAGCTCTACAAGGAGGAATTGGCTAATAATTGCCAGCTTTGAACAGTTTTGAACACTCAATACAACGCAAGGCCCTTGGGGATGGAAGAGGCGAGAGTGAGAAATGCTAGAGGTGCATGCACTATAATCCCATTGCTGCTTTCAAAATGTGCAATGTTCAGCTGAAAACACTTCCACAGTCCACAGTGCAAGCACAGAGGTAAACACATAGATCATCACAGATCATCAGATTTGTATACATGTACTGTACATGTACATGTAATTCCTGTATTTAGCAACAAAATTTACCGCCTTCCACCCCACCACCCCCCCAAAAAAAAAAAAAAAAAAGGGTAGGAACTACATGTAATGTAATACATTCTGGTGAGCTAATTACTATTGTTTCACTGTGAATTTTCTTATTTTATTCACTGGAAAATGTACTTTTTCATCTCATGCCAGTCTTGTCCACAGTACAGTTGAATAATTGTAAACAGATGTTTCCTTCTACCCGGTATTACATGTACCAAAAGATTGGGCTTTTCTACATGTAGCCGGCTCCATTGGAATTTTAAAGAATACAAACTGTGGTACCGTACGTACTGTTCATGTACTGGAACATGTACATGTACCAGTACACGTGCATGTGTACCATATGTTAGTGCATGCATACAAAAACGTACAACGCACAAATGTAAGTCAGTCAGGCAAATCAATAATGGCAAGTCCATTAGATTAGTTCCAAATTATCTGCAAATTTAAACCTTTGATAGGACGTGAAATAAGTAACTTTGTTCTCGAGAATAGAGCAAATAAAGTCCCTTTTCCCCCTGCCCCAGCTGCTAACAACACTACATTAGCATCAATAACACTACATCCCCATGACAACCGTACATGCCCAGTGGCATGACAATCAATTGGGTCCCAGCAGAGACGCAGAGCCAGGGTAAAAGAAAAATGAGAAAAGTGACTACACGAGAGACAAACAAAAAGGAAACAGAAGAAAAAAGTTGGAAAAAAAAATCACAGAAGGCTTATTAAGGCAGACTATAGCTCAATGCTGGAGAGGAGAGTGCCTGAGTCTTCAATTATATGAAGTTGGTGCATAACTTGCAAGAAAGAAGAAGAAGAAGGAGATAGTTTGTAGTCTTAAGAAGACATCTCCTATTTCTCTACTCTACACCCCCCCCCCCCCCCCCCCCCCCCCCCCAACGGCCTTTTCTTATTTTGACAAGAAGGTTTAAAAGCTAACAGAGTTTATCCAAATAGAAAACCAGGCAATCAGGGCTGAGTAAACATTCGTTGGAAGTTAAGGCGTTCGAACTGACAATAGCATGACAGCACACGAGGCATTCCCCTTGATGATACGCCACATGAACAAAATAAGGCATAACAAAAAAAATATTATGTTGGCGTAACGGGCCCAAAAAAATAGGGTAGGTAGGTAGGGATTTTTTTTTTTTTTTTCCTCCCAGCAATGAAAATGATATGTTTTCTAATTGTTTAAGCCGGTAGTGATACACGATAGCGTGTCCAGGTTCAATGAGAAACAGTCAGAAATGGTTTCAAACGTATTTATAACTAGATTTATATAGATTTTAATCATTAAATTTCATCCCTTGAACAAAAAAATATCCAGGGTCGGCCGTATTTTTAGGGTCGGTCGGGTTACGCTAACATAACATTTTTTATTATGCCTAATATCTATTTTTTGAGTGGATAAATTATCATAATAAATATGATTAGGCCCCCAACAATTGTTCTGCTTCCGATTACATGGCATGGTACATTGTAGGTAGGTACCGTAGACCTGTAGGTATGTTGGTTTTTTTTTTTGGTTTTTTTTTTTTGGGGGGGGGGCACTTTTTTGTGCACATCATCTGCAAGTGTCTACAATGTGTAGTCAAGGTTTATATGCATTTTGGATTTAAAAAGAAATTCTCCCTAAATCAAAAGTTGGATAACCGGAAGCAGAACTATTTTGTTGCCTTATTATTTTGTTTTTGTTTGCTGTACTTAATTTTATTTTTAAAGGTAGGATACACCATTGGTAATTGCTGGAATTATCATGAATGGGTGGATTTGGGAGGTTGTATTTTATAGTAAATATCGTTTAACTGACCTGTCCGAAGTTTTACAATCATGGATGCCGAGAAAAGCATGAAAAACAGTTTGTTTTCAACCGACGTCGAGCAGTTATTTCTATGTTTTGTGTTGTTTCGCGATCGCCGTCCAGCAATCACAATTTTTTTTTTATAAAATTTAATTTTTCAGAATAATTACAGAATATCTGGCGCAATCATTTTGCTGGATGCCTAGAATCATTATATACTTTCAGATGAGTAAGATATTTCTTAATAATTCGGTAGTAAATTTTTTCGATATCTGCAAAAAGTGTATCCAACCTTTAAGTGAATAAATGTACAACATGGATACTACAGAACACCTTCAAGATAAACAAAAAGAAGAATTAAAACAGAGAATTTTTTGCCATTTTATGATATTTCCTGCCACTCTTGTAAGGACTATCTAGGTGTATTCCCTTGCTTGTTATTGGCAACAAGCAACAGAAGGTGCATACTCCACCTTTTTGGATCAAAAGCTTTTTAGGAGGATATTTATTATCATGCTCATAAGCCCATTACCAGTTTCATAAAACCAATAAACCAATACAGTTTAGGACATTTTAAAGTGGACAAAAAGAAATAAAAAGAGGACTGGACTGTAGTATGCGAGTTAGTCTTGCATACGCACTGTGGACCTCCGAACAATATAGGTCCACACGATGCGGGAAGAGGTTACAGTTTGTGGACTTGCCCAGGTCCACAATCCGTTTTTCAGTTTCCTAAAAAGAGCGCTAGAAGAAAGACGGGTTAGGGTTATATATAGATAAAAGGGACAGCTGAGAGGCCCATAATCCAAATTTGAGAGTAAATTTGAATTTGTTTTACACGAAGACAAAGGAATGTCCACAGTACGTATGTAAGGTAAAGCTGTGTGTACTTGATGAAGGTGTTACAAAAACCACCACCTCCTTAGTCAGTTCGCAGCGTACTCAATCATGTAGACACATGTACACAGCAAAGTTTTATTTGCAGCGAATTGGCAGTCTCGACCGTTCGAGAATTCACGAGTTTTAAACGAGATTTCGAAAGTGCTCTTTGAAAAACGGGCATAAAATTACTTACGTGATTTGTCAGGCGCAAGCTGGTTGGGGGGTTGACCCGAATGCTCGTGAATTTGTAGTGACCCTGACTGTTTTGGATCATCAAGTGAACCGTAAATTCGCGACAGTAACAGCAATGTTTCCACACCCTTATATTTCCAAAAAATAGTTAATGAATTTTTAACAAGGCTAAAGTACTTTATACTTTACTTTTGAATAAAATTGTTATTTTAAAAACACATTATCAGGAAAATGAGTTTCAAAATGTAGAATCTCATTTCATAAATATTTATTTTACCTACATGTACCGGTAGAGAGTTACACATACCGGTACGTAGCAAATAAAAGAAAGCACTTTTGCGAAGGCTGCAAACTGACTGTCCTATAAAAATCGGAGCCGGCCCTTTTCCCTATTAATTAAATTTAATTAATTAAATTAATTTAAAAGTATTATTGGTTAAAGGTAGGATACACTAACACCATTTGCAGATTTCGAAAATATTTACTACCAAATTATTGAGAAATATCTTACTCATTTGAAAGTAAATAGTGATTCTAGGTATCCAGCAAAATGTATCCTGTAGTTATTCCGAAAAATTAAATTTTATGAAAAAACAAGGATAACATAAAAATAACTGCTCAACGCCGGTTGAAAACAAACGCTTTTTTTTCGTGCTTTTCTCGGCATCCATGAATGTAAAAGTATTATTGGTTAAAGGTAGGATACATTAACACCATTTGCAGATTTCGAAAATATTTACTACCAAATTATTGAGAAATATCTTACTCATTTGAAAGTAAATAGTGATTCTAGGTATCCAGCAAAATGTATCCTGTAGTTATTCCGAAAAATTAAATTTTATGAAAAAACAATGATAACATAAGAATAACTGCTCAACGCCGGTTGAAAACAAACGCTTTTTTTTCGTGCTTTTCTCGGCATCCATGAATGTAAAAGTATTATTGGTTAAAGGTAGGATACATTAACACCATTTGCAGATTTCGAAAATATTTACTACCA
Source organism: Crossaster papposus (assembly GCA_037893245.1). Lineage (NCBI taxonomy): Eukaryota > Metazoa > Echinodermata > Asteroidea > Velatida > Solasteridae > Crossaster > Crossaster papposus. The sequence continues at coordinate 845,423 of JBAIAA010000327.1, read as the reverse complement.
AATTATTGAGAAATATCTTACTCATTTGAAAGTAAATAGTGATTCTAGGTATCCAGCAAAATGTATCCTGTAGTTATTCCGAAAAATTAAATTTTATGAAAAAACAATGATAACATAAGAATAACTGCTCAACGCCGGTTGAAAACAAACGCTTTTTTTTCGTGCTTTTCTCGGCATCCATGAATGTAAAAGTATTATTGGTTAAAGGTAGGATACATTAACACCATTTGCAGATTTCGAAAATATTTACTACCAAATTATTGAGAAATATCTTACTCATTTGAAAGTAAATAGTGATTCTAGGTATCCAGCAAAATGTATCCTGTAGTTATTCCGAAAAATTAAATTTTATGAAAAAACAATGATAACATAAGAATAACTGCTCAACGCCGGTTGAAAACAAACGCTTTTTTTTCGTGCTTTTCTCGGCATCCATGAATGTAAAACTTCGGACAGGTCAGTTAAACGATCTTTACTATAAAATACAACCTCCAAATCTACCCATTCATAATAATTCATGCAATTACCAATGGTGTATCCACTACATTTAAACACTCTCACATGATCGGTCACTCTCCTAATTATCTCCACTCAAGGCATGCTCAACACTACCACAAGTCGGTATTTAACAGGGTCTAAAATTCACAACACAACGGTATTGTTGATGCCTATTACATGGTGCACTTTGATTTTATGCCGCTAGAGCAATTAGCATTTACCTCAAATTTCATGTACCTTAAGAGTGAAAAGGTGAAACATTAAAATGCGCCATGTTAGGGGAGTCCACTGAACTGGTAAATCTCCAAAGCTTATCAAATGTACATAAAGTACAACAGTCACACAAAATACAATCTATTGTACAATGTATGCCAACAAAATCTACCCATAATCTAACACTATAGAGGCTGCAAGCTACCAGCAAATTATTATGCAAAATTTGCAAATAGGACTACACACCAGATTTTTGTATCAGTGTATGGGTACCTGACGACATAATCCCAACAATCCCCTTGTCACGCTAATTCTTCTTGAGAGAAATGTCATTAAGGAACCTTGACTGAGCAGGGCAAGCATAGGCTAACTCAATTAAAAGCCTGCGCTGTATATATTATGGGTCCTAGACACCTGGGGGTTCCTCCTGGGTGGAAGTCCTGCAGAATACGGTACATGTACCAACAGCTTTTCAGGACTTGACTTGATATATATTTTCTGTCCCTCAGTTGATCAAATCACAGATCATTTCATATTTTAATAGACCCTAATATTGCTGAATCCGTTTATTTCAATATGAATTTTCACACTTAAAGGGATCGTATACGTTTGGTAATTACTCCAAAAATTAATGGCAATAAAAACTTAATACTTGGTAAGAAGTAGAGCAGCTTTGGGTAGTATAATGCATTTTTAGAAACGTTTCACTTCGAAGTACTGCGGTTATGGAAAAAGATAACACTTTTTATCCACATAAATCTGAGAAGCGTTACTGCAGTGACGTTTCTCAGAGTGTGTATTTCAACGCAGATTATTCTTCCTGCATGGATAAAACCGCTCCAGAATTTCGGCAATATCTCAAAATCGCTACCACCTTTTGAAATGAACCTATATATAGGATTGAAACAAACAGTGGGTTCCAATTACCAAACGTATACGATCCCTTTAAAAGTTAGCAATGCAATTTCATGTACTGTATACATTGTACATGGATATAAACATCACTTCACGTTTTGGTATCACTGTGGAGACATGGCTTTGTTCTTGTGTACAAAATGGTTAGAAAGTCGAGCACGTTTTTCAAAATGCTCCCATTTTACCCACAATTATTTTTAATTAAGTGCATACAAAACCTGCAACCTAAAAACAATGTGCATTCACCAAAATGGAAAGCTAGCTGGTACACTGGTGTACATATCGGATAAGCGCAACCATTCAGTATTGTACCTATCGGTACAATCATGGTACAATGTACAGTAAACTTACAATGTACATAATATGCTCATTATTGTTAATCTCAACAGCAGGATCGCCATTGATAATTGCTGGAATTATCCGGAATGGGTGGAATTGGGTGTTGTATTTTAATTTTATAGTAAATATTGTTTAACTGACCTAGGTCCAAAGTTTTACAATCATGGATGCCTAGAAAAACGGTGTTCATTTTTATTTGGCGTCGGGCACTTGTTCTTGTTTGCAATCAATTTTGTTATATAAAATTAAATTTTTCAGAACAATTACAGGTTATATCAAGCGCAATCATTGTGTTGGATACCGAGAATCATTATTTACTTTCAAATATTAACCCTAACCCTACCTAATGCTACTTTTTACTACTAGTAGTAAAAAGTAGTATGCAGTACTCTCACTGACATGTGTGCAATGCCTGTAGTAATTTTTAGTATTGGGTACTTCACCCCTAATTGCACTAGTACTTTGGGTAGCATTGGGTCCCTCTGCTTGCTGAGTGTGCATGGCCCATGTATTCTGTGTAGGGTGTTCTAAACTCTACAGCAAAAAATGTCACTTGGGACACAGCAATGGGTCAAGGCTGGACTAATGCATTTTATTTTGCCAGGTAAGTATTACTGACCTGTATTGCCACTATTAGTATTTTGTAGTTGGCAGTATCTGTACTCAGTCACATCAGTCACGAAGAGACCCAGTGCTACAAACTACTAAGTAGTATTCTGTAGTACGTAGTTTTTTAGCCCAAAGTAAGGCCTAGGGGGTTAGGGTTAAACTAAGATATTTCTTAACCAGTTCGCCCTGGGATTATTTTAACATCATCGAGCCGAGGCGCGGGATTATTTTTAACGAAACTCGATCCGAGGCGGGTTCAGGGAAGCACACCCATGCATTTCCGGCCTTGCTCGCTGCTGACAGACATTTCCGGTCTTGCTCGTGACGTGTTTATGTGTCATTTTGAATCTGGAAAAAACTTTGTGGTATATACGCCCTGCGGCGCAAACTGGTTAATAATTTGGTAGTGAAATGTTTTTGATATTTGCAAATGATGTACGTATCCTACTTTTAACCAGTTCGCGCTGAAGAACTTATATGCACGCAAAGTTTTCCCCAGATTCAAAATGGATGACGCATAAACGCGTCACGAGCAAGGCCGGAAATGTCTGTCAGCAGCGAGCAAGGCTGGGTATGCGTGGGTGTGCTTCCCGGTACCATCGGCCTGAACCCGCCTTAGATCGCATTTTGTTAAAAATAATCCCGCGCCTAGCTTTGTATAGTAAATAGATATGAAAGATAATGCAGGTAATATTGTCTGTATTTTGTAGGAAGGAGAAGACACTTGAAAATAAATACAATGTACGGTATGCGAGGAAACTACCGTACACGTATACCGGTACATGATGTACAAAATGTATGTATACGTGTAGATGTAGTGTACATTACGATGTGTAGATGTGAATTAGGCCGTGTCCGAAACGGGTGTCTAGAGCTACGATCTACGTCTACAGCTACAGTTACGTCTACGTAAGTAGGCGCTACCGGACGCGGCTACGGTAGAGCCTACGGCTAGTTATTGCGCCCCCAAGCAATGCTTGCATTAGTGTTTGCAAAATTACGATGTAAGAATTTACAACAATTATCGTCTGCTAGATGTTACGCAATGTTTGTTTACAGCCAGCCGAAATACCTGATGATATTGACGTATTTGTCGATCTGTTAGTTTCAATTCAATGCACTATCATTGAAAAATAAACAAAAACTTGTTCCAAAATTAACGTTAGTGCTGCCGCCATTTTGTTTTGCCTGAGCTAGACAACTTCTTTTACGGCTTGATTTTTGTGATGTTGTAGCCGTAGCTGTAGCTCTAGGCGGCATTTCGGCCAATGCAGACAATAGCCTTAGCTGTACAAACACCCGTTTCGGACACGGCCCAGATTGCATATATCTGTGGACCTTCGAACAATATCCATGTAGGTCCACACGATGCGGGAAAAGGTTACGGTTTGTGGACTTGGCCAGGTCCACAGTTCGTTTGGCCGTCTCTGGAAAAGAGCGCTAGAGAAAAAACGGGTTAGGGTTATATATAGAAAAGGTAAGAGGAACAGATGAGAGGCCCAGAATCAACATTTGTTTTGGGGAAGCGAGAAAAATAAGTATTTAGTCAACGTTTTTTAACTACACGAAGTTAAAAGAATGTCCACAGTACGTATGTAAGGTAAACCTAATTGTGTGTAGTATGTACACATGGTGCGAAATACGGTACCTCTGGAGACATGAACACAATGTGTACAATGGAGACAAAACGTCTCCGGAGGGTAAATTTCTATAGATGAATACAATGTAGGTCTCCATTGGGAATTTCACGAATTAGATTTTTGGATTTTACTTAAATTACTCAAAAACTAGGATTAGGATGTGGGTTAGGGTTAGTGTTTGGGTTAGGGTATAATATAGGGTATATTGGGTCGAAATTTCAACCCCGGAAAAAAATTATGGTTAAAATTGGAGCATTTTGAAAAACGTGCTCGACTTTCTAACCATTTTGTACACGAGAACAAACCCATGTCTCCACAGTGATACAAAAATGTGAATGCATGTACATGTACATTTACATGTCCACAACATTGTAAAATATACGACTTTTGGTCACACAATATTGCAATGGACCCAGAATAAATAAACATGTAATACAATTAATGTACGGTATTTGGAGAAAACATGTGCACGAACATGGCATGATACAATGTATATGCACATACACATAATATGTATACCATTTATGTACACTGTATGTTTACAAAATTGTAAACTACTGGTACAATGTACAACTGTACAACCTTTTGGTCACAAAAGAAGATTGCAACGGACCCTGGAGCCAGAATAAAAGGCCCACACGTGTATTTGTATGGTGTACAATTGTACATGTACATTTGCAAATCCTGGATAGACATGTACTGGTTGATACATAATGTCCCAACGAATCCTCATGGGAGTACATATTATTGTGTAGTACAGGTACCTTACATGATCCATGTGTATACATGCACTGTCACCATAATTTATAGAACCCTCCTGCTGCTATAAAAAAATAAACCCCACCCCTTCTTTTCTCATACTGGTAGTCATGAGTTAGAAAAAACAAATGCATAAATTAGCCTGCCATTTTGGATCCAGTGTCAAAACAGTGTCTCAAATTACCAAATTAATGACAGTGTAGTGCAACTTCCCCCTATTTTGCCTCGAGGAAATTCACACTGCATACTTGCTGATGAAGCATGTACTCTTGGCTAATTATAACGCAAATTTACAACACAATTGTAATTCAATTCATGCAAAGTACCGTACAGCTTCTACATTTTTTATGCACAGACAAAATAACTGCATGCTACTGTACGTGTGTTTAGTATATTTTATACCCAAGAACCCAATTTTGAAAATTATTAACATAACACAATTTATTAACAGGGTTATAATCAATATTTGATACAAAAAACCTTTAATAATCGTGTCTGAAACGGGGTTCCAGAGCTGCATCTATTGTCAGCCTGCTCAAGCGCAATTGTAATAGGAAAACACAATAGTCCTACGGTACTGTTGTAGCCATTGGATCGCCTAAACATCTTTTTAACATCAATAAGATCTCCGTTCAAGTGCAGGGGCTGTTCAAGTGCAGGGACAACAAAAGTGCTGGGAATTGGGAAGATGAAATGGACGGGCAGCAAAGCCACTCTGATCATCCGCTCTCGCCGTGCAACGATGACGTTCGACAAGTGTTCGCTATTTTTAATCTTGCCAAGGACTCTCCCTCAAAAGGGATGAAAGGTAATTTTCTCTCTGTCTGTTGCCACGGTGATAAAGCCATCTCGTTGGCACAATACAGGATATTCTGTGGAAACCCAATCCAGGTTATGATGAAGCTTGGAAGGGGTGGACTTGCATCGCAATTCGGTTATTCCAAATAGCTAGATATTTTTTCTGACCAGCTATATGTTTTTTCTGGTTGATTTTTGTGTGTTTTTATTGGCGTTTATTTATTTATTTTTTTTTTTTTTTTTTGGGGGGGGTTTTTGGGGGTGTTTTTTTGGGGGGGGGAAGTAGGGGTTTCTTGCTGTTTCTTTTTGTAATAATTGACTTAATTTTTACTCAGCATATAGTTGTGATAAGTTCGACTGCGCATCGTTTTGGGGTTAAGAACAATTTCATTTTACATGCAAGTTAAAGACAGGATACACCATTTGCAGATATCGAAAATATTTACTACCGAATTATTAGAAAATATCTTACTCATTTGAAAGTAAATAATGATTCTAGGCATCCAGCAAAATGATTGCGCTAGATATCCTTTAATTATTCCGAAAAATAGAATTTTATAAAGAAAAATTCGCGATCGCCAGACGACGATCTTGAAAAAAACAAAGATCCCATAAGAATAACTGATCGACGCCAGTTGAAAACAAACGTTGTTTTTCGTGCTTTTCTCGGCATCCATGATTGGAAAACTTCGGAAAGGTCAGTTAAACGATATTTACTATAAAATACAACCCCCCAAATCTACCCTTTCATGATAATTCAAGCAATTACCAATGGTGTATCCTACCTTTAAGTCTTTCACAAGCCAATACAGCAGAATACACATCCATGTAGACTGGCGTTTATCTCCAGTTTCAGAGCCCATGGAACAACTGAGAATATTTCTATTCCCCCTGGAATACATGTCCATCTCAAGTTACCCCCCAGCTAATTTGCTGGTGCCCAATTATACTTCAGGGCAGACAGAGGCAATTTGGGGTGAAGCGACAGCCCAAGGACACATATTTCCAGCAGCTGGAAACTGTTCATGAGTAAGGAACCATAACCATTAGATGATTATCCATGGCACATTTCTTGTAAGTTTTGGCAAATCTGAACATGTTTCTAATACCCTCCAGACCTAATGACGTACTGTAATGGCTTTCCTATGGGAGTGAAGTCGGCACAACAAAGCCTGACATCATTAGGTTTATATCTACCAGTACATATGTAGACCTGTCTATTCTTGGCTAAATTTCTACAAACCACCAACGTAAAACTACATACACTACCTGTATACGTACCGGTACATGTACAACATGGGCAATGTATACTGTCATGTATACTTTTTATCCAAAAGTACATATTTTTGATACAATGACTTACTGGTTGACATACACACATGTAGTACACATGCTGTCAACATTTCTCAAATTAAAAGAACTTTAAAGATTAATGATTTGAAAAGAATATTTCCGGGATAAATATTTAGAGAAATATATACTGTACACCCTACGGTGGTATACGGATACATGTACGTACCGGTACATGTACAGTACCAGTACAATTGTTTTCTTATTTATGTCATCCAGTAGTTGTACTATGTATACGGTACATGTACAGTATGTATGTTTGTGCAAAACCATTATTTTAATTTATAAAAATGCAGAGATAATAAAATATAATTAATCCTAATTAACCGCACTATTTAGCATACCAAACCTACATGTAGCAAACTTCAACAAGTGCACACACATTACATGTAGGTAATTATTTGTACTGAACCCAACAGTACTAAACCTGCCAAACTCCAACTGTTGAAGTTTGATAGAGTTGGTACAGATGGGTCTTTATGCATCAGGGCTGTACTGTATGTCAGTACACACAGGGTGTACATAAGACCAGGAACTACATGTATGCTGTGACCATGGGTGAGCTCACCCATGAATACTATGCCTGTGCATTCCCCTAAGCTCCAACATTTTCACAAGTCTAGTGCCTTTCTGCCCTGGATCTCACAGAATTCAACAGGGTATCCCTGGGCCTTTTGTACTGAGTCAAATAAAGTCCAACAACAAGTTGCTAATGTTGCAAAAACCTGCAGTTGGAGTTTGATGGGCTTGCAGTACGGGACATACCGGTAGTTAGGGTTAATATGCAGTTTCCAAAAAGACACATTAGCAAAGAGTGATAGGTAAATTGTAAATTAGACAATTGCGATCATACATTTGATATGCATAAATTTACATGTTTATGTACCAAATTTATGCTGAAATTCACATTGCAAGCTGGATATTGCTTTATAAGTAGTCAATATCTATAATTTGAATGACACGAGGGAGCAGTTTCAACCAGTTTGCACCGGCATTATTTTGAAATTGACCGGGCCCAGGCATGGGATTGTTTTTCACGAACTTAGATCCGAGACAGGTTCAGGCTGGCATCTGTGGGTAGCACACCCTGATACAAAACTGTATTTCCGGCCTTGCACGTGACGTGTTTATTTGTCATCCGTTTTGAATTCCTGATTCCTGATCCTGTATTGTACACTGAACAGTGCATTATATAGACCCATGATCTGTACAAAGTCAATCAAACTTTAACAAGTTGAAGTTTGGCAGGTTTAGTACTCTTAAGCCGCGTTCGCATTGGACTTTTTTTGGTAAAACCTACAGAGAACTTAACCAAATTAAATCCAATGCGGACAGGCGGTAACATTGTCAAATTGTCCATTTTACCCTCCGCAACCGTAACATCTACAGGCCCAATTTGACCCAACATTTGACAATATTAAGTCCAATGCGAACGCGGCTTATGATGTAGGTTCAGTACCAATAATTACTGAACCGTTGTGCAGTTGTTGAAGTTTGTTATGTTTGGTATGCTTTCTAGAGCGAGAGCCTATGGGGGTTAGGGTTGAAGTTCTTTCTGGTGGAAATCCTTTCTTAATGGTAACAAAGGGAGAAGACTCATTTCCCTACTGCACTGGATCATACGCATGACTGCACTGGATCATACAAATGACTGCACATCATATACCCAGCAACATATGGTACCCAGCGACTCCCCCCTTAACCCTAACCCCCTAGGCCTTACTTTGGGCTAAAGAACTGCATACTACAGAATACTACTTAGTATTTTGTAGCACTGGGTCTCTCGGTGACTGATGATTGGGTGTGTACTGACAGAGTACAGATACTGCCAACTACAAAATACTAATAGTGGCAATACAGGTCAGTAATACTTACCTGGCAAAAAATGCAGTAGTCCAGCCTTGACCCATTGTGTCCCAAGTGACAATTTTTGCTGTAGAGTTTAGAACACCTTACACAGCATACATGGGCCATGCACACTCAGCAAGCAGAGGGACCCAATGCTAAAAAGTAATACGAGTGCAATTAGGGGTGAAGTACCCAATACTAAAAATTACTACAGGCATTGCACACAAGTCAGTGAGAGTACTGCATACTACTTTTTACTACTAGTAGTAACAAGTAGCATTAGGTAGGGTTAGGGTTAAGTCACCTATACCTATACACTCCCTAGACTCCCTAGACTATTGTTACCTAATGCACCCTTCTAAAAAACCTCAAAAGAAACCAAAACATTCCGCAAGCACAATGATCACCACAAAGCAGGGGGGTGCTCTCCGTCCCATATATTGCTTCATATAGCACAGCAGCCTTTGTCCAGCAGCTGCACTGCACAATAGACCGGAGCGTACACCCGTCACACAGGCCGTGTTCTACAGCATAACGCAGCCGACGACAGCAGCATTCCAGACAGAATAGCATGCCACGGCCATAGCCGCTCCCATGCGTCAAGCCAGTGGAAGGTGTTTGTTTCCTTTCTTTCTTGATACATGTATATACCGGTACATGTAGATTTATCATGGAGACGCAAATGAATCAACATCATAAAAAAAAGAGAAACCAACACGGTTATTCCGATATGCCTTTTCAAACTCTAATCTTATAAATTACTTATATCGACTAAACCAACTTGTCTAAATTTAGCCAGCAACTAATGCAAGGACTTTTACAGCCATTTTACAAAAGTGCTTTTGTACACAATCGGGATTTCATAAGCTGCAAGTGCTTCTGAGAGTGACATCAATACTGGATGGGCATGTTTGCTTGCGAGAAATGGGATCTACTGAACCAATCGGCTGATAATCAGACATACCCGTATTGAACGAGAGCTTGTGTCCAACCGCATAATGATAATTTATGGATGCTGTTGCAATTAGTGCTTCAACCAAACCGCCTAACCAAACAAAAAATAGCCGAACTTGGCTGTCCGAACCGAACTCGAACCAAACCGAACCAAAACGGTCGGTTCGAAAGTTCGGCAAGCTTTACATGATAATTTATTGCACTACAAATGCATGCGTGGTAGAACAATATCTTGTGTCTTCATTTGTTGGTCCGCAAAATGTTGATAAATACCGGTACACCAGACTACTTGGGGTGGGTGGGTCTTGAAATGTATGAATTTAAATGTATCAATTGAAATATGTACATAACTTTGGACAGCCACTTAAGAATTTAACGATAAGGTATATTCAGAAATTAAAGATTAAATCACTAAAGTCTAGATTACGATAAGGCTACTGGAATACAATTGCACCTGCTTCAATTAAAGCTCTACATGTTTTTGTACATATCATTTTTGTATTATATTTTTGTCTCAGCTGCAGGGTTCTAGCTAGGACCTTTTTAGTGCCGGGTAAATTATCAGATTGCGAAGCGTTGCAAGCGGAGCGAGCGGAGCTCTCGTGCCTCACGGCCGGGGGTCCAGTTCATTTTTGCATGTTTCTGTGAAAGTCTAGCTAAGTTAATAAAATTAATTACTACATGAACATGATTAACGTGACTTTGTATCTCCTCTCTTTCTTTTGTGCCCATAATTTAATTTTTTTTTAAATAAAAAAATAGAATAAAATAAAAAAATAAAATTGTGCCGGGCGGCACAGCCAATTTGAACCCAAGAGCCGGGCGAAAATTTGCAGTACTTGGCAGTACCGCCCGGCGCCGCCCACCGTGGCTAGAACCCTGCTCAGCTATCTTACTTGTATCGACCACTAATTATTTTGTTTAATGCTGAAACATGTAGCTAATGTAAACTTGACTTTCAGAATTTTATGGGAGAGCAGAAGGGTACATTGTACCGGTACATCTCCATATCCTGAACTAGGCCAAATGTTAAGTATAGGAACATACATACAAATGCATAGATTAACCCTATTCTACCCTAAACCCATCAAACTCTAACTGCAGGTTTTGCTAGGTTTTGGCAGGTTTGGTACCAAACCTTAGCAACTTGTTGTTGGACTTTGTTTAATTCAGTACAAAAAGGCCCAGGAAGGAAGACCCTGCTGAATTCTTTTAGGTTTAGGGCAAAAAGGCATGGAAATTGTAAAAATGTAATAGTTTGGGAAAATGCACATGCATTTATTCTTGGGTGAGCTCAGGCTGGTCACAGCACAGTTCCTGGTAAACTGCAAGCGTGATGTGTAATATTATAGACCCATCTGTACCAAGTCAATCAAACTTCAACAAGTTGGAGTTTGGCAGGTTTAGTACTGTTACCGGTATGTTCAGTACCAGTAATTACTGACTGTGTGTGCAGTTGTTGAAGTTTAGGTTTGGTTTGCTTTCTAGTGCAAGAGCCTAGGGGGTTAGGGTTAATACTATTTTTGCACTGATTGACCTTCATCGATTATAAAGAAGAAAAAACATCAGGTAGCAACACATACTGACATAGCATTAACAAATGTTCCTGGATTCTTGGCACATTTCTGGTGTCCACAAACATGAGAATTGCACTTAAGCTGACAACAATGGTCAACACATGCTCAGTGGAGATGTGGCTCTATGATACAGAATTAGTCCAGTATTTGAGCAACATATTTTAACAGTTAACACGATTTAGGACGGTGGGCTAATTTACAATTTTCAACTTCATAAAAAGTGATTGACCACCATTGAGATTTGGTTTTAAAATAAGCGATGTCATTACTACAATCAACCCATGGTCACCACAGTGCCCTTTTATTTCCTTTGCTTTTACTTTTATATTTATAATAATGAAACTTACACTTCCAGTATGCGGTCTCCTTTGCTAATGCCCGCCCTCTCGGCCGCCCCGCCCTCCAGCACCGCGCTGACGTGCTGCAGCGGCGCGTACAGCTCCCCGTTAATGCTCTTCAGCTGTCCACCTTCGCTGACCTGACCCCTCACGTTGAAGCCGAACCCCGTGTCGCTCTTGACGATGGTCACCACCCGCGGGGTCTTGACTTTCTCTGTGGTAGTCGAGGACCGCTCAGAGGCGGTCGAACCTCCGTCTTCGTCCACATCCGCCATGTTCACACATGTCACTTTTTTGTCAGATTGTCCGGGAAAATGTGGCAATTGTCAGGGATGGCTCCGGGCACTGCTGTTGTAGCACAAATTCTTTGCAAATTCTGCTTCAAAAAACGGCTTCACTTGAGTTCAGGGGTAATATCTAATTCCAAAATTGAGATCCAGTCTGCTATTTACTAAAAACGAAAATCCCTTTCCATCAGAGATGCAATCACGAAGAAATACGTAGAGCCTTGTTGAGTGAGCAATTCCTTTATTTAAGAAGGCAGCGCGCGCCGTACGCAAGTCATGTGACCTGTGGGATTAATCGAGAGGGCGCCCTGCTTCAAAATACGGGCACTCAAGTCAACACGTGTTCTCTTCAACTTGAGCCGAGGAGCAGTCCACTTCTACGCGTTGAACCATGATAAACAGGTACATGTACATTGTAATTTAACTACCGCCAGGTGTTACAGTCAGAAAGATTATGTGAATTGGGCTATGAACAAACACACTGCTCCGTTTTGCTTTAACTTTAAATATCTGTATTTCAACATAGCAGGCTCTGCGCTCTGTAAACAAAAATGGCAAATGTCTGGCATGGCTTCCTGTTGGCTCATTTTACTTCCTTATCCTGCATGTCCTGAGGCTGAGCACTGCTCTTATTCCTCCATGGGCTGAGCTAACAACATCCCCGCACTGATCTCTCTACAACAAACTTGGGGAAATGATGGCATTTTTTTTTGTGGGAATCGGCCTCATAATACTCGCAATGTTGCAACCTGACATTTTTTTTCTTCGAATGAAAATTGAAGGTCAATCAGTGCAAAAATTGTTGAAAAAACATGAATCTGGCACTGAAACATATTGTTAGTGATTAGGAAAGACAATTTGGCAAAAGGATGCAGGGGGCCATGAAGGGCCCACTGACAACTCTCGGTTTTATGAGTATGACATAGAATGAAGTGGCCCCATGGGTATTGGGGGTATACATGGTTAGGGTCAGTCCATTCTATACATGTCCTATTGTAAATAAAGTCAAGAGTTGTCAGTGGGCCCTGCATTCTATAATTGCTCCGACAATTTACTCAACTCTCCATAGACTTTGTACACAACTGCTAAAGTAGCCTAGGATACTACTACATTATTTTCGTCAAACTAACTAGTAATAGTAACGACATGTATTCATGGAAATCCGCTACTCAATAAATCTTTTTTTTAATTTGTTATTTTGTGCTAAAAGTTGAATCTTCATATCAGTCCAATGTTTTAGTGCAGTGTGTAAATATTGCCCGTGACGTGAGCAGAAACAAATATCTGGCTTTGTAGATGTAACTGGTGAAATATTTCAATGATATTTTTCAGCAACATTTACGTTATATCTTTACTTAAAATTTAAAGGGATCGATTACGTTTGGTAGTTACTCCAAAAATTAAGTACAGCAGCTTTGGATAGTATAATGCATTTTTTGAAACTTTTCACTTCAAAGTACTGCGGTTATGGAAAATGATATCACTTTTTATCCCCAAAAATTTAAATCTGAGAAGCGTTAGTGCATTGACGTTTCTCAGATTGTGTATTCTAATGCAGATTATTCTTCCTGCGTGGACATTGTTAAATACGGACTACGGAGACGAGTGTGCAGGAACTAACGTATCGTTTATTGTGACACTCCGGTCATAGGTCAACTGTAACTACGGTGCTCTATATGTGACATCTCCTTTTCTTTCACTATTTTGTGACACAAAAAAAAACAAGTATTAAAAGTGTCTGGGAAATTGTTTAGAGTCCAAGTGTGATTTTCACCTTTTCTTAAGAAACAAAACAATTTTTTTTTTTCTTTTTCTAATCTACAATTACAAAAATCTGTTCGTTTTTTTGCCATTCACTTTTGGCGGAACAAAAAAAACAAAAAAAACAACTCTATTTTTAACAACATTTTGATCGTGATTAATATTTTTGTTTAATCACTGAACCGAACTGTGCATTGAGTAATCTGAAGAAGAACTTTGAAGAAGAACTTTGAAGAAGAAATTTGAAGGAGAATTTCTAAGAAGAAATTGTACAGGTCCAAGCGTGCTGGCGGTTTGCTGATACGTCCGCTTCTTGTCACATAGGTTGGTGGGGTTGCTGCTGGTTTCCGTGGCTGGCTCAGCGGGTTTGGGCATTGGCTTTGGAGTTGGGGTGGTGTTTCCTTCTGGGGGTTTGGCTGCTGGGACATTTGCTGGAGTGACTACTGGTGTTGGGGTTGGCAAGGTTGCGTGGTCTGAATCTGCAGGAGTGCGATGAAGAGGTTTGTTAGCTTCATGAGTGGCAAGACGAAGATCACGTCTGTTTCTCCTGTATTTGCGGCCGTTGTATTCAACCACATACGAGCGAGGTGTTGAGTGATGGTCAACAATTGTAGCTGGGAGCCAACGGTTTGAACCAGGAAGTGGGGCCATTCGGACTGGATCTCCAGAAATGAGTGTCGGAAGGTTTTGACCAGACTTCTTGTCGTAGTAAAACTGCTGTTTGGTTTTGTCGTCGTTGAAGTGCTGCTTCACTTCTGGGGTGCTGTATAGCCTCGGCTGCAGTAGTGACTTCGATGTTGGTAGCTTGTTACGGGGTCTGCGTCCCATCAGTAGTTGGGCTGGAGATAAGTTGCAGCTTGCCAATGGTGTTGTACGATAGTCGAGAAGAGCCAGGTGTCTATCTGGGCACTTCTTCCATCTGCGTTTTACCGTTTGTACGGCTCGTTCTGCCTCGCCATTCGACTGTGGATGATAAGGCGAGGAAGTGATCTGTTGTATCTCATAGTCCTGGCAGAACTTGTGAAACTCAAATGAAGAGTATTGTGGGCCGTTGTCTGTTCTCAGTTTTTCTGGGATACCGTGACGACTGAACTGTGCCTTCAGCATATCTATGACGGCTGCGCTGGTCATATCAGGCAGTTTGTCTACCTCTATGAATTTTGAGTAGTAGTCAATCGTGACAATGTACTGTTGTCGCTCAAAATCAAATATGTCACTGGCTAGTTCACTCCATGGTAGGTCTGGGAGCTTGGTGGGCTTCAGTGGTTCTGCATGTTGACGGTTCTGGTGGGTGTTGCACAGATGACAGTCTTGAACAAGGTTGGTAATCTGTTCACCCATGCCAGGCCAGTAGAGGGCTTCTCGGGCTCGTTGTTTGCATTTGACAATGCCAAGGTGCGATGCGTGAATTTGCAACAGCATGTCAGCCCTCATGCTTGGTGGTACAACAATGCGCAAGCCCTTGTAGACAATGCCGTCAGCTACTGAAAGTTCGTCTCTTGAGGTCGGATGGAGTGGGGAGTTTCACCCTTGGTATCAGGCCATCCTTTGAGGATAATGGAATGCAGCTCATTTAGTTCATCCGCTGTGCACTTCAGGAACTGTGTGTATCGTACTGGCGTCACAGCAATGAAGTCAGTCATGTTAACTGCTACTGGCTTCATGTCCGGCTCGGATTCTGGTAGATTGGCACGGCTTAGTGCGTCTCCAATCGGAATATCTCGGCCAGGCTTGTACGTCACGTTTAGGTCGTAGGGTTGAAGTTTGAGTAGCATCGCTTGAAGTCGCATCGGTGCTGCGAGGAATGGTTTGCTGTAGATAGCTTGGAGTGGCTTGTGATCACTCTCTACTGTAACTTCTTTGCCGAAGATGTAGTGATGAAACTTTTTACAGCTATGCACTATGGCTAGCATCTCCTTTTCTATCTGAGCGTATCGCTGTTCCGTCTGATTCAGGGCTCTGGAGGTGTACGCTACAGGTCTGCCATCTTGAAGGAGAACGCCTCCGAGAGCAAAGCTGCTGGCATCGCACTGAATTGTGACGTGTTTGCGCACGTTGTAGTAGACGAGTACAGGTGTGCTGCTACACATCTCGATGAGCTTGGTAAAACTCTGCTGTTGCGGCTTGTCCCAGTGGAATTCTGTGTCCTTGTGTGTGACCTCTCGTAGTGGAGCATCGATGGCGCTAAGGTTCGAGATGAACTTAGCGAGGTACTGTACCATTCCCAGAAACCGTCTGATGTCTTCTTTGGATTTGGGGGTTGGTAGCTCTCTGACTGCTCTCACTTTATCAGGGTCTGGCTGGAGACCATTCTCCGTTAGTGTGTGTCCGACGTACTTCACCTTCTGTTGTTGGACTTGACACTTGTCAAAGTTCAGCTTGAGGTTCCACTCTGTTGCTCGCTTGACGACTTCCTTCATGATCTTGTCATGGTGTGCTTTGTCTCTTCCAGCAACTAGTATGTCATAAATTACTGCACGAGCGCCTTTTATGCCTTCGAGCATTGTATCCATGATGCGTTGGAACATCTCTGGTGCACTTTTGATGCCGAATGGCAGTCTTAGCTATCTGTAGCGTCCAACTGGCGTGTTGAACGTTGTCAACAAACTGGAGTCGTAGTCGAGTTTAATTTGAAGAAATCTTGATTTGGCATCAATGACGGAGAATACTTTGGTGTTTGGAACCGCCGCTAGTATTTCTTCAACTGTCGGGATGGGGTAGTACTCCCTTCGGATGGCTTTGTTCAGATCTTTTGGGTCGATGCATATTCTGACTTTACCATTCTTTACCACTGTCACCATTGAGCTGACCCAGTCTGTGGGCTCTGTGATTCTAGTGATATGGCCATCTTGCTCCATCTCTGCTAATTTGCTGATGACCTTCTGTCTCAGCGCCTGTGGTTGTCTCCTTGGGCCGTGTACTACTGGTGTGACTGTCGGGTCTATTTTCAGTGAGTACGTTCCCGGGAGTGTGCCAGTTGTTTTCTTCAGCTCTGGATATCTATGTCTATGCTGAAGATTCTGTGGACGAGTCGTAGTTGTTGGCTGGCTGTTCCAGACAAGAGTGGCGGTTTCTTGTTAGAATTGACAACGTAATACAGAACATCAACTGATTCGTTCTTGTACTGAGTTGGCATCATCACACATCCTTTTACTTCCAGGGGGTGACTAGAGTATGTCTTAAATTTCTGCTTCGTTGGCTTCAACTTCTGATCAGAGCCAAGAGCGATGAAGACATTGTACGGCATGATACTTTGGGCTGCGCCAGTGTCTATTTGCATGCGTACAAATTTGCCAGCTACCTTGACATGCTCATACCATTCGTCAGCATTCTGATCTCCAATTGAGCTGATCAGGTGGGCGTAGTCGTTATCCGATGCAGGGTCATCATCTGATGTATAACTCGCTGTCTCATCAACCAGATGTGTCGTCTGGCGTTGGAGGCACACTGCTGCAAAGTGATGTAATTTGTGACAGTTGCTGCATCTTTGGTTTTGGGCTGGACACTTGCTATGTGTCGAGCTGTATCCACACTTGTAGCATGGTTTCTCCACTCGATTGGGCACCTTGGTAGCTGTTGGCATGCCTTTGTGGTGTCTTGCCAGCTGGAGGACGTCTGGGTTGAGTTTTTTTTGTATTTCCTCCTTTTTGTGTTTGCTCAGCTGGTTTCGAGAAGTGGCGTTTTTTGATGGAATGGACTGTCGAGTCCTCTTCCTTGCTGATGATTTTCAGACTTTCTTGTGATGTTTCATGATTTTGCCCGACGCTAATCGTTAAGTCTAAAGTCAGGTCATCACCTTTGTCAAGACACTTTTCTCGTACTCTAGGATGCCAGGCATGGCATACCGGTACAATGGCGTCACGGATCATGTGGTCTTCATCTGTGTAGCCGCAGTCCTTGACTAGAATTTTCAGATCAGTAACGAACGCATCAAATATCTCACCATCTTGTTGTTTTCGACGATGGAAATTTACTGTAGCTCTGATCTGATTTTTCTTTGGTGCCAGGTAGCTTTCGTATTTAGCACACACTCCCAGCAGAGTGTCATTCTCAGCTGGAGTGTCATCAACTGCAGGTGTCCAAGTGAAAATCTCATATGTCTCTCGCCCCTTGTCTCTAATGTATGTCATCAAGTAGTTAACTTTCTCTACCTCTGTTTTTGAAGCAAGTGGGCCTTTGAATGTAAAGTCACAGTGTTGCTTGAAACGCTTCCACTCTTTGTGTAGATCGGTGGCGAGCCAGTTCATGTTAGGCTTGTCTGTCTTTGACATTTTGATGTCTTTTACAGGCCTCCGTAGATTTTGCGATAATTTTGCGAGTA
The DNA here is from genome assembly GCA_037893245.1 of Crossaster papposus. Classification (NCBI taxonomy): domain Eukaryota; kingdom Metazoa; phylum Echinodermata; class Asteroidea; order Velatida; family Solasteridae; genus Crossaster; species Crossaster papposus. Next base: position 827,216 of record JBAIAA010000327.1, on the reverse strand, counting down.
TGTGCCGAAAATTGATTCAAGTTTGGTGATTGTAACTCATTTATGAGTTAATTAACTCAACAGTTATTCAGAATTAGTCATACGGCTATCCGTTGCACTATTTTGGTGATTTACTGGGAGTTATAATCCACGTTTGGTCGCGAACGTGGGGTGTGCCAATCTTTCACAAAGACAAAGTGGTGTCGAGCACGTGGCACTGACTGTCAGCGTGTAGAATTTCTGGACGAAAAATGTCGGTTATTTCTGGCTACTCACTCAATCCTGTCCTTATTTGACGACATCAGGAATGTATCTGCATTCCTTTGGCGAACTGGTCTGGTCCGTTTACCCTTTGTAACAATTTTTAAGGGCTCCTAACTTCTGACACCATGTTAAATACGGACTACAGAGACGAGTGTGCAGGAACTAACGTATCGTTTATTGTGACACTTCGGTAATAGGTCAACTGTAACTACGGTGCTCTATATGTGACAGACATAACCGCTTCGGATTTTCGGCAATATCTCAAAATCGCTACCGGTACCACCTTTTGAAATGAAATTTTTACAGGTTAGTTTTATGGTATTTATCTATAACTACTGTATAGATTGAAACAAACAGTGGGTTCCAATTACCAATGTATACGATCCCTTTAATGAAAAAACGTATGTTAGTGTTTTAAAATACTAGTGAAACGCTTTCAAAACGCAAAATGTATGCACCCCTATGTTATTTGTTTTTTCTCTTTAGTGCATGCAACAGGAAACTCCTCCTTTTCTTTTTTTTCCCTTATCAGAGATGGCGCCACCAGCGTTGTTAACGGCAGATACATTTATGTGTGCATTATGAATGAACCATATTATTATTTTTATTATCTTGTGCTGAACTTCCTCATCAAATGAAAGTACTTGCTCTGTTGATATTTAGGCCATTTAAAATTAATAAATAGGTTTACATCACCGTCCGTCCCGATCTTTAGCTCCATCCCAATATTTTTTTATATTTTATATTTTTTCTAAAACTGTGTTTTTTCTACTTCTGTGCATGCAATTGATGGTCTAGGATCGTCGATAACAACTGCGCGCGCCATGCAGTGCTTGTAGGGAGACGTACGCGATCGCTTCATCAAAACCCGCCTTTCGAAAAGTCGCATCACGTGGCTGACGGCATGCAATAGCGCGCTCTGCAAAGATCGTCAGTCATTTTTGCACTGAATGACCTTCATCGATTTTAAAGAAGAAAAAACATCAGGTAAACTAGCATTAAGAACACATACTGACATAGCATTAACAAATGTTCCTGGATTCTTGGAACATTTCTGGTGTCCACAAACATGAGAATTGCACTTAAGCTGACAAAAATGGTCAATGATGATGATGATGATCATCATGCATTTTTAAGCGCCATCTATCTAGTTGCCTATTCCGAGGCGCTGCCAGGAACACCGGGGCGAACCCCTTCTCTTAGCGAAGAGTGTTACTGGGTTCTTTTACGTGCATTACACAACGCACGGGACCTACAGCTTTACGTCCCATCCGAAGGACGAAGCAATAGCGGTTTAATTGCCTTGCTTAAGGACACACGTGTCGACACCGGGACTCGAATCCACGCTCTGCGGAACAGAAAACCGAGTTCTTAACCGCCCGACCATGACACGTCATTCACATACTGTCTGAGTGATTGACGATGTATTTTGGCAGGAAAAGCGCCTTGCGGTTTCAGTCATTCTCAGGGTTAAATATAAAATATAAAATATAAATTCCCCTCCCCACCAATTGTTTGAAATCTTAGTGATGTAAACCTATTTATTAATTTTAAATGTCCTTAAGTGAAACTAAATTGTTAACACACATTGAATCTGAAAGTAATGGCATTGTTTTTAATATAATGTACGTGCATGAACACACAGGCTTCTTTGTGGTACATGTATTGTGTTCATTTGGCTTTTATCATCAACAGCACAGAAAAGAACAACAGTCGGGCTGCAATATATAAGTACCTGTTTCATTGTTTGATTGTAAAGTGTATTAAAGGTAGGATACACCATTGGTAATTGCTTGAATTATCATGAATGGGTAGATTTGAGGGGTTGTATTTTATAGTAAATATCGTATAAACTGACCTGTCTGAAGTTGTACAATCATGGATGCTGAGAAAAGCAAGAAATTTTTTTTTATCATACCATTCCCATTCATCAAATTTATCATTCCATTTTGCGAATTTGTTGTTTTTTGTCTAATTCATCATTTCTTGCCGAATTCAGTGTTCTTTGCCAAAATGGAATTATGATTTTGTCAAATGGATGGGTGAATTTGCCAAAAGGCGGGATGAATTTGCCAAATGGAAGGATGCATTTGCCAAACGGAGAGGGAATTTGCCCAAGTGGAAAGATTCAGGATCCCATGACTAGGGAGAATATAAATATTTTGAGTCGTTTCATGCCAAGGAATATGGAGATAAACCCTGGCCCGATGGGACATATGTGATCTGCTCCATTGTAATCAGGAATAAGTCGCTGAGGCCGTTTTACGCAATCGGCCAGTGAAGTGAACGCATGGGTGAAAATCGTGACCAAGTCGATTTTCTGAACATTGTAATTTTAGGAAGTGTAGTTATCACAGATTATTGTCATTAATGTCTTGTATGTAAAAACAATCAATAAAGATGAAAATGAAGAGGATTTGTGTGCGCTGTCCGTATGATTTTGGTCAATTTTGTTTATTTCAAAGCTGTTTTCTGGGAATGTTGATTCAGCAAATAAATATACACCTGTCATCTACATCAGACCAAAACACTTGTGATGGGTATCATTAGAAAGCTTATGAAATTCCCTTTCTCACCATGTGCATATCTCAAAAAGTCATTTTGAGACTTATTCCTGATTTCAATGGAGCGGGTCACATATTGACTCCTGACCGACTTGACTTTATTTTATATTTTGTTTTTCTTTTTATAGCTAACATCAGCATGGATCCGCTGTTCAACGAAGTCTACCGTACCCTGATCATTGAGCCTTTTTACGGTGGTTCACATCAGCAGCTTGTGGATCTGCTGACGGCCAAATTGCACTCCAGCGTCAAGTACACGCTGCCAGCCACCAAATGGCACTGGAAAGCCAGGACCTCTGCCCTCCATTTTGCTCAGGTCGTACCCAGGAGCGAGCACTACAGGTGGGTGGAGCCAATACAAGCCACGCCTTTCTAGCCAAAATACCGTACCCTGGAGCGTTAGGGTTAACCATTTCGCGCCGGAGGACGTATATACACGAAAAGTTTATCCCAGATTCAAACCATATGGCGCATAAACTTGCACGAGCAAGGCCGGAAATGTCTGTAAGCAGCGAGCAAGGCCGGAAATGCGTGGGTGTTCTTCCCGGTACCCTCGGCCTGAACCCGCCTCGAAATCAATTTTCCCGCACGAAATAATCGCGCGCGAACTGGTTAACCAGTTTGTGCCGGGATTGATTTGACATTGACCAGACCCCAGGCATGTGATGTTTTTCAAAAACCTCAATCTCAGACGGGTTCACGCCGTCATCTCTGGGTAGCACACCCTGAAATTTCCGGCCTTGCTTGTTGCGAACCGGTCGCTGGCAGCTATTTCTGGTCTCGATCGCTCGTTGCATGTTTATCTGTCATCCGTTCCGAATTACGGAAAACCTTTGTCTGTACATGCACGTCATCCGACGTGAAGTGGTTAATGTGCGATTGTATTTAGGGGTACGTTTTACAGATGTAACCGAGAACCGTTTAGGTTGTCGATCACTGGTTGAGCATTTTTAAGCGACCTCGGTTGTGCTATAATCACGTGACTGTTTCGACCAAATTTGAACCAACTGTCGGGGTTAGTTGCAACTTGAAATTAAAAATGGCCGAATGGTGAACATGTTGCAAAACCTTTTGGAAAATGTATTTTTCTTTAGGTTTTAGTTGTTGAGTTGTATTTGAAAAATATACTATCAAAAATTATAGTTAGTAGTTCAAAACAAATAGTGAAAATAAATAGATGTATCACAACTTCAAACTGGCTGAAACTGAAAACAGAATTCTGTTGTCTGCTGAGAGTGTCATCTGCTGCTGTAGTTTCTTGTAATGTTAGGCCTAACGTTTGTCACAGACAACTTTCGGTCATGCATTTTCGCACGTTGAACAATATTTGTTTCAAGAACATTTGACGTCGGATAAAGCCCTTGGATTAGGACAGCCAAAACACACGGGTTCCGAAGTCTTCTACTTTTTTCTGTAATTGTGTGGGGGATATTTCCCAACAATCCCCTCAACATTTGTGACCGGCTCTACAAAAAGGTGTCTACCCCCTAGGCCTTACTTTGGGCTAAAGAACTGCATACTACCGAATACTACTTAGTATTTTGTAGCACTGGGTCTTTCTGTGACTGATGATTGGGTGTGTACTGACAGAGTACAGACACTGCCAACTACAAAATACTAATACTGGCAATACATGTCAGTAATACTTACCTGGCAAAAAATGCAGTAGTCCAGCCTTGACCCATTGCTGTGTCCCAAGTGACAATTTTTGCTGTAGAGTTTATAACGCCCTGCACAGCATACATGGGCCATGCACACTCAGCAAGCAGAGGGACCCAATGCTAAAAAGTACTACGAGTGCAATAAGGGGTGAAGTACCAAATACTAAAAATTACTACAGGCATTGCACACAAGTCAGTGAGAGTACTGCATACTACTTTTTACTACTAGTAGTAAAAAGTAGCATTAGGTAGGGTTAGGGTTAAGTCGCGCTATGCACTATCATGTAATGGCCCGCTCAACGTTGAGAGGGTAAACATTTCATCAAAATTTGTTTTTTATTTGTTGTATGAATGAAATCTTTAATACCCACAGTTTAAGGTTTCATTAAAAGAAATTTTGATTCTAAAGAATAAAGTGGACAAAACTACCATTTCGTGTGCATCGTTCTGTTGTAGTACAGCAGAGCCGGCTTTTTCAAAGCCTGTTTTCTCAGTTGTGTAATTTGAACTCCAAAAAATGTAATCAATGTAAACACGTCGTGTCTCCAAATTGGGAGGGGCTATGGATGTTATATGTATACTAAATGAAAGCTTACGTTGTGGGCTTTCTTACCATGTTTATAACTCAATTTAATGTTTTCGCGACGTGCATGTAAGACTCCTTTTAGTAGAGCCGGTCACATTTGTGATGAAATCAAGCAAAACAAAAGTCGTAACCCTTAACTACCCCAAGCCCATCAAAGTCCAACTGCAGGTTTTGCTAGGCAGGTTTTGGCAGGTTTCGTACCAAACATTAGCAACTTGTTGATGGACTTTATTTGACTCGGTACAGAAGTATGAAGCAGAATCGGTGTCAAAAAGATAAGACGTGTTTTTACAACTCGGATGCTTTCCTTATTCGGATGCATTAATTTGAATGCTTTACGTAAACTCTGATGCTTTCCTACCGGTAATTCGGATAATTTTATAATTTGGATAATTTTATAATTCGGATGCTTTTTGTAAACTCGGATACTTTTTTAATTCAGATGCTTTTCTAGTTCGGATGCTTTTTCATCCGAATTAGGCAAGCATCCGAGTTTACGAAAAGCATCCGAATTAGGAATGCATCCGAATTAGGAGAGCATCTGAATTAGGAAAGTATCCGATTTGTAAAAACACGTCTGATTTTTTTTTGACACTGATTCTGCTTCATAAGGCCCAGGGAGACCCTAATAAATTATGTGAGTGTTCAGGGCAGAAAGGCATAAGACTTGTAAAAATGTTGAAGTTTGGGGGTAATTTAAAGGCATCTTTGTTCATGGTTCAGCTCAGGCTGGTCACAGCACAGTTCCTGGTCAACTGTAAGTGTGGTGTGTACACCCTGTGTGTCCCCGCCCAGCCCAACACAGAACCAATAGCCAGTCATCACAGCCATTTCTCTAACACTGAACAATGCATAGACCCATCTGTACCAAGTCGATCAGATTAGAACAAGTTGGAGTTTGGCAGGTTTAGTGCTGTTAGGTTCAGTTCCGATAATTACTGAACCTGTGTGCAGTTGTTGAAGTTTGTTAGGTTTGGTATGCTCTCTAGTGCCAGAGCCCAGGGGGTAAAGGTTAAGTCGACACTTCTGAATTTATTATATTTTCAATTTAACCAGTTCGCGCTGAATGACGTATATAAACGCAAAAATTCCCCCAAATTCAAAACAGATGACGCATAAACACGCCAAGTTCAAGTTCGGAAATGTATGTCAGCAGCGCGCAAGGCCGGAAATGCGTGGGTGTGCTTCCCGGCACTATCAGCCTGAACACGCTTCGGATCGAGTTTCGTTAAAAATAATCCCGCCCGTCGGCTCGGCGATGTTATAATAATCCCGGCGCGAACTGGTTAAGGGCACTTTAAACTTCAATTTGGTGGAAAACCCCATGTTGATACGACTTTTGGTTTAAAAGTTACGACATGTTGAATAACGACACATTGAAAAGAAGAAAAGAGAGAAAGTGATAGTGTTCAATAGCGTCGTTGAAAAGCACACTTTTGATACATCACATATTAATTAGGCCGTAGCAAGTTATGGCAACGAAACTTTGCATGTTAACAGAGCAATACGTACAGTATCTGCATTAAATACATTTCTGGAATTTGTTTTTCATTACCCTTGCAATTTTGGGCGATAATCAAACTCGGGGTTGAAAATTTACTTTTTTGAACCGTTTCCTTTTGAATTTCAAATAATTTGTTTTTCTTTACTGTATGAAAGATAGTTTCAATGTAGAATAGTTTCTTGTTACTTTTTGCAATTTTTTTTTTTAAGTATTGAAAATTACACTCTGGCCAATCTTAAAATCAGAACTCCCAACTTCCGAATCGTTTTACTTGATCGCATCACATTTGGTGTTGTTCCTTCCCTCCTAGGGTCCTGCTAGCCAGCAGTGTCCTGAATCTGGCCGAGTTAGTAGCCATGCGTAAAGATCTGGCCGGTCTGCACAAAGTCTTGTACTTCCACGAGAACCAGCTGGTCTACCCAATCAGGAAACAGCAGGATAGGGACTTCCAGTACGGCTACAACCAGATCGTCTCGTGGTGCGTATCTGATCATATATTTGTGACCTGTCACCACAATATGAGAGTAAAGTGGCACGATGTGATTTGGAGATATGGCCATCCAAAGTCAAAATATGAAGGGGTGGTCAATAAGCCATTTGCACGTGACCCCGAGTTAAATTTTTTATTTTTTTGTTACACTGACTTGTTCACCCAGTCGTGAACCACATAACGACCGAGGATCGATATTGTGTTTTCCTTTCTTCCTTTACTTAACCCAATCCCCATTGCTTTGCGCTTGCACCGTCGATCGAGGACAGAATTCGGACAAGCAAACCGGCGATCGAGGATCCTTTGTTCCCTTTGTTCTCTTTTGTGTTTCGATCCTCGATCGTAATACGAGACAAGAACACACAGCTTGGCACAGTTTAACTTTAAATTCTCCAGACCAAAGACACTGTTGCTATATCACGTGATTCGGGGCAAGCTTTTGCATAGTTACGTAAGAGACGCTCAGCACCAATACCTTGTTTACAATGGGTGAGAATGGCAAAAAGACACCAGACCATTCCAGAACTGGGGGTTGCTAGCGTATGACGCGTAAGGCTTGCCCCGAATCACGTGATATAGCAACAGCGTCTTTGGTCTGGAGAATTTAAAGTTAAACTGTGCCAAGCTGTGTGAGCAAGTCAGTGTACCAGATGTTATTCAAATTTAACTCTGGGTCACACGCAAATGGCTTATTTTGAAATTTTGCGTAATTTGGAAAGCATAGTTAGTGTTTGGATTAGTGTCCATTAGTGGTCTAATTAACATGGTAATTAAATATGCAAATTAGGTTCTCGTAAGTATCCCACGTTTTTGAAATTTTGATATTTTGTTGCTTATACAATAGTTTGTATGTGTGGAAAATTTCAAGAAGAAATAATAATTAGAACATAGCCGTTGCTATGCTCAACCTAACCTTGTCCTGTTTGGTAATCTTTTGCGTGTTTTTTTTAAGATGTTTCCCACAAACACGTTTTGTGAAACCCATGACTCGATAGAGCGCTGTAAAATGTATTTATCTCAAAACACGTAAGTGTTATGTACCATTGGAAAGCTCTCTTTCTCCAGAATTCGAAAATACAAATATCTCAATTTTTAATATTTTCGACTTTAGTCTCATTTTGTGGTGACAGGTCACATGTGACCTTTTTATCACAAAATTGAGCTGAAAGTCTGACTTTTTAAAAACTAATTTCAATCTAACTCCCATGCAAATAAATTTAACATAGTTTGAAAGAGTGATGCCTGGGCAGTTTAAATTTGAATTTAGTTTTTTGCATTGTTTTTGTTGTGGGTTGAATATAAAACAGTGTTTTAATTTGTACACGTAATGTCTATGATGATAAAATGTAATGTCCATGACGCGTAACCCTAACCACTCCAATTCCTCCAAAATCCTCTTTGTAAATTGCAGGATTTTGCAGGATTTTGCAGGATTGAGATCACTTGGAAGTTGATGCATAGGATTTTGCAGGATTGAGGGTATTTTAGGTTTTGCCACTGGAGGATAATGCGGGATCCAGGGGCCTATTTCATAGAGCTGCTAAGCACAAAAAATTGCTTAGCATGAACATTTGCCCTCGGCAAAAACAAGGTTACAGACCAAATTTTCACGGGATCTTTATTGTTTTCAATTGATACTCAGCTAGTTTTTGGCTTAACATGAAAAACCCGTAGAATTGAGGCTGGCAACCTGTTTTTAATGAGCAAGACTTTTTTGTGCTAAGCAATTTTGTTGTGCTTAGCAGCTCTATGAAATTGGCCCCTGGTCATAAGGCCTAAACTAATGCTGGATGATGTTTCAGGATTGAGGCTACTTGGGTATTTATCCAAATATGAATTTCGGAGGATTGAGGTTATTTGTTACTTTGTACATTCACACTGCTCAATCATTTATGCACATTCTTCATAGAGCTTCATTCAAGGTGTATTAACCCTCTTATGGTTTTACCTTTCAAAACCTTTCAAAATCTGCTTAATGGGCGAAATGGCTATCAAAAAGTATGAACCTTTCAAAACGCTCCAGATTTTTTTGCTACTGCACTACTACACCTTTCAAAACCTTTTGAAAGTTTTTTTTTTTTTTTCACAAAAGTTTGTTCAGAGAGTTGTTTTACATTTCAAAATCTTTCATAGGTTTTTTTGTCAGACAGTTTTCTCACCTTTCAAAACCTTTCAGTCCAGAAACTTGAAAGGTATTTTTTTTCTCACACCTGTTTCTTCAGAGAGTTGTTTTACCTTTCAAAACCTTTCATAGGTTTTTTTTTGTCAGACAGCTTTCTCACCTTTCAAAACCTTTCAGTCCAGAAAACTTGAAAGGTTTTGAAAGGTCTGACAGCTCTATGGTAACTGCCCTGTATATAGGAGGGTTAAGTTATGTGACAAGAATAGAAAACATTTGCATACCAATGGTCATGTGTGCAGACCCTTGTTGTAATATAGGGCACGTAATTAAGAGCTGTTTGTTCTACATTTGACTGCTTTATAGCTCAATGGTAAACACACTGAAAGATTTTGCAGGATTCAGGCAGTTGTCATGCACCAGTAATAAATATCAGAGGATTTTGCAGGATTCAGGTTACATGGAGTTTTAACACTTTGTAATTTCAGAATTTTGCAGGATTCAGGTTGTGTGTAAGAAAAACAGGGTAATGATAATTCAAGCAATTACCAATGGTTGAATGGTGTATACTACCTTTAAAGCTTGTATTTTATGTTTTGAATTCCTAAAAAAAACTTGGGTGTATACACAGCATCTGACGCGAACTGGTTAAACCCCGTTTTATCCTCTTTATTTTGGACACAAGATGGCTCCGATGATATCGTTTTTGTCGCATGTTGCCATCAGCCTCATTGCAGATACCATCCTTTTCAACTCCGCTTACAACATGGAGTCCTTCCTTTCCGGTATCGACTCCTTCCTGGGAATAATTCCCGTGTCGGGCTACAAGTCCAAGGGCATGCACAAGCCCATCAAGCCCAAGTGCCGAGTCCTGTACTTCCCCTTGCAGCTTCCCGAGCTGGAAAGCGTTTCTCCAGGGGATCCCGGAGGCTGCCGGCCGTTTGTGCCCAATCAGCCGGTCGTCAGGCGTACCCAGAGTGAAGAAGGGGCCTGCGGAACGGGCGAGGAGGGACCGAGAACTGTGAGGCTCCGGGACAAATCAAAGTCGAACTCCTCCTCCGTGGACGAAAATTCTGACAGTCTTGATCAAGCGGTTGACGCTTCGTCACCGCGACCGAAATTTGGAAACTTCCGTTGCGCCAGGCGGGTCTCGAGGGAGAACATGGAGAATGTGTCGGTGATAGCAACGACGAGGCAGAAACAGAAACCAGGGGCCAGGAGAAGCCTTGATGACTCCGAGGATCCTGTCTTTCAGTCATGTGACAGGGACGAGTCACATGATTCTTCCAAGATACCACCTGACTCGGCCCAGTCACACGATGGAGAGCTCCACGTGGCTGCAGGAGAAAAACGAGCCATGTGGCGAACAAGCTCCCAGAAACCACTTCATATACTATGGGCTCATAGATGGTAAATGAATGAAAATAATATACAAAATCCCAATTTTGTTCATAGTTTTATTGATGTTTGGCATCTCGTTAAAAATACTAAACTTTTTATTTTGCATTCACTCTCTCTTGTGTTGTAGAACTCAAGTCTGTCTTGAATCATAATCTCGGTGATTTGGGCTCGAAATGAGTCACATTGGCTCAGAATCGGGCTTGGAATTGACCACCATGACTCCAGTTTTAACACTAACGACTTGTGACTCATATGCCACATGTAGTGACTCACGAGTAACATATAGTGACTTAAGAATCAAACCCAAACTGAATTGAGACTCGGACGCGGGCTTGACACAATTGACTCAAATGTACACTCTCATACCCTGGCCTCGATATACTTCTTATTAATTTTCAAAAAAAAAATTTCCGAAAATTGAAAGCAACTATGTCTGATTCGTTGAAAGAAGAAATAATTGAAGCAGATTTTATATCGATTCCCTTGATTGTTGCTTTGAATGAAATTTCAAGTGCATGTGCAGTATTTGGAGAAGAGATTGAAAGTAGTTTTTTTAATCGTGGACAAATAGCGTAAACAATCTTCATGTGTGGCCCAATCAATAGAAAAGAGTCGCGTTTCGCTATTGTCTTATCGGCGTACAGGCCAAAACAATGTAAATCTCCATTTTTTTTTGGAAATTGAGATTAATGTAGTATTTACTTAACCAGTTTGCGCCGGATGACGTATATAAACGCAAAGTTTTCCCCAGATTCAAAACAAATGACGCATAAACACGCCACGAGCAAGGCCGGAAATTTCTGTCAGCAGCGAGGAAGGCCGGAAAAGCGTGGGTGTGCTTCCTGGCACTATCAGCCTAAACCCGCTTCGGATCAAGTTTCGTTAAAAATAATCCCGCCCCTCAACTCGGTGAGGTTAAAATAATCCCGGCGCGAACTGGTTAATAAACTCAGGCCACATATTTCAATAGCTGTGAATCACGGTGAAATACTCAACGTTTTATTTATTCACGGACTCGGAATGCTGTATCTCTTGTCTGACAGGGAACACGACAAGAACCCAGAGCTGTTCTTTGACACCCTGATGAAGCTAGACGAGATTGGTCTGGAATTCCAAGTCTCAGTGTTAGGGGAACAGTTTACAGAAGTACCAGGTAGTTTTCAAATTGTTCTGTCCAGATTTAGCAATTTATTATGCGACACGATCAAATTTTATAAATTCATTTATAAAAAATGTTTTTATTTTTTTTATTTTTTTAACTGCGTAGCCCATTCAGTGGGATCCACTCTTCTCTAATGGGGCCCAGTAACGAGAAGACAGTGTGAAAAAAAAGTACAGTTTTAGATGTGGGAGGAAAAGCCTATAATTTGTTTATGTGACCGGCTCTACAAAAAGGTGTATTAAGTCGTTCTGTGCACTATCATGTAATGGCCCGCTCAACGTTGAGAGGGTAAACATTTCATCAAAATGTGATCTCTATTTTTTGTCATGAATGACATCTTCAATACCTACAGTTTCAGGTTTCATTCAAAGAAATGTTAATTTTGATGAATAAAGTGGAAAAAACCTACCATTTTGTTTGCATCGTTCTGTTGTAGTACAACAGAGCCGGCTATTTCAAAGCCCGTTTTCTCAGTTGTGTAATTTGAACTCCAAGGAATATGTAAACACGTCATATCTCCAAAATAAGAGGGGCTATGGAGCTCTATTATATACACCAAATGAAAGCTTACATTGTGGGTTTTTTAACCATGTATATATAACTCGATTACTTTTTTTTGGCGACATAATACACCTTTTTGTAGAGCCGGTCACATATTCTGGGGAAATGCACAGTCAAGCGGGGATTCGAACCCGGGTCACATTGGTGGAGGGCCAGGAAAGTAATCGCTGCACGAACCTATAATTATAACTCCCTGTGTGTAAATTCGTGTTTTGTTATATACCAATATTGTTTATAGCCCGTCAATTATATATTAGAAGTTGACCCTCACAAATACCACATACATATAAGGCCAAATAAAAATTAAAAAAAGTTTTTCGTCAGAACTGTAAAAAAAAAAAAAAAAAATTTTTCGTCCTTTGAAATTATTTTTAATGCGGCAGCAAAAACAAACTCTTAAAAGTATCATTATTTGGGACTTGTTATTTTCTCTCCTCGTGCAGACATTTTTGTCAAATCCAAAGCCAGATTGCAGGACCGGATTGTCAACTGGGGCTACCAGTCGAGCAAGGAGGACTATTACCGTGTGCTGTTTGCTGCCGATGTGGCTGTGTCTACGGCTGACCATGAGTTCTTCGGAGTGGCAATGTGAGCCACAATTTCAGTTTTTAGCGTCAGAGTAAACTAATTGTCAGTTGTGCATTTGTCAGTTGTGGAGCGGCAAAAGTTTAAACAAAATTTAAGAATGATCCTTGACAACTAAAGTTTTAGCTCTGTGAATGCTGTATATTCCAAGAAAATATTTTAAAATGTCAGTATAGTTTTGGATTGTAGTAGTAAATATGTGACCCGCTCCATCGTAATCAGGAATAAGTCGCTGAGGCCATTTTACGCAATCGGCCGTTGAAGTGAACGCATGGGTGAAAATCGTGACCAAGCCGATTTTCTGAACATTGTATTTTTAGGAAGTGTAGTTATCACAGATTATTGTCATTAATGGCTTGTATGTAAAAACGATCAATAAAGATGAAAATCTGTGTGCGCTGTCTATATGATATTTGTCAATTTTGTTTATTTCAAAGCTGTTTTTCTCGGAATGTGGATTCGGCAAATAAATATACACCTGTCATCTTCATCAGACCATAACTCGTTAACCTTAAAGATACACACTTGTGATGGGTATCATTAGAAAGCTTATAAAATTCCCTTTCTCACCATGTGCATATCTCAAAAAGTAATTTTGAGACTTATTCCTGATTTCGATGGAGCGGGTCACATATGGTGATAAGTAAGAAGTACAATTTGTAATGTGTTGTACATCTAACCTCCTTTTATCTAGCTTATTTGTTGACTTATGTGCCAAGATTTCTCTTAATTTTTATGTCTCTGAAGAAGATCTTGTTAAGATCGAAATATTAGGCTCTCTTAACTTATTTGATTTGTATATTTCAGGTCATTTCAGCCAGTAAGCAGTTTGCAGCAGTTTTAATCTTATTCTTAATTTTTCTCTGCGATCTTACAGGTTGGAAGCAGTACATTTGAGGTGCTATCCGCTCTGTCCAAATTGCCTGGTTTACCCAGAAATATTTCCCAGTAAGTTAAGTTTTTTATCCAAACTCAAACAATTATTGTTAAGTGCTTGCATCAGACCTTTATATTCCAAGCAAATAGTATTCAAAGATTTCAATTTTCAACCGACTACTAATGGAACCAACTACTAATTTTTGGAACTTCTTTTGTTATTTTCTTTAAAATGACAACATGCTAAAAGGAATAAGTTTAGAGCCAATAATATCTTTACATCAAGTTAAAGGTAGGATACACCATTTGCAGATATCGAAAAAATTTACTTCCGCAATATTATGAAATATCTTACTTATTTGAAAGTGAATATTTATGTTAGGCATCCAGTAAAAGGATTGCACTAGATATCCTGTATTTGTTCCGAAAACTTCACGATTGCCGGACGGCGATCGTGAAAAAAACAAGAACAACATAAGAATCACTGCCTGACGCCGGTTAAAAACGAACGCCATTTTTCTTGCTCTTCTCGGCATCAATGATTGTACAACTTCGGACAGGTCAATTAAACTAAAAATTTACTATAAAATACAACCCCTCAAATCTACCCATTCATGATAATTCAAGCAATTACCAATGGTGTATCCTACACCTTTAAGTGTTTGAATAATATAATTTAGTTTGTATACAGTCAAATTTTCATAATACAGTCAAACCTTGATATAGCGGCCATCGACGGTGCCGGTTTTCGTGGCCACTATACGCAAGTGGCCACTATAGCAAAACGTACACATGTACACACATACATACATATACATGTATATGTACACGTACATGCACATGTGCTCGCATAATGAATGAATGTACACGTGTACATGTAGTACGTGTACCCACCATATGAACAACACAACTATATGTATCAATCTGAAACATAATTTTTCTGAAACAGAATTTGTGTTTATTTTTTTCCAATTGTATTTATTTATTTTAATCTCAAGGCACAAGAATGGCAAGAAGAAACTTACATAATATACTGTAAATATTATTTCTTTCCAATTGTATTTATTTATTTTAATCTCAAGGCACATGGATAGGCAATTCACACTTCAAAATGATGAAATAAAACTAAGAACTCACGTTTAATAAAACGAACACGTACGTTTTATACGTGTCGCGACGACAAGAACTATTTTAGTCTGTGCGCTCGGTACCGTTTGTATAAAACAAGAGTATGAAGTCCAGGAGCCAAACAACAGGGGAAATTCTAAAGTCAACAGAGGGCGCACTTCATTTCTGCGGCCGGAGTACACAGGTTTCACGGCAATGTAATTGTACACATTTTATTTGCTGTGGGCTATTATAGGCTGGCCGCTGGCTGCGTTACACAGTGGCCGCATTAGCAAGACATGGTTAGGTATGTTTATGCAAGAATCAAACTGGGACCAAGCAAAGGTGGCCAGTGAAGGCAGGTGGCCGCTGTATCAAGGTGGCCGCAAAGGCAGGTTTGACTGTAAGAGCACTGTTAATACAATGTCCTGCTTATAACAAGCAAAACAGGTCGAAATAGGTCCCAAGTCCTTGTTTTTTCTTATTTTCCATTACTGATAGTACAAGGTACTTGTAATAACAAGGTAATTTGTAAAGTCTAAAGGACCTTGTTATAAAACTGTTAGATTTTGTTTAAACAGTATGCAATTTTCTTGTTTTCCGTGTCTGTTCTACAGAAGAGTATTTGTATAACACCGCCCAACAGCTGTTCAAGAGACTGAGGGAGTTTTGTAGGCATCCGCATCTTGTCAGAAAACACAATCTCAAGGTGCGTGTACAATAGTCACTCTCCGGCTCAATACTGATCGAAAGTCACAACGGCTGTGTTCTGAAAAACACCCTATGATACACTAGTCTGAGTCTCGTATGTTGGTTAACGGAGCCATCACCGAACTGACGTCTGATATTATACAAATATTGACTGCTTTGAGTGGTATAGTAAAACTAGCCTCCCGAGGTGATCCATGGAGCATTCTATTTTCCCGAGGCGAAGCCAAGGGAAAATAGAATGCTCCATGGATCACCGAGGGAGGCTAGTTTTACTATACCGCGAAATAAAGCAGTCAATATTTGTTTTATAACACCTCACTCACAGATTCTGCACAATTTAAGCTTCCTGAAAGTATAGTAATGACAAAAAATCTCAGAATTATACGTCTCTCGATCATACGTGTACTTTGTTGCCTTGATGAACGGGTGCGAAGGTGATAGAGCAATGTTTACGCAATGCACCGAAACACACGTCTGGGTTTCAGTCACGCTTTCGTTGCTATGCGCATAGTTCGTGTGTTGCTATGCGCATAGTCCTTTTTGCGTGGTATAGTCTTTTTGGATAGCGCAAGTAAAAAATAGTAAAAATAGCAAGTGACACGTGCCGCGCTCTCGGCCAATCAAGACACAGAATCTGTGAGTGAGGTGTTATAAATATATATATGTGGACATGCAAATTTATGCGACCCCGTGCACCAGCCAATCAGAGTCCACTGTAACATCAATTGGTGCGGAAATCTGGACGGAACTGCTGATTGGCCAATTTGGCTGCCCTTTTTGTTATTGTAAAATAGCAACGGTGGCACTGGTGGCTTGTGCGGAAAGTGCTCGCCTCTCACCAATGTGGCCTGGGTTCGATTCCCGGCCCAGACCATATGTGAGTAGAGTTGTGTGTTGGTTCTCTCCTGTGTCACAAGGGTTTTTCTCCGGGTCCTCCGGTTGTTCTCCCTCTAGAAAAATCAAACACTTTCGATCTCAGGCTGTGCTCCGTAGTCATATATGAGTCGATGTGGCCGGCTGCCATAGGCGCCTTTACGTGCCAGCGGCTCGACTACGTTGTAGCCGCGTCCTTCGCAATTCAGCACCTGAGGGCCTCCATGGAAAGCAGTGCTGTACACTGATTGGAGTTTACCCTCATTAAAGATGACATAAATTAAACAAATAAAATAAATAATAATAAATATTGGAAGAAGCGATATTACGATGGAAAGCGTCCGCTGAATAGACAAAATTTGGCTGCGGTGTTTTTGTAACATAGCAACGGGTAACGGTAGACGTGATATCGCGATGGACAGCGCCTGCTGAATGTACAGAATCTTGAGGTCAAGATGCAATCTAGTTTGCATAATTAATTACTGATTATACTCGCATATCATAGACGCATATCATGTCCAACGAGTGGATATTCCATGGATTAATGATACACCGTACAGGCAAACAAATATCGAAAATGAAACTTAGGCATTTGAAACTAGAAACTAGAGTTATGAGTATATTTCACATTCTATGGAGTAAATAGAATTTACTAAAAAAAAATTGCAATTGCTTTTTAGACTTTCTGAGGCCCGAACATTGGGAACTGAAAATGCATGTAGCTCTGTCAGCTTTTGTCCGATTCACGTCTTCTAGATATTGTGGGAAAGCTTAATTCAATGTCCTTTCCAGTGAGCCTGAAAATCCCAGTTTGGTCTCACTGACCATTTTTTTTGCTAGACTTGTCCCAAGTCTGGGTTGTGCTCGGTCTGTGCCGAAAGTAAATGAACGCAACGTTCCCCTCAAGATTTATCTGTGACACGTCTGTACATATACAGCCACATACATAATTCGCAGTACCGACTACAGAGCCGTAGATCATAATAACGTGCGCTCCTTATGCATCGAATTTAGACCAACATTAATATGCACTAACCCAGACTTGGTCAATCTCCCAAGGCGTATTATACGCGTATGCGCAAGTTTGTACACAATCTATGGAGATTAATTATTACTGTGATTGGCATCTACCCATTTGGTTAGCAGACAATCACAGCACAGTATTTCAGGTAATTAGCATTTTTTATTCCTAAAGATGCGCTTAGATTGTTTTGATATTATTCCTAACACGCAATCGGCGTTGTCTGTGTATTTGCGCAGCCCGGGCGCAGCCAAAGTTTTGTGCAAAACACACACACTTCCCATCGTACGAGTAGAAATACAACATGTACGCGCGTGTTAGAATGTTTTCAAACGGCTGAGAGTACGCACAACATGTGGTGCTAGCAATAGATCTCAATATATTTAATAGGTTAACCACAACCATATCTAAAAAAACATTATTGTATTTGAAGTCACAACATTTAAATTAGACAACAGAGAGGTTTCGCATACGAGCGGATACGCGTACGTTTAGCTATCCGTACGCGTTTTATACTTACGTGTAGCGAGCGAGATATCCGTGCCTTGTACACGGTTAGCGGATAGTGAGAAACTGTGACGTCATAAGTCCGCAAAAATTGATGACGTATCCGTTAAGCTAACCGTATTCGTTCGCAGGCGAAACCTCTCTAATGTGTTACTCAACATTATACATGTAGTTACTAAAAGGTTTGCTTCGATTAGCACAACTTTAAGCTCGATTTTGGAAACTTTTGTAGATCATTATCCAGCCTCCCATACCTACTGGAAAAAAAATGAGTCTTCAAAGTTTACTTGCTTTGATTGGTCAAGTGGTAAAGATGTTGCAATTGGCCATTTGCGTGTGGAATTTAAATAATATCTGGTACATTGACTTGCTTACACAGCTTGTCACAGTTTACATTTAAATTCTCCAGACCAAAGACACTGATGCTATATCACGTGATTCGGGGCAAGCCTTACGCTAGCAACCCCCGGCTCTGGAATGGTCTGGTGTCTTTGTACCATTCTCAACCATTGTGAACAATGTATTGGTGCTGAGCGTCTCTAACGTAACTATGCAAGAGCTTGCCCCGAATCACGTGATATAGCAACAGTGTATTTGGTCTGTATAATTTAAAGTCAAACTGTGCCAAGCTGTGTGAACAAGTCAGTGTACCAGATATTATTTAAATTCCACACGCAAATGGTCAATTGCATTGGATTGCATAATTGCATACATCTGCGTAAACGTATAATTTTGCGATTGGGAGGGGGGTACTGATGGCAGATTAATCAAGACGGAATTGCTAGTTACTACAGTACATGTACAATATACATGTATACACATGCTCTACAATGCACACGTATTATGTACATGTACATTGTACATACATGTACATCATGTACCGGTACAGATTATATGCAGGTTGTGCACAATGTGCGCGCATTGTTATACGGCATTGAAGTTGAACTAGTGATGAAGTGTAAATTGGAGGGGTAGATAATAGATACAAACTTAAAGGTAGGATACACCATTGGTAATTGCTTGAATTATCATGAATGGGTGAATCTGAGGGTTGTATTTTATAGTAAATATTGTTTAACAGACTTGTCTGAAGTTTTACAATCATGGATGCTGAAAAAAGCAAGAAAAACGGCGTTCAGTTTTAACCAGCGTCGAGCAGTGGTTCTTTTGTTGTTTTTGTTTTTTCACGATTGTCGTCCGGCAATTGTAATTTTTTTTTTTGTAAAATTTAATTGTTAGGAACATTTACAAGATATCTAAGCGCAATCATTTTGCTGGATGCTTATAATCAATATTTACTTTCAAGTTTCAAATAAATAAGATATTTCTTAATAATTTGGTAGTACAATTTTTCGGTATCTGCAAATGGTATATTCTACTTTTAAAGCAATTCCGACTTGACTTGAGTCAAGTCTAGTTTTGTGCTGGAGGTTCACATATATTGCTTTAATGCTGCGTTCCAATCGCGTTGTGTTTATCGTGTTCACCGTAAATTTCTCCATGTTCACGAGTAGGTTGCATTCCAAACGCTAATCACCAAGACGCACGCGTACAGTCGAGTTAGTTGTGCGCTAAGGACATCTCGCGCGACAACTCGTACGTGAACCAACACGCGAGTATTCCATTCGGTTACGAAGTCGTGAACATGGAGAGAAAACAAAATCCACCTCGAGTTCACCACTGGTGAACACGAGTTACCAGGCGATTAGAACGCCATTATACGACTCGTGAACGCGTGAACACGATAAACACGACGCGATTGGAACGCAGCATTAGATATGCAATCTGATGGGGTCGGAGCTACTGAATTTTTCTGCATCCCCTTTAATGGATCTAAAGTTAAAGTTACTTTGTCCTTTCCATTGTCTGGTCCATTTTGCTTGTCTTTCTGTGTGCGTTTTCATTCCCAAATTTCTATTTTCTATCGAGTAGTCAGGTTGGCGTAGCCGTTGTTTCCTCACCTCCCTACGCTTGTAGTTTCATGAACAAACGCTCTTACTTGACATGTACTTGCAGGTGGACGTTGGACAGTTCAGCTGGGAAGGTTTAAAGGAAGACTATCTGGACATCTTGTCATCGACCTTACCTCGCATCAGGATGAAGATGTTTCCTCGGTCCTCATTTGAAGTGCTCGACAGGCCGGCCCCCCGACATGATAACGCAGTCGGCCAGTCGGCCAATCACAACGCGGTCACCAGGGCAACCAGTTATGAGAGCAAGACTCTCGCCCAGCAGGACGGAGCAGTGAACAAGACGATACCCCAAGTGACCGACCAACAAGCAAGGGCGGGGTACCAGTCAACGAGCCAAGATTCCGATGCCGTTGCCGATTCGGCCACCAAACAGTCAAAGGCCACTTCTCGGTCTACCAGCCAACAGTCGATGGCCATATCCCAGTCAGAGATTCCAGCCCAACATTCCAAGGACGTGATGCTGTCTGCCTCTCAACAGTCGAAGGCCATCACCCAAAAGTACAAGCATTTACTCAGTCACCCACCCTCTACCGAGAAGCACTAACCCCAGCGAGCCGGTCATCCATAAAGCAGGCGCGGATCTAGAGAGGAGTTTGGGGGTCAACCCTCCCCCCCCCCCCTACTCTGACACTAAACAAAAAATACAAAAGATAACAATGTGCTGCATTACCTATATGTCCGGCTGTCCGAAAAAATCAGACCTAAACAAAATCTGACGTGCGTGACACCGTACCTTGCAGATATTTCTGGATCCACCCCTGCAAAGGCCGTATACTCATAACCAGTTAAAGGCCATATATCCTCATAACCAGTTAAAGGCCATATATCCTCATAACCAGTTAAAGGCCATATATCATCATAACCAGTTAAAGGCCATATATCATCATAACCAGTTAAAGGCCATTTATTTATTACATTTCTTTACCCAGGGTGTGCCCAAATAGTTAAACAAATTGGTTTCCATTGGAGCCCTGCATACATCATAAAATTGGATGTAAAAAAAATACATCCAAAGTCATCAACAAACCGTACATCTGTTAAACAAACAACTAACAATAATACATAGAAATACAACAACATTTACACAAAAATACGGAATATTTACAGACGTACAAAAATTACCTTTTACAATCCTGTTTATGGCCAATTCTGATTTACGGGATAGCCAGATGGAGGAAAACCCGCGGGAAAAAAGAAAAGGGAAAATTCCAATCCGGCTCCACATTTCAGTGGCAACCAGGTTAAAACTCCGTAGATCAGCGCAATTGGCATAATATCTAACGGATGACATGACGGAGCTTCGATTTAAATGTACCTAATGAGTTCAATGTTCACAAATTGTTAGGGCGAATTATTCCAGATATTGGCACCACTCACAGCAAAACTTGTGGCATCCCCATTCTTTTTTGGCGAAAGAAACTTTCAGTGCCATGTGGGTTGATCGCCTTGTTTCACGAATAACTGTAAGTGGTGTGAAAGGAGTTCTCATGTACAAAGGAGTCATTTTGTTAAGACTCTTAAAGACAAGGATATCCCTTTTTGACTTAAAGCGAGTCCACTTGTTAATTTTTACCTTAAAGGGAAACTCCACCCATAGTTTATAATTGCATAATGTTAAAGAGTGTCAATTGCCATTGGGACTTGATTTTTATTTCATTTTTATCGGTTTCGGTAATCATATAAAACAGATTTTCTCGCACTGCGCTTACCGTCATGCGAGCCGCCATTTTGTTCTGGTTTATCGGTACATCCGAAAAATTGTGACGTTGTGTCTGCACCATCAGTACGCGAAGCCCAACCGATAACGGCCCTGCACGCGCAAGGAATGCAAGTGAACCCTTTTGTGTACGGCATAATGTGTAATGTACATGTAAAAGTGGGCTCAAAATTAGACGGAGAAGGACCTGATGCCATAATTACTAGCTCATAAATTTTCTATTCTTCTCAGAAAATACAAAAATAAACGATAGTTTGTGGCGCGTCAAGTCGATATTCTGCACAGAAATGCAATACATGTACTAGCAATAGTCGGGCGCCGTACAACATACGTCTGCATAATGTAGTTGGCCGCGTCAAGGTAGGATACCAGTACAAACAACAGGCAATAAACCGATGTGCATTGAGGAGCAGACAATACGTCATAATGTCCCGGGCGAGGCGGGAAATTTGAACAATATGGCCACGCCCTTGTACTCCTGAATGGCAAGAAATCGTGAATATAATTGGCGCGTGTGTCGTTCTCGATATCAAAACAAATTCTCTGCGGAGTCAGTATGTTACCATATATTCTTTTAGACTAGGTAAACTATTATTGAGCCTAGAATTTCCCTTTAATATAATTTTTTTCATTTACTTTACAGGGTTACACAAGTAGAAGATGGTGCTTCTAAACATTTTCCAGTATTAACCCTAACTCCCTAGGGTGTGTGCAAAATCATATTGATTTCGGAGGAGAATTCTTTTAGTGCCTTGCTGTCATTGTACATGTAAATATATTTTTAAAACATTTTTATAGGCGTTTTCCAAGTATTAAAATAACTGTTGAAGGTACTTTACAAGTTTACACAACTGTGTTATAAGTAATAATTATTTTTAAGGACATTACAAAAATATACATTGAATTGTGTGCCTTAAGTATAGAAAACCGTCCGGGGCATACACAACTGTGTTATAAGTAATAATTATTTTAAAGGACATTACAAAAAAAACATTGAATTGTGTGCCTTAATTATACAAAACCTTTCGGGGCATGTTTTAAAATTCTTTCAAATATGAACGATTTAGTATAGCGATCTGTGTGTCTACTAGTAATACCATAGTGGTTACTTTCCTTGCCTCTCATCGCGCTGTGGCCCGGGTTCGATTCCTGCCCTGGTAGATTTGGTTTTCAGTCCCTGCCTGATTCTGCGGATTTCTTCAAGCGTGCTTGCATTGCCTGTCGGGCGCTCTTCAGTTTTCCTTGGTTTCAATACCAGAAAAATACAAACAGACCAGGGCCGATATTCATAAAAACCTGCCAAGCCTAGTTGGCTGCTAAAGTGGCCCCTCGTTGACAGCTAAGCCTACTTGGAAGCAAGAAATGATATTCATACAACTTTGCTAAGCTAAGTTGGTTGCTATGTTGGCTGCTAACGTTAGAGTTGATCTTGTGGTCTCTAAGTCGCAGTTGGCAACTAAATCATTTGTTACGGGGTATTTTACATTGGAAAACATGGTTCTTGGATTCAGATTTTAGTTTTTGAATCTAGCCATATGCAGGATAAGGATAACTTCCCAAGCATATTTCTTGCAAATTTTGCCATCGTTGTGCTTACTCTCAAGAATGTCTTTCAATTCATCCAACTTTTCCCGCTATAAATAAGTTTAAATAAATAAATGAGAAACGTCACTGCAGTAACGCTTCTCCGATTCAAATTTTTGGGGATAAAAAGTGATATCTTTTTTCCATAACCGCAGTACTTCGAAGTGAAAAGTTTCTAAAAATGCATTATACTATCCAAAGCTGCTGTACTTCTTACCAAGTAAGTTTTTATTGCCATTAATTTTTGGAGTAATTACCAAACGTAGCCTATACGATCCCTTTAAACAGCGTATGACTGAAAACAATTCATTATTATAGGCTGAGCGTGCTATTGTAATTTGTATTACCATTCTATCATTGGAGGCTGACAAGACATATACATATATATACAAGGGATTATTTCTATAAATGAAAAAAAATATTGTTTAACTAGAATTGTGTGATTATACATATTTATATAGACAAAATATATATGCTTTTAAATTGAAATTTAATACAAACTTGCATAAAGTAGGCAGGCTATGGAAAATAGGGGATTCTTATGAGTGCGAAACTAGACGAAAATGAAATATTTTTGGAGGTCGTCAGAAACTATTGAATAAAAAAACACCACCTATTTCATCGTTTTTAGTGGTTAAATAATATATATTCCTGTTTGGGGTTCTAACATAATAATCAATGTACTAATTTATTTTATAAAATTTTCTTGTTGTGCTTTTTAATCATCAAATGCTTTTATTTTATTACATTGAAAAGGAGGCGAATGCTGTTATCTGTTGTTGTCTTATTCTTTTATGAAACGAGTCATCCTAATAAGGCAAATCGTATTATTACAGAACATTAAACATTGGATGTATAGGTTGTGTGATTCAACCAGTAATTTTGTACCCAGTGTACATTGCAGATTTGTTCAAATTTGGCTTGAATCCATTGCTTTGTAAATTAGTCTCGTACCTGTTTCATAAGTTAGAGGCTTTACAATATCGAATGTTACGGAAGATTGTTGGTCTGGATGAATTGACAGGTTGCACGCATGCAGTGCGCGTGGCGGCCTAGAACACAATGTGACCCAACCCAACAAAATGAGGTACAAGTCGCCAGAGCTACTTTGGAGTATTTAGGCTTTTTATAACTGTCTTTTCTGCTCAATAGAAATCAATGGAAGCAATCAAGGTTTTGGCCTAATTAATACGTTTAGATGTTAATCATATACCAACATGAGGAGCAATAATTATGTGTTTTCTACAGCATATAAAAAAAAACGTACCTAAAAAATAGTTCTTTTAGTCTTAAAAGACTCATTTCGAGGAATTTAGTCAGGTACCATCAAATTTGACTCATTTCCTAAAAGTCATTTTCGGTGGAAGTGCGAGATACAAATTTATTATTGTTAAGGTTTCATTGGCTTTTGAAGACTCTACAGTTCCCTAAAATCAATCCTCCCAGCTCGCTAAACTCCATTTGTCAATGTTTAACCAGGTTTTCTTAACCAGTTCGCCCCGGAGGACGTATATATCCGCTAAAGTTTCTCTCGAGAATCAAAACAGATGACGAATAAACAGATCCCGAGCAAGGCCCGAAAAAAGTTTACAAATCAGGCACAGCAGTTTAATTCCGTGGAGGACGTGTATACGCTGCACAATTTTCCTTGGTTGTTGCGCGTGCTGTTGACGTTTATTTACGCCAAAAGTTACCCGCTAGCGTTGCGGAAGACGGGTATACACGACTGACATGTATGGCATACACAGCGGTGGACGTGAATATACGTCAACGTTGCTAAGCATGCTTCGTTGACGCGGTGGACGTGCGTATGCTATATCGTGGTATTGCGCTTTAGTGATTAGGCCTATTAAACACCCTAGTTCTATTGTCTCAGTTGAATTCATACAGCCGAGGATGCGTCCAGTAATATTTTGACATTCAAATTTCCCAACTACTGTTCCTTAGTCTCCTTCAAACTCCTGAAAGGGTGCTTTTTAGCTGGGCTTGCAAATATGTGTATATAATTACCTCGTACAATTGTCCCCGGCCCCGTGTTTAGTTCTACGGATGACGTATACACACGCGTCAGATTAGCGGTAGCGGTTGACGTAATATCATGCCCTGACTGCAGCGAGAAAAAATGCCCTAGGCAACAGAATGTTGAAAAAAACCATGTAAATAACGGTGTTAGTTGCATTATCAAAACAGGAATATTTTACTGATGAAAAATAATCCCGCCAGTGGTCTCAGTAACTTGAAAATAAACCCGGCGCGAACTGGTTAAAGGAAAGCTGAACCAAAATTGTCAAATTTTGTACCATCAAAAAGCACAATTCCTTCTCTGTACATCTCATGGTTAGGACAAGGTTAGGAAATACATGATAAATCAAACTCTTGCACGAAAAACTGAAAAAACGAGAACACAGATTACGTGTTCAAAAACCAAAATGGCCGCGTCCGTGTTAAATTATTTCTCTTGGAAAATAAAAGTTTACCGATCAAATGTTTTTTTAAATAATTGCAGGTGGGTTTTATATTATATAGCATAAATCAAACAAGCATCTTTTTCTCTTCATTTTTGTGAATTTTCTTTGACTTGCGGGCAGTTTTGATAATAGTAATCAAAGATTTTAAAAAGACAATTTGAGTGTGTATGGTGACAATAGAAAGG
This sequence comes from Crossaster papposus, assembly GCA_037893245.1. Taxonomy (NCBI): domain Eukaryota; kingdom Metazoa; phylum Echinodermata; class Asteroidea; order Velatida; family Solasteridae; genus Crossaster; species Crossaster papposus. The sequence goes on along the minus strand of JBAIAA010000327.1, from coordinate 801,318 downwards.
CGAAAAATGACCCTACCGCTTGACTCGCTAATTGTAGTCTCCTGATCAAGGGACTACAATGCGGCAGCGTGCATTGAGTGCAGGATGGCTGAACATACCCAGCTCGATATGACCAGGTGCGGATACAGGGGAGGGGTCCTGGGGGTCTGGACCCCACATTTTTGGACTGGATTTGTTATTTTAATTTATTTTTAAAAATTTTTTGTTAATGTATTTTTATATGAGAGCAAAATATATAAGAAAAATAGGCTCATAATGTCCCAGAATGCACCTCGGAGCTTCTACTTTTTGGGGGGAGAGCCCCTACACCCCCCGCCCATGGCTAGGACCCCACATTTATAAATTCATGCATCCGCTCCTGTATGAGACAAGGGACTTCCCCTTAGTCCCCCATACCTACACTCTCTAGACTATTGTTACCTAACGAACGCATCCCCCCCCCCCTCCCCTTAAAACCCGAACGTAATTTTTGAGAAACCACAACAATCCGCAAGTACAATGACCACCACAAATGAGCGTCTCATATCTTGCTTATCTTGCTTATACCCAGCACGATATGTGGCAGAGGGGTACCCCCCTGTTATCCCTATACCTTATACACACTCAACACTGTTGTTACCTAACCCATCCCCCTTGAAACCTAAAAAGAATTCCTGAGATTCTCTGCCACATATCGTGCTTCATATGATCTTGCTTTATGCCTCGACCTAGACTAACCCCCCTTCTTCTTCTTTCAAGTTATGCACCAACTTCATAATTGAAGACTGAGGCACATTATTGGGAGCGCTGTTTGTGGATGGAGTGAATAGCCTACTGATTTGACATTGGAGACCCATTAACTAATAATTGTTTAAACTTTGGAGGGTTACAAGCCTTGACCGTGGACTCGGGGAGCTTGTTCCATTGAGTTGTCGTGCGAGGAAAAAAAGAACATCTGATAATATTCTCTGGAGCAAATGGGATTTTGTAGGCTTGTGAATTTTCTGTTCGGGTAGGAGCATCTAGATTATTGGACTCAGTTGACATGTTGACAGCAGCCAAACCACTGTGAATTGTGTAGAACATCGTGAGTCTTGCAATGCTACGCCTATCTTCAAGGGTTTGCCACTGAAGAGATTTAAGTAATGCCCCAACACTCGAGGTGTGAAAATAACGATTCAGAACAAATCTTTCTACTCGCCTTTGCACCATTTCCAGTTACTACTAAGGTTTTGGGTGTATGGATCCCAGACTACTGAAGTATATTCCATGAGAGGCCCAACAAGAGATTTATATCCGATTTGCTTGATATGTGAGTTACGAACTTTGAGGTTACGTCTCAGAAAGTTATAGGGTGCACCAGCCTAATTCAAGTCCCATTGAAAACAGTGTAATATCAACAATGTTCAGGACAAAGTTTCATGCACACCGACATCACTGGGGTTTCTCAAACAACAATCAGATTATTGTCTTGGTCTTTATCTTTCCATTTCTTTTCAATTTTTAGTGGGTTAGCCAATACAAATTTTCAATATTCACACCAACAGAAACCCACCTACCGAAAAGTGATACTTCCCGAGCCTGCAAGCAGCCATTTTACAAATGGCATCCCTCCACGTTCTAGGGCAATTAGGACCCATTTTTCAACCGTAATTTTGTCAAGTCTGCCCCCAGATTGAAGCTCTAAAACCGAAATTTGATCCTATGCTATATTTACACAATCCCACCCTTTCTTTCATCAAACGGCCTCCTTTTTCAAAAGAAATGGTGGGGGGCGTGGGGGGGAGGGGCACATTTGATGCAAATGAGCTCGCGTAGAAATTCTCCTTTCAATTAGGGTGGTGCACCCTTTAAGAGGTTGTGGCTTTAGATGTGATATTATTGATGTGCTTGTTCCATTTCAAATCGTGTGTAATGGCAACGCCAAGATATTTACAAGATTGCACGCGTTTGATTTCGTGACCGTAAATAGTGTACTTGTAGATGATGGGGATCTTCTTGCGCGTGATAATTTAAATTAATTTTAATTTGATATATAGTAATTGTATGTAGACATTTCAAGGTTGGGTAGGCAGGCTTTAGAGCTACAGTGTTTAAGTACACTTTTGCCTACCCTGGGCGCTTGAAATGTTTTCTTGTCTTTGTTTGGATCCCACTTCTCAATCTTTTATCATTTGTTCTGACCTCCCCCTCCCCCCGAAATCCACAACATTCTTTACTTCCTATTTCCCTTCGTTTCCCTCCGTAAACCCACAACCGTCCCATCCTATCACCTATCCCATCCACTCACACACACAAGTGTGTAAAGGCCTTCGATCGTGGACGGGGTATTGTCCGACCGTCTTCCCTCTTTTGTTTATACTTGATGATTTTTTGATGGTTTCTTGATGATCGCCATAGGATTTGTACACGGGAAAAGATCGTGGACGTTTTGTCAATCGTGGACCCATTGTTTGACTCCCAATTCTTTTGTCCGACGACCACGATTGCCGGTCAATACAAACGCACCCTTTCCCCTACTCGACCACTCCCCTCCTCCTGCTTGACCACTCCCCTCCTCAACCAATCCCCTCCTCAACCCCTCCCCAACTAATCCCCTCCTCAACCCCTCCCCTCCTCAACCAATCCCCTCCTCAACCCCTCCCCTTCTCAACCAATCCCCTCCTCAACCCCTCCCCAACTAATCCCCTCCTCAACCCCTCCCCAACTAATCCCCTCCTCAACCCCTCCCCTCCTCAACCCCTCCCTTCCTCCACCAATCCCCTCCTCAACCCCTCCCCAACTAATCCCCTCCTCAACCCCTCCCCTCCTCAATCCCCTTCTCAACCACTTCCATCCTTCACCAAGGATCGCTTTAGCATTCTAGAAATGCGCACCAGAACCTGTATTTGCACAAAAATTCACGTCAAAAGTAGACAAAGGTGAATGTTTGTTTGAGTATTGTTTGAGACGCTCCTCCTTGAAGACGCCTTAACAAACATACCCAGAGAAAATTGTCCTCGTCCACTTAAACTATATGATTGTTAATCCTGAACTAAAACAATGGTGTGGTTTTTTCCTGAAGATTATTATTTTATTTCTGGTAATGAAACAAAGGATCCATCAAAAGTGCACTCGGCACTGTAGCTCGCAAGCCTGAAGAAACCTGTAGAGAGAAGACATTGAGAAGAAGGTACAGTTTTAGAGGTGGGAGGAAAACCCCAGAAAAATATCCTGGAGAAAACCCACGGAGTCAGGCGGGGACTGAAAACCCAATCCACATATTGGCTCAGGCCAGATTCGAACCCGGGTCATAGTGGTGGAAGGCGAGGAAAGAACCGCTACGCCAACCTGACTCCCCAAACGACGATGACGTAATCTTCGTGCGAAACGCACTCGAAAGCCTTCTTCTTCTTCTTCTTCTTCTTCCAAGTTATGCACCAACTTCATACAATTGAAGACTGAGGCACATTATTGGGAGCGCTGTTTGTGGATGGAGTGGATAGCCTACTGATTTGACATTGGAGACCCATTAACTAATAATTGCTTAAACTTTGAAGGGTTGTAAACCTTGACCGTAGACTCGGGGAGCTTGTTCCATTGAGTTGTCGTGCGAGAAAAAAAAGACATCTGATGATATTCTCTGGAGCAAATGGGATTTTGTAGGCTTGTGAATTTTCTGTTCGGGTAGGAGCATCTAGATTCTTGGACTCAGTTGACATGTTGACAGCAGCCAAACCACAATGAATTTTGTAAAACGTCGTGAGTCTTGCAATTCTCCGCCTATCTTCAAGAGTTTGCCACTGAAGCCTTTGTCTTCACAAAATTAGACATCCTCAGACATCATTAGACATTCCTCAACGACAAACAGTCAGATGAGATTTTAAGGTTTGCATGGCAAAAAGGCAATAAGGTAAGAAGTTTGAGGTAACATCACGGTATAATTCATCGTTTAGGACAGTATGTTCTGCCTGTCGTGAGGAGACAGAGATTCCAACGGTAAAGCAGGGTTACATGGAGCCTGAAAGCGACGAAGCGTACAGAGGATGCAACTCTTCATACAGGACGTGAAGGATGCTGGATGATCACTGAGGCGATGAAGCGTGCAAAGGACGCAAGCTGCAAAGGCCTAGTAAGTTAAGTTAGCAGGAGCCAATTCCATAAAAGCATTCTAAGCCTAGTTGGTTGCTAACTTCCTTTCTATCTCTAGTTCCTTGCTAAATCTATTCCATAAAACCATTATACGATTAGCAAGGTTCCTAGTTGCTTGCTAAAATTAGAATGGGTTTGGGGTATGTCTAAATCCGTAGCATCATACTAAGTCACTTTCAATCTTTCATCTTTTGGGAATTTGTATTGACATCCTTATGCGCAGAGTCAAGGACAGATTTATCTGAGTCAAGTAATAAGGCTTCTTTCCTCTTTTTTGATTTTAAACACTCTCTGAATTAGCCATTTCTGAAACATGTGCTTAGGCCGATACAAAATGTACATAACATAATAGGGTACAGAGGAATGCATTGACAATACAACCCACAGCATGACCTGATTTGAACTCTTTCCCTATTGTTAACTCAAACTGACCATGTACTTTGGCGATTATGCAAACCCCACACCATTCTAGCAAGCTGCAAGCAAGCAACTAGTAAGAATGTTTCATAGAATGGTGTTATGGAATGCGATTTAGTTGAATGCTATAGCAAGCAACCAACTAGGAATTTGAAATCTTGCTAAAACCTAGTAATATACTAAGTTAGAATGCTTTTATGGAATTGGGCCCAGGCTTTTATGAATATTGGCCCTGATATTTTGAGCACGCGGCAAATCTGTACACGAAGCCCATTGTGCGTTGAAATATTTTAGCAGCCAACTGGTCTTAGAAGGCTTTTATGAATATCGACCCAGGCTGCTAAGGCCTAGTTGCCTTAGCAACTGTCAACTAGAGGCCATTTTAGCAGCCAACTAGTCTTAGCAGGATTTTATGAATATCGGCCCAGGCTGCTAAGGCCGAGTTGCCTGCTAATTTAGCGGCTTTTATATGATTATCATTCCAGGGATGTTGTGGTTTACTCATGCAGGGAGTTCTCATGCAAAAGGTGGAGGATGCTGGGTGATCACTGAGGCGTGTTAGTGGGATGGAAGGGGGCGGAGGGGAAGGTTGCCAATGGTATAGGCGACCCATAGGCTCGAGAACTAAGTGTCCTAGGGTATAGGAGACCCATCGGACTGGGCGATGATGATGGGGCGCCAGATGTCGCTGATGTAGAAACCGATGTCTTGGGGAACCGTGTTGTGCTTGATGATTTCGATGGCTTCTCTAATGCGGCGGGGTACTGGCTTTTATATGCTTGTGATGAACCAACGACTTGTGGATTAATGTCCTTCGCTTTCTGTAACGTGTTCACGTGCCAACTAAACTGAAGGAACCACGTTAAGTTCTCCACATTACAATTTTTACTCAGAACAAATTTCAAAATGAAGAACTTTGAATGATAATTATATTTACACATCAAAACTTATTTAGGAACCATTAAATTGAATACGCGTACAGAATACGAAATACGTAGGCAGCTCGGAAAACAAGTGGTCTATGTTAAATCACCATTTTGAGTAATTTACCAGTCTTACATTATACATTTCGACATTTTGATATGAGAAGTAAATTGCCGACAGTGTACCAGATGAAACAACAGCGCAAACAGGGACCAATTTCATAGAGCTGCTAAGCACAAAAATGTGCTCAGCATGACAATTCGTCCTTGGCAAAAACAAGGTTACAGACCAAATTTTCACGAGATATTTATTGTTTTGGATTGATAATCAGCTGTTTTTTGGCTTAGCATGAAAAACACGTATAATTTTGGCTGTAACCTGTTTCTATTGAGCAAGACTTTTTTGTGCTAAGCAAATTTGTGTGCTTAGCAGCTCTATGAAATTGGCTCTGGTGATTGACTCTAGGCGACTTTTTCGAGCTGCATATTATGTGACACGATCAAGCGGAATGAGTCGGATGTCGGCCCCGGTCAAAAAATGAGTTTTCGTGTAGTTTTAAAGACGACATCTGTACGTTTTAAAAACTTAAAACCCCATGTTGATACGATGTTTTGTTGTCGAGTTATGTAAATTTGTTTAAATACCAACGAAGAACACAGTTCTGATTAAAACATTTTTGTGATTCCCCGACATCCGACTCATTCCGCTTGATCGTGTCACATATACGTATCCCGTATCACTATAAAAACTCCGGGGTCAGAATTGACTCCGAAACGCATCCGAATTTGCACGATTAATTTTCCCGGTTAAAAATGACAATTTGTTTGATCGAAAATGGCATTTTTCCGGGTCAAATTGATTTCTTGTCTAGTCAATTTTGACCCCCCAAAGTGTCCTTTTCAACCCGGAAAAAGAATCGTGGAGATTCGGATGCGTTTTGGGGTCAATTCTGACCCAGGAGGTTTGTTTAGAGTGATATACGCGTATCAAATCTATAATGGTTCCTGGTGTGGTTTGTGTCTGCACAAATACGCTTTGTATGATTTTACGAGGTCAAATTAAACTTTTATTAAGTACATTTTAAAAGCGGACCTTTCGATAGATCAAGGGGTGGATTGTAGGAATGTATAGGTTACGGTAAATCAAAAATCTATATGTCGTTGATTCAAGTCCGGCCTGAAGGATTTGGGTATACATGTATTATTATTATTATTATTTTTTTTTAAAGTTTATTTTGGTGATTCTACTTACATATCCTTACTTCAATAACATTTTTTAAAGCATATAAGTGACTGAATAATTATGTGAACATAGTAATTATCCAAAATGACAACTTCGTGAACCCAATAATGTGCGCACATTACACTGTCTCCAGATATCATCAAGTAGTCAGTATTGGTGAGCTTCAAATTCACCAAGTTGCTTACTGGCAGAGTTATCATATTAAAACCTTATGGAAAATTATATGAACAATGATATTCATTGTGATATTTAGCCCAGCAAACAAAAACTGGGGGAAACGGTGTGTCCATAAACTGGGCGAAAAGGTAGTTAAAGGGTTGCCTAACACGGGAGACTTGAACAAGTTCAAGAAAATCCCCAAAATACATTTTAACGTAGATATGATTATTGTAAGCAACAAAAATATTTAATTTTGGGGGTTTCCTTGAGCTTGTACTTTAGGCAACCCTTCACCTATCTTTTAGCCCAATTCATCGACACACAATTTCCCCCCATTTTTTTTTTGCTGGGCTAAATATCACAATGTTATCATTGTTCATTTGAGGTTTTAACAGGATAACTGTGCCAGTAAGCAACTTGGTGAATTTAAAGCTCGTCAATACTGACTAGGCCTACTTGGTGATATCTGAAGACAAGGTAAATGCGTTGTAGTCATTTTGGACCATTACTATATTTTCATAATTATTCAGTCACTTACAAGCTTTAGAAAATGTTATTGAAGTAAGGATGTGTAAGTAGAATCACCAAAATAAACTTTTAAAAATAATAATAATATACCCAAATAATATATAGGAATAAATATATTGCGCCGATTTATGCAAATAAGTCATATTTCCACCACTTGGATTTTTTGAGATTTTTAGTATGTCATTCTAAGAACCTTATAGAAGTGCATTGTGGTGAAAAATATTCTATTGCAATTTGTGTTAGGTCAAAACTTATTTTCCCTGGACTATATTTCGTGGAGCATTTCAATGTTATACCCACTTTGATATAGTTATATCAATTTTAGAAAAGAAGACATTCACTTTAATCTACATTTAAAATTAAGTGTTTGAGACCGTTCTAGCTAATTTTGGAAGTAGGTATATCATGCTTAATATTAATGGTATGGGACTCGAACACGTGACCCTCGGATTAAAAGTCTTATGCTCTACCGACTGAGTTAACCACGATATGCAATATCTTACAATCCCGATAACAAGTTACTCAGGGGAATATGGCGAACAAGATCATGATAATAGTCGGGTGACTTATGGCTGTAATCATAATCGACTCATGCAAAGCACCATATTCGACATGAAGAGTCTAGAGGCCGTACAAAGCATATTAAGAAAGGGGTGACACAATTTATGGTTTTGTGAAATTCTAGGACGAACGATCAATAGAGAAGTTTTTCTATAGTCATAACATGTTTCTTTTCAATAAAGTTAATATCAAACGATTTCGAAAAACAAAATTTAAGTCCAATCTGATATTCAGTCAAAATGAGGCCAAGCTTTAGTCACGTGATGCCGTTTTTGTTTATCATCTCTTATTTCTTACAAAACACACAACGAAGTAATTAAAAATCGCGCATTCCTTCGAGCCGGATTCGAAATACCTATGGGCCTTTTTGAAACCTTTGCTTGGTCTTCGGCTTCGGCTACGCCTCCGATTTCCGAATCACTAGTAGCAAGTATAGAAAAGGAAGCAAATAGAAACAGTCTAACTTTTGGGCTCTTATAAATGGATCGAATGTTTCTGAAGCACAACGGGCATCAGAATGTGGCTGGAGATTTCGCAGTTGGGAATCTAAAATCGCCTTAAGCCAAAGACAAAGACAAAGCCAGGGATTCGAAAAGGCCTCAAATGTCGGTCTTTCTATCACGTATTTACGTTACTACAGTCCGCCGATTAATCACTGGTTGCTTGAAGCCTACCAACTTGAACAACCTGCACTTCCTCGCTGGCATTGCCCCTGCAGATGTAAGACGGGAAGCCACAAGCCGAGTATAGAGATTACTAAAGCTATACCAGTGATGAACGCCACGTCCTTCATGGACGTGAACCCACGGCCCAACGACTGAGGTGAAAGAGAAGCTTCCTCAGCCATGTCCAGCCCCTAACAACATCTCGGAAGACTCCAGACTCAAGCTATGGACAACAAAGCTTGAGAATGACCCCCTCCTATTGACATAGGAATCCCCCTTCTGAAGACCTCCCTTCTGGCTCAGAAGCACCATGGGTCCAGTGGAAGTCACTCAACCGCCTGATAACAGGAATGGGGCGACCAAAAGCTGCTTTAGTATGGCCAGATGGGGCTACACAACCCGCCCAATCATCTGTGAATGTGGAGAAGAGGATCATACGATGCAGCACTATAGTTCGTGAATTGCCATTACGACCGAGGATTCCCTATTGTGTTTTCCTTTATTCCTTTACTGAAACCTAACCCCATTGCTTTGCGCTTATCTTGCCGATCGAGGACAAAGAAACCGTCCTTCGAGGATCTTTTGTTCCCTTTGTTTTCTTTTGTTTTTTGATCCTCGATCGCAAAAGGAAACAAGCACTGCCTTGTCTGCCCTCTACTACCCAACCAGTACAGCTTAAAAGATCTCGTAGAGTTCAATAATAATGCAAAGAACCGTGTAAAGAAATGTGAAACTGTCATATAATCACATGCTTCAAAGACACGAAAAGAGAAAGTCCGCCGCTGTACCAACTGAGCTGTCAGTCGAATGGGGACCTAAAATAAGTTTTCCAAATTTAAAATTGTATACCCATAACGGATTTGAAAACGGTGAACTTTGAATGATACTTCCACATCACGCAGTACATACTCACTGTGGTTAATTTGTGTCGACACACGAGCTTTGTATAAATATATCACCGTCCAAAATATGAGGCTGAAACCAGAACATTATAATCGCAGGTCCTTCGATAGCTCAGTTTGTAGAACGGAGGATTGTTGTATAGGAATGGAAGTTACCGTGTAATGGTATATCGGGAATCCGTAAGTCATTAGTTTGATTTCGGCTCAAAAGTTAATTTTTTTCGAGGGACGCCCGTTCCCAGTATTCGATTGTAATTTATTTTGCCAAAACCACTTTGAAATTCGAATTTGAAAAATTACACAATGTTCCAACATTTCTAACTTTTTAAACAACCAGAGATATATTTCATAATTTTGAAAGTAAGTTCATTTCGGTTCTTTCCTCCTCCACATATTTGAAAAAAAAATAAAAAAATCGAATCATCGATGAATGCCAGACAATTATGCTTTCATTTCATTTCATTTAATATTTTGCAGGATTGCAAACAATAAATTATGAATATACAATTACACAAGTTGACACAAAAAATAAGAACAGGACAAAAGCAAGACAGATTACAAAAAGAAACACCCTTAAAGGCCTAGCTCACTATATTGGGAATCTCGAAAACCATAAACGTTCACAGATTTACAAATAACTTCCACAGTATAAACATGATGATGTTAGAAAACTTCCCATGGAATAGTTTTGCCTGAAATGCTATAGTCGTTGAGAAATGAGTAAAACAATTAGTTTTGGTCTCATGAGACGAGAATTAATCCGGTGATGCCGGTGAGAAATCGTTCAATCTTGGACATTAAATGACCAATGAGGCTAAAACTTTCACAAGGGGATTTTACTTCATATCTTTATTCACAGAAAATATGGATTACTTTAATGGCCAAAAACCAACAGTGATTTGGGCATTTAAGACAATATGATAAGAAAAACAACAATGCACACCCCTGCAGGATTGCCAGTAAGCAAACTAAATTACTATCGAGTGGCTCTCCCAAAGTGGAACCTCTGTAAACAAATATAATAAAATTTGAAACCAGAAAATATACATTATCATAAAAACATAAAACATTACAAAACCGAGCCCAATCTAACGATATTGGGGTTTTTTTTTTTTTTGTTTTTTTTGGGGGGGTGTATTACTATTAGCGCCTGTGTTTGTTTAACTCCAGGTATCGAATACACTAATGAGCTTACCCTAATTGCAGTCACTTCACCACATCTATTGCTATGCCAAGAAAGCATTGTGTCCTAAGAAGCTGCAGTTACGTAATGCATTGGAATTAGCTGAACCTCCTTTCCGGGTCGAACCTTACTAACTGTGGTTAAATAAAATGCATTAGATTCGACTCTGTTCTGTAATGAGAATACATATCTATTTAAATAACACTATTGCACTAATTACTTGTAAAAACAACATGAAGCGAACAAACTCACACCCCAATTAGGACAAACAAAATCACGGAAAACCTCCCCACCTAAAAACACACAAACACACAAACAAAAACCATCAAACAAACAAAACAAAACAAAACAAGCAGACCCCCCCCCCAAAAAAAAAAGGGAAAAAAAGAAAATAAATAAATAAATAAATAAATATATATACATTAAGCGGGTATAATTATTTTGATTGGTTCACCCATAGATAGTTTAATAAGTTCAAACTAAATATCAGACAATCTGTAACATCTGCAGGTAAGGTGTCCCATCAACGAGGGAATAAAAAGTGAATTATGGAGGGCATTAGTTCTAGAATAGTGATGGATGTATTCCAATTCATCAAGGTGTCTATCAATACAATAATTGGTGTAGTTTTCAAAGTCAATATTTCACTATAAAAACAACAGCCAAAAAGTTCAGCCTATTTAATCAGTTATGTATGGCAGCCCCAGCTTACAACAACGGTCTGAATACTCCACAGTATCCCCGTCAGGCAGGAAAGAGTAAATCTTCTTTAAACTTCTTCCAAAGATGTTAGTTGGGAAGAAGAACTTGGACATGAGCCTAGCCTACCTCCCTGCCAACTCTCGAAGGAACCGTGATGTCCTTTTACGCTGCAGTTATAACATTCTACTCATAATATTTTTTTAAACCGTGAATTTTGAATAAGTATATTTTCAAACCATGCATAACCTTTAGCAATACAAAACTCACTGTTATTAGCCAGGGGTGTCAGGGGTATTTTAGTTTAGATTCTTTCAAAATCACCAAATTTGGACAAGATAGTACCTACCAATTTTTTCCGGTTTTTGACGGGCCCCAAGACGGACACCCCCTGGGGCCGCCATAATTTGCATAATTCCTTAAATATACCTGCCGCGTAATATATTTATTCCCATATTATTTTGGGTATATTTGTATTTAATTTTTGTTGAAAAAGTTTATTTTTGTGATTTTACTTACACATCCTTACTTAAAGGGATCGTATACGTTTGGTAATTGGAACCCATTGTTTGTTTCAATCTTATATAGTTATAGATATATACCATAAAACTATTATGTGAAAATTTCATTTCAAAAGGTGCTAGCGATTTTGAGATATTGCCGAAAATCTGGAGCGGTTATGTCCACGCAGGAAGAATAATCTGCATTGGAATACACACTCTGAGAAACGTCACTACAGTAACGCTTCTCAGATTCAAATTTGTTTGGATAAAAAGTGATATCTTTGTCCATAACCGCAGTACTAAGAAGTGAAGAGTTTCAAAAAATGCATTATACTATCCAAACCTGCTGTACTTCTTACCAAATAAGTTTTTATTGCCATTCATTTGTGGAGTAATAACCAAACGTATACGATCCCTTTAAGTGACAGTTTGTAAAGCATATAAGTGACTGAGTATAATGGGAACATACTAATTATCCAAAATGGCTATTATTATTCCCTAAAGTTGCGCGCATTTACCCTTTACTCAAATAAATCATCAAGTAGTATCGTCAAAAGTCAGTATTGATGAGCTTAAATTCACAAAGTTACTTACTGGCACAGTTGCCCCAACACAAATTAATGGGAAATTATCACTGTATACATTTAAGTAGTGGGAAAAGATAGCCTTTGCTAATAATAGGTTTTTATCTAAATGGCAAATGCTAGAAAGGTTTGTGCAGATTGAATAATTTATGGAACAATTATATTTATATTTTGTATTTGGGCATTTCCAAGCAAAAAGACAAATTGGAAAAGAGGATAATTACTCTATTTTCATAAAATATAAGTGCTATGATAGCAAATTTAGTATCAAATGATTTAGTATCAAATGATAGCTCTTTAATATAAGAGACCTCACACATAATTTGATGTATGATTACTAATAATTTGTCTCAATCTTTGTTGTTCGTTTGTAAATCTTTTTTTTTTCTTCATCCAAGTGCTTATTTTTAAAGGATGTTTTTACACCTTTATTGGGGTTTATGATGTTAGTTTTTGTGTTTAGCTGGTTTATAAAGGATACAGATGTTACCCGCTCTGCAAAAATGAGTCTGATGTCGCATAATACATTTTCACATAAAAGGACTGCTTATTGTCTCAGGGGTGATTTGTCTTTCAACAAATCATTTTTTGGTTTTAAGGAAGTTTTGTTTCTCCGACACCTATTTTTTTCAGAACTGACATTTGAAAAGGTTGTTTTGATCCCTAAAGTAGATTTAATCAAGGTTTTTGTCATCCTCTAACCATAGCATCTAATGAAGCACTAAAATTAGAAATCTTAATTTCTGTTCAAAGACATTTTTAAAATAACTGGGAAAAAGCAAATTTCAAACAATCGTAAAAGACCAATGCATTACACTACAGAGTTGTGCCATATGTCAAATGAAAGCTTATTTTCTGCTCTTTCTGACTAAATGTAAAACTTAAAAAAATATTTTTAACACATCAGACTTATTTTTGCAGAGTGGGTAACAAATTTGATGCAAGAGTGTATTTAAAAAGCCTCAGAGCACATTTCCCAACAATTATATATGAATGAAGATTGAAGTTTTTTTCACTGGGAAAATCGTAATGCGACTGACCAATGTTTCTCAAGGTACATTTGAAACTTAATATTACTTGACTTTCTTTATCATACCATTTAACACTTCCGTATGTGAGTTAAGTATTACATATAATTGAATTGTTATAGGTGTTTTGGTTTGAGGTAGTATTCAAATTATATACGGTGGATTTGTTACCATGTCCTTTCTTTGTAATGCGACTGACCATTTTTTACAGTGTTGCCATTTAAAACAAAAAGTGGAATACCCACAACTTCTCTAATATCATTAATTTGAAGCCTTTTGTGTTGGGTTTGGGCGAGTTAGAAAAAACCCAAGAAGACTGAATCCAACTGAACTTACAGCAAGAAGACTAATGAAAGATGCCGAAAAATGTAATGCGACTGACCTTAAAAACGCCCTTTTGTTTGTTTGTTTTGTTTTGTGTATTTGTTAGGTTAATACACAAAAAAGTTGCCAACAAATATATATACTTTTTAATAAAATAGTCTCGTGAAACGTCAGTATTGATGAGCTTAAATTCACAAAATTACTTTCTGGCACAGTTGCCCCAACAAAAATTTATTGAAAATCAATAAACAAATGAAAATATCTTAATATTTAATAAGCAAAACATTTTAGTGTCCGTAATTTGGGCTAAATTTAGGCGAATGATTGCCCAAGTTGAACAAATTGATGTAGGATACACCAGTTGCAGATATCGAAATATTTTACTACCGAATTATTAAGAAATATCTTACTTATTTGAAAGTAAATAATGAGTGTAGGCATCAACCAAAATTAATGCGCTAGATATCCTATAATTGTTCAGATTTTTTTAAAATCACGATCGCCGGACGGCGAGCGCAAAAAAACACAAGAACAACATAAGAACCACTGCCCGACAACGGTTGAAAACGAACGCCGTTTTTCGTGCTTTTCTCGGCATCCATAATTGTAAAAGTTATGACAGGTCAGTTAAACGATATTCACTATAAAATACAATCTCTCAAATTCACCTATTCATGATGATTCAAGCAATTGTCAATGGTGCATCCTACCTTTAAATATTTTTTTTAAATCCCCAAAATAAAAGATTATTGTTGGCTCCAATAATTATGTCATACTGTTTCATTACCAATCATTTTAAAATTAAAGTCTCCCACGTGACGTCAGGCAACCCTTCACTTTTTTTAAGTCTATTTTACAGACACCTCGTTTTTGAACGTTTTTGTTATCATTGTTCACATAATTTTCCATAAGGTTTTTAATAATAGTAACTGTGCCAGTAAGCAATTTTGTGAATTGGAAGCTCATAAATACTGAGGATTGGCAAGAATACTGGATGATTCCTGGAGATAAGGTAAATTCGTGCAACTTTAGGTTATGATAGTAGCCATTTTAAATGTTGACTTTGTTCTCATGATTATTAAGTCACTTATATATGTTATTCAAGCAAGGTTGTGTAAGTAGAATCACCAAAATGAACTTTTTCAAAAAATAAAAAAATACAAATACACAAATATGGGAATATATTACGCGGCAGGTATTACGGATTTATGTAAATCATGGCGGCCACAGGGGGTGCCCGTAAGTATTTAATTGTATGGGCAGCATATTGGGTGCTTTGGAAGATTTCCTGAGTAACCACAACACTCCACAAACACAATGATTCATATGAAGCGAGACAGGAGACGGAGGAACCTCCCCCCCCCCCCCCCCCCCCTCGCCTTTTGGGTGGTCATTGTAAATGTTGTGGTAGTCTCAGGAAATCTGTTTAGTTTTTTAGGGGGGTTCGTTAGGTAACGCTAGTCTGGAGAGTGTAGGTATGGGGGACTAGGGGGGAGTCCCTCGGTCTCATTCGTGCTGGGTATACAATATACAAATTACAAATTACCAGGCACCACAAGGTGAAGGGAGGGGTGGGTGGGGGTCCCTCCGTCTCTTGTCTGGCTTTAAACGTATACATTTGTAAACAAATAGTCAATAAAATACCATTACAGTTTTAAAATGATAAACTCTTGCGCGAATCCTTCGCAGTATAGTCAAGGGACGTGCCAACCCCCCCGCCCCCCACATACAAATTCCCGATGCCCCCCACGGGTGCCCCCCCCCCCAATATTTTGTTGTATATCCGTTTTTTCCAAAACCAAATAGAGACTGAACAGACCAAATAAGCTGATGCCCCCACGAGATGCGCCCCCTGTACGCCACTGACCCCCCCCCCCCCCCCCCCCCCCCCCGTACGCCACTTATCCCCCCACCCCGTACGCCACTGAACCCCCCCCCCCCCCCCCCTGTACGCCACTGATCCATCGAGAGCTCAGTTGGATGGGCTGTATATAGGCACGTGAACAGTACACGCAACATTAATCCATTTGTCGTTGATTCGAATCCGAAGGAAAGTGTACTCTTGTTTTTACTAAACGAGATTCGATTGTGGCCGAAGCTTGGCCTCTAAAAAAACCTCAAGAATCTGATTTTGTTTCGAAATCGTTACAACATAAATGTAAGCCCGAGAAGTTCACAAACACCGTAAACTTCTTAAGGCATACATCAACTTGTGTCACCCCCCTCCCCCGCACTGTTCGATATGACCTCCATGGTCTGACTGACCACTAGACATGCCAAAATGTTCTGATTTGGGCCAGTTGATCACAATTCAAGATCATCTGCCCTCCGTTTACATTTATATTCAAATGTGCTCGGTGGTATGTGACATCGTGTTTTACATAATTTGGTTGAGGTGACATCAGAGGTCACAGAATTCAAAGGCAAACGGACCTGCGACGTCACTCCTCAACCAAATTGTATGCAAAACACGATGCGTGCTCATAGGTCCAGGCACATTTGAATATAATGTACAAACAGTCGCCTATAGCTGGCCCGAGCATCAGACTTTTATTCTAAATGTCGTGGGTTCGAGTCCCATATCGGGCGAATCTCGTGGTTTTTACTTTTGCTTCATTTTTTTTTAAAGACCGAATGTATACATTACTTATAGATAGTTGTTATAATGTAGCAACAACATTTGAAGTTTAGTTTTTGTTTTTATTTTATTTCAGAAACATTGAAATCTTTACTAAATTAATAATGTACGGTACCTCAAATGAAGAACAAAAGTAATTATTTGTTAACATTGTTCACTAGATGTTTCGTGCGATGCCTAATTCAAATGTTAGTAAACGTTTGTTAAAAGGTAAGATACACCATTGGTAATTATCATGAAAGGGTGGATTTGGGGGCTTGTATTTTATAGTAAATATCGTTTAACTGACCTGACCTATCGTTTAACCTGACCTGACCTGTCCTAACTGAACCTGACCTGTGCAATCATTAGCCGAGAAAATCACGAAAAACAGCGTTTGTTTTCAACCGGCGTCGGGCAGTTATTCTTATGTCATTATTGGGGGTTTTTCGCGATCGCCGTCCGGCGATCGCGAATTTTGTTTTATAAAATTATATTTTTCGGAATAATTACAGGATATCTAGCGCAATCATTTTGCTAAATGCCTAAAATCATTATTTACTTTCAAATAAGTAAGATATTTCTTAATAATTCGGTAGTAAATATTTTCGATATCTGCAAATGATGTATTCTACCTTTAAAACGTTTGTTAAAATGTCGCATTTAAAAAATGTTTTCCTCAATATTGATATTATTCAAATGCAGAATAAAGAGAGCAACCCGTGTTATCCGAATACAAAAGACGTACTTGGTTTTACAAATGGATGGGTTTAGGGGATTCATATTTTATAGTAAAGACTGTGACGATGACCTTTTTTGAAGTTTTGTGTTCATAAAAGCTGGAAAAACCAAGAAAAATGCTATTCTTGTTAGTCTAGTTACTTGACTTCCTTCAGACGAAACACAGTTATAAACGTCTGGTAATTATCCATGTGAAGTACGAATGTGGCAGAGAACCACCCCCCCCCCCTTTTTGCGTTGACCATTGTGTTCCCGGAATCTCAGGAATTATGTTTTAAGGGGGATGTGTTAGGTAACAATAGACGATGCGCCCTCTGACGTCACGTGTTTACATCTGTATTCAAAAATGTGCCCGGCAGTGATGCGCACACATCGTATTTTACATACAATCCGCTTCAAGAGTGACGTCGCAGGTCAGATCATCTTTGAATTATGTGACTTCTGATGTCACCTCTTAACCAAATTTATGTAAAACATGATGCGTGCGCATATTGCCGGGTACATTTGAATACAGATGTAAACAAAGGGCACATGGTCTATAGTGTGGATGGAGCGTGTGTAATATGGATAAGAGGGGGTACCCCTCTTATTATTATTATTATTATTCTGGTAATGAAACCAAGGATCCTTCAAAAGCGCTCAAGGCACTGTAGCTCGTAAGCCAGAAGAAACCCGTAGACAGAGGCTGTGTCAGCCAGGAACACCGGGGCAAACCCCTTCTCTTAGCGATAAGTGTTCTGGGTTCTTTTACGTGCATTATACAATTTTATAATGTTATAATGGGAAAGATATATACACACATTATAAATTATACAACACACGGGACCTACAACTTTACGTCCCATCCGAAGGACGAAGCAATAGTGGTTTAATTGCCTTGCTTAAGGACACACATGTCGACGGCCGGGATAAAATTACCAGGCTAGGAAACCAGACTAGTTGATTAGCACCCATTCACGAATATGTAAACGAATTGCAAATAAAATGTGGATTACTGATATAAAAAAATAGAGGCAGTGGATGAAAAAGAGTCGGGGTTTTTCAAATAATTGCCGGCCGGCAATCGTTGGAAATTGATACAAAATTCCACGTTTTATTTGAGAACCACATCACAACGCAGGATGTTTGTAACGTATTTCATTAAACAAAATCAGTAGTTTTGATTTTCGATTTTTGCAAATATACTTCAAAACAACTGGGGCCAATTTCATAGAGCTGCTAAGCACACAAATTTGCTTAGCATGAAAATTTGTCCTTGGCAAAAACAAGGTTACAGACCAAATTTTCACGTGATCTTTATTGTTTTGGATTAATAATCAGCTGTTTTTTTGCTTAGCATGAAAAACACGTAGAATTTTGTCTGGTAACCTGTTTTTAATGAGCAAGACTTTGTTGTGCTAAGCAAATTTTTGTGCTTAGCAGCTCTATGAAATTGGCCCCCGATGTCTTCATTTTAAAATTAAATGTTGTCTTGAACCTTGAATATTTAAAATCCAATCATTCATTTTCATGATTGGGTGAACGGATTGTAGGAGGGGTTCTCAAAAATGACACCACGCTAGGAATGAGATGCCATGATGATTTAACAGAACGTTTAAGACTATATTATTTACTTACAGTCGAGTCAGTACTATTTGGTACATTTTGTCAATGGTCACGCACGGCCGATACACACGTGCACCGATTAAATTGTGCACTTACATTGAATAGCTAGTTGTAGCGCTGGTTCAATGGGTGATTTCGTTCACGCTACATCATGCATATAGCGTGTACACGTACTAAATGTAGGGCAATAGCGCACTGCATGAATGGAATGGACATGTACATGTGTGTACATATACATGTACATGGGATGTGCATTTACATGTACATTGTACATGTACAAGTACAATGCGTATGCAGTATAGCACAGTGTCATTGTATTGTGTACGTGACTTTAGCTAGCTGCATGCGCTATGCAATGCCTTGAACCCGACGCCAGCGGTGACTTGCTAGACTCCACCCACCACGCGCGCGCCATATGTACATACATGTACATTGTACATACAATATGCACACGGCACTTGATTCTGCTTTTGTCTGTACGGTGTCCCGGAATGACAAACGGAACCACGCAAAAGCTATTCCAACGATAGGAATGTTATTGGTGGTATGCTTTATTTAATCGCTTGTAAAACAAGCCGGAGTTTTTTTACAGTCAATTTTCTTTGAAGTTCACTTAACAGGAAATATTGGAAATGATCCTCGTGTGAGTCCGAAAAGTCACCACGTGATTGGTCGATGTGGATTTTTGAACAGTTATGTACGTTCAACAACAAAGCTTCCCTATTGCCAACATCTAGAGTTGACCATACTCTTTGTAAAAAAATACAATTTTTAAATAAAACTTTATTGACATAGGGAACTGAATACCTATAAAACAACCTGAATATTAATTTAACAAATTGGGGAAAATTACGATATCTCATTTGTTTACGTCCTGAATCCTAATTTTTTTATATGATTTTCTACACACCCTAGGCCTATATTAAGTTAGGTGTTGGCTCTATTCTGTGCCTGTACCCACTCGGCCTAAGCAGGGAGAAGGGAATGGCTTATTTTGTCAGGGTGCTGACGTAATTTTGTTCATTGGATAGAATTCGTCTGAACACTACACAAGGGTCAACACTTCCGGGTGCACATGAAACATGCAGCGCTGAATGAACGTCCAATGTTCGCTCGATGGTCCTAGCCTTCCGCCCATACTGCGCGCTGGGAAACGCTGGTGCGCTTTGAGCTCTGAATAAATATATTTTGTGTGAACTAGTGTAAACTAAAGGGTACCAGTTCCGCGGCTCAGCTGCGCTGGGTCCAAAGGTCACAGTACGCTAGTATCCAGAATGCCGTGCGTTTCCTTCACAGAAATCTGTGAAACTGCATCAGCGATTCCCAGCGCCTTGAGCTCTCATTATATTTTTGTAACCGATGACCCGGGGTCAACGCGTATAGCTCTTATTGGTTAACCCTTTGCACTCAGCCCCGCGCTACATCTGACTTATAAGTCCCTTAAAAGCTCCTGGGGGTCCAAATATTCGTAAGCTTTCCAATGATACATAATTATATGGGATTTGTACACTGTAAATGATATTTGTAACAAACTATAGCAACACGTACAAAATCTTCGAAAACAGGCCTGAGTTTAAAGGGATCGTATACGTTTGGTAATTACTCCAAAAATTAATGGCAATAAAAACTTACTTGGTAAGAAGTACAGCAGCTTTGGATAGTATAATGCATTTTTAGAAACTGTTCACTTCTAAGTACTGCGGTTATGGAAAAAGATATCACTTTTTATCCACAAACATTTGAATCTGAGAAGCGTTACTGCAGTGACGTTTCTCAGATTGTGTATTCCAATGCAGATTATTCTTCCTGCGTGGACATAACCGCTCCAGATTTTCGGCAATATTTCACAATCGCTACCCGCCACCTTTTGAAATGAAATTTGCACAGGTTAGTTTTATGGTATATGTCTATAACTATATAGAATTGAAACAAACAGTAGGTTCCAATTACCAAACGTGTACGATCCCTTTAAAGGGTTAAACTGCTTCCTGATTCGAACCAGCGACAAGTAAGGATTATGATGGTGCACACATTTCCTCAGGAGGCCAAACATCGGTCCCCCACCGCCCACTACTGGGCGCTCCGGGGATCACGCTGATGCAGCTTCACAGATTTATGTGAAGGAAACGCACGGCATTCTGGGTAGCGGCGTGCCTTTCGAAATGCACGCAGCGCAACTTGTGACCTCCAGTTCAAAGTTCACACAAATTCTATTCGATCAGAGCTCACAGCGTTTCCCAGCGAACTATCTACAAATTTGAAAATTTATCAAACGAAACCATGCAGAATCGTAGGAGTATAAATAGCTAGTGACGATTCCGTTTAGAAAAATATAAAGTTGGCACTAAAACAAACCAAAGAAAACAAAGTTACGCCATTGGTAATTGCTTGGATTATCACGAATGGGTGGATTTTTGCCGGTATCATCATTATCACGGTTAATACAATTTGTACCGACATTTCCAATAATGCACATACGAATCTTCAGCTAACGACAACAAAGTTGGAACGTGGTCTGTTGACCAAGCATTATGCTGGCGATCCCGTCCCGGTATACTCTTCCTTTTCTGTCTCAGTGGCAACCTCCAGGGGTGGGAGATGACAACATTTTCGCGATCCACCCTGTTTCCACTAATGTCATCAAACCGAATAACCGACGTATGCAGCAACAAGTTAAGCTGCTCACCATACGAAAGAAGAAGAAGAAAAAGGCAACTTCCAGCACGGTAAAGGCCAATTATCAAAACATAGGCGTATCTAAACCACACTGAATGGAAGATACTTAGGTTTTCAGAACCTTTTCAGAACCTTGCACCCAAACTTGTAGTCCTAAAATAGTTAATGAAAACACAAAATAATGAGCACCATCCGAACTCGAACCTCATTCTTACAATCTATAATCTAACCCATTATCTAATAATCCATTTGCGCGTTAAATTTAAATAACATCTGGTACATTGACTTGTTGAAAATGCTTGGTACGTTTTCACTTTGAACTATCCAGACTAAAGACACTGTTGCTATATCACGTGATTCAGGGCAAGCTCGTGCATAGTTATCTAAGTGACGTTTGGCACCAATACATTGTTCACAATGGGTGAGAATGGCAAAAAGACACCAGACCATTCCGGAGCTGGGGGTTGCTAGCGTAAGGCTTGCCCCGAATCACGTGATCATAGCAACAGTCTATTTTGGTCTGGAGAATTCAAAGTTAAAATGTGCCAAACATGTTGAGCAAGTACCAGATGTTATTCAAATTTAACTCGCAAATGGCTTATTGGCTACTCTCTAAAAACTCCTGGGTCAAAATTGACCCCGAAACGCATCCGAATCTGCACGATTTTTTTCCGGGTTGAAAATTACACCTTCAGGGGTCGAAATTTACTAGAAAAGAAAGTCAAATTGACCCGGAAAAGTGTCATTTTCGACCAAAAAATGTAATTTTCAACCCAGGAAACTATCGTGCAGATTCGGATGCGTTTTTCAAAGTGCTTTATTGTACCTGTGGGCTCACGTGTAACTAGTTGACTGAGTAATATCAATATTTTGTAATATCAATTTATTGTTAAAACTACTGAATAATCACGACGCGAGGGGTTTAGAAATGCCCATTCACCTTTACCATGCTGGGAAAAATATACGCCTCCGGAATAGTGAACAAAGACATTGGCAAGGCGGAACTCGAAACTGCGACTTCCGGAATACCGGACTGGCGCTCTACTACTGAGCTATTTTGTCCTATGTTGGCGGTCTCCCCAATTGTCAGTATCTTTGTTCGATGGCGCTAGTCGGAAGTCATAAACACCATAATTCCGTGTCAGCGATCGCGCTCTATTTCACGACACAACCGACATTCAGGATTACTCAATGAGGATACGACTTTAGTTATCTTATAATACACAACTAAACCACAAGAAAAACTGACTAGGTAAATTTGCATATATATATATTTCATTAATGGTAAAATGTGACCCACCAGGCCAAAACCAGGTGTAAGTCGGCAAATGCCATTTCGAGATATGGCATTGTACACAAACAAATGTGTTGCCGGTCGATTGGTTTTTTTCTTCATAAATCGTTAGTTAAAACTCTAATTTATAGGCTGTTCATGTTTAAATCTTTTTAAAAATCCCCCAAAGTGATAATATCGGCCTTCTCCTGATTTTTGTTGTCGTTGCTATTACTCAAATTGAGCAAACTTGTTGCCGCAAACGGCAACAAAATGTCACTTTTTGAAGCGTCGTTACTTTTCATTCCATAGCGGTACTGGTGCATTAAAACGCTAGCAATACAATGGTATAAAAATCTCTCATATGAAAAATAAATCGACTTTAGCCTGGTTTTGGGGTGGTGGGTCACAAATAGGTTTTGGGCACACACACATACGTTATATTTCTGATAAACTTGACTTTCATTTGATATTAAAAATGCGTGTTTTTGATTTATTTAATCGCACTGTACTACCTTTAACACTGACCTGGTGAGCCATGTTGTTATGGGATTCAAACTGAAGCAGGTGCGGTTATTACTGTAGTGAACCACTTTTAATACTCCGATACTTGACAACTACATCATTTCTCCTTTACGGAAGAATTAACACTTTCTCCTTACATTTTGACAAGTGCAGCGGGCTAATAGAAAGCGCGCTCTGTTTTGAATTATTCTTGTTTGTGCATAATATATTACCGATTAATTAACCGCATAAACGAACATATTATATGGGGTTACGACTGGGTACATTGAGGAGATAGGATAACTGGGCTACAGACGCTGTGCCCTCAGGCTGTTTATATCTGTATTCAAATGTGCCCGGCAGTATGCGCACGCATCATGTTTTATTATACATTTGGTTAAGAGATGACATCAGAGGTCACATAATTCGAAGGCGATCTGACCTGCGACGTCACTCTATAAACAAATTATATGTAAAACACGATGTGTGCGCATACTGCCGGGCACAGTTGAATACAGATGTAAACACGTGACGTCAGAGGGCACATCGTCTATACTAATAATATTAAGTTGACCTGCGAAAAATAAAATCACAAACATAAGTTTACTGTTGCAAGCAAATTAATTATCTGGATGATCTCTGTCTGCCGTCCATAGTTTTTTGTTTTGTTTTGACGACACGAGTCGTCAATTACGCATGATTTCAATCCTAGAAGGTTTACGTAGAAGTTGTTTACCTATTAGTACCTATAAACTATTTACCTCATGTTAATATATTTTTGTTAAGGGTAAATTTTTTTGCGATGCTACATATAGCTCTTGTTTTCACAAATCGTTCTGGACGTTTTGACTAAATTAATTACTTTTTAGTTTTCTTGAGAGTCTTTTTTGTGTGTGTGTCACATCCCCACAAATTCACTGTCTTGAGGAGGACAGTGATTCACGTTCTAGACATACGTATAGGAAAACTGACAACTGTTCAGATTTTTTTTTTTTTTTTAATTTTAATTTTTTTTTTATTTAGTTATTTTTTTTTTAATTTTTTTTTTTTTTTTGGGGGGGAGTTTATTTTATCTTACGTTTGATAATAAACAAAATAACAGGTGTAGCGTAAAATTTCAGACTCTATGAATTCCGGACGTGTTGGTAGTATTGCGCATGTCTAAGTGGAGATAATTATAGAAGTGTTACTGGGGATCACCAATTATAGGGAAAAGAAGTTATATTTTCTCAGGAGTCTGATTTTCATATCACACCGGGTTATAAAAGTTAAACACGAAACTGATCCGGATTTAGTTACTTTAAACCCAAAGAGACGGACATAATTAAATGATGGACAAAATTCAGTGCTATTCATCGTAATACGGGTTTTCAGACATCGACCGTTAATTTTAGGATGTGCGCTGTTGTACATGTTGTACATGTACTCTTAGAAGTCATATTCATTCTTGTACTACTAGATATGAAAGAAGTTATTGCGCCGATAAAATGGAGAAGCTCTTTTTACTCTCCGATAAGAAACCCAGCATACTAAAACATGGACGTCGCAGGGCGAGATTGACCCCCCCCCCTCGGAAAAAGAGGTAAAAGAGAAGAAAGTCAATGTCGTCCTCAATAAAATGTATATTTAAACCTGCTGAAAGGAAATGCGGCTTCATTAAAAGGCCTATATCGCAGTCTTAAAGCGCGAGTGATGTTCAGCAACCCCCCCCCCCCCCACCCACCCCCCCCCCCCCCTCTGCCCCCTTTCTCTTTGCTGCTTTCTGGTAGGTACTCCCCCCCCCCCTTCCAGCAAATGTTCTAGCGACGCCCATCTAATAGTAATACATTTTCTCGACCACACCCCGCCCGACTGAAATAAAAACAATACATGACGTCACAAGCCGCAAAAATAATGAAACATAAAGAAAACCGAGACCACCCAAACCGACGATTTCACGAGAGGGCGCTATGTCGTTTTTGGCGTCCTTCATCAGACAGAAAAATCGCAAATTGCGAGTCGAGTAGAAAACAATTTCTACCAGCGGGAAGGCCCAAGTATACAACCCAAAAATGGCGTCTGCCCCGCCGATACCTACAGATTCGTGGTACCTGTCTCTTCTAGGGATTGCGGAGAGTTTCAGGACGGCCAGCCCGCCCAAAATTAAGCACTGTATCCACTGTTTACAGTCCATTTTCCACTTCAAACCGCCACCGAGGATCGAGGCCCGAACACACGTCCAGCTAGGCAGCTTATTGTTCACGCATACGAAGAACGTCGACCTGGCGCGGACACATTTGGAAAAAGCGGTGAGTGAATTAAAATTCCCCAACCCGTCTGCCCCGAAATACGCAATTCTGACCCGTGAATTTTGCGCACACGGTCAAATGTTTGTCTGTTATTTGAAATGTTTCGGCTAGACCGCGAACTAATGGTTCTTTTTTGTTTATTTCCTCCCTAAATTGCAGTGGACCGTTTCACAGAGTGTATCCTTTTCGATTGCATTTACGTCTGCATATGCCGCATATAGTACAGTGTGTGTGCGGCCGGATTTTATTGCTGTGTGTGTAATGCATGATGTCAGATGTGGGGGTCATCACGCATGCGTTTTAGTGTACAATGTAATCACTATTTTGTTGATACTAGTGATAGCACAGTGCTGTTCTTGTCTGTTCATTCAAATGAGCTCATTTGATGGCGGAAAAAGGATGAATATTTCAGAATCATAACAACTGCAATTCTTTGAATAGGATTTTTGCCTACAAGTTATCATTCCTGATGGCAAACAACGTGTATTTAATTTTGTTTTCAACTTGCACTTTGCAGAAACTAACAATTTTGTAACCTTTCTGTGACCTTGTCATATGTGTTTACAAATAATTCCAAATATGGCTATTGGATATTTAGAACCTTGGGGGAAAAATTGAATTATAATTAAGTGATTTGCCATCAAACTTGAATATGAATATTGTGTCATATATGATGATATATGACGATGACATATATGATGATAATTAGACTCCACTTTAATTCTGCATACTACAAATTACGATCAGAAAAAAAGTGCCGATGTGAAAATGACTTTTTTAAAATTGTTTTATTTATTTTTTTAATTAACAAATTTGAAAACAACTAAATTTCAAAACATTAATCTTTTATTGATGCGGTAGCAAGGCAGAGTAACTATTTTTTAATTTGGCCTTAAAAAGAAATTGAGGTTGCAACACAAGAAAATAGAATTTGTTTTTTCCAACACTCATTAGTACTGAATCGGCCAACTGTGTCAAAAAAACAGTTTGCCAACTGACCACTAACATAACTAAAGAGGTAAGTCTGTTAAAACAGTGAAAAAAATGCTCCAGTTTTCACTCTCAGGTGAAATTTATTGAGAAAACTTAAACTATTCTGCCATCAGATTCAAACTATTGAAAACCCAGTTTTTAGTGCTCAGAATAAAACCACACGGCTTCACTTTAAGTGGGGAAATGTTAAAGAAAATTCTCTTTTAAAAATGTATTTTTGAGACTTTCAACTTGGCTGGTGAAATACCGAGGGCCTCTTCTTCGCCTTATGAAAATGTTGGTGAATTGTGTCGGCAACAAAATGAGTACAGTTGGCGGCCTCAATTTGTTGTGTATGTTTCTCAGCAGTCAAGGTTCCTGTCTTAGTATCTATTATTTTTCTTCTGCACTCAAGGAACCAGTCTGCTAATTATAAAGTACTTTTTTTCCTCTTATTTCTGCAGTAGTCTTTTTTTTTTAATGCATCTTGTTAAAGCCTTTTGTTTCCATATTACTAATTGCTATTGAGTGCCATGGATTATCTTTTCTATAAACAACAACATCTGACACAAAGCACATTTTAGAGGATTCATACTATAGAAAGGGTTTGATACCATTTTTGGACTGTTAGTGATATCCTTGACTAGAATTATTTCCAGATTCCTTCGTTTGACGACGTCAAATTTGAAGCAGCAAGCCAGTTAGCGAGGATACATGAAAAACAGGTAAGAATACGTTGTAGTTTATTTTTTGTTGTGTGACAAACATTTACCGCAAAAATAATTGAAGGCCCCTAACTCTTTCAAAAGAAACAACTTGCCTGTTAAAGTTTTGATTAACTAGGTGCAATTTTGAGCAGACAGTGAAAATTCATGGCTGCCATAAAACAAAATAACAGTTTTATTTGATAGCAAGTGTTGCCTAGCTGTGCATGCAGCATCCAATTGAAAATATGTACCCAAATAGCACCAAACTGGGATTTACATTTTGCGTTGGGCATCCAAACAAAATTGGCTTTTGAATCTTAATTGGGCACTGAATCTTAATTGGGCACTGAATCCTAAATGGGCACTGAATCTTAATTGGGCACTGAATCTTAATTGGGCACTGTATTTAATTGGGTTCTCTATTTTAATTGGGTTCTGAATCTTAAATAAGTGCTGAATTAGACTGCATCTGAATCTCTTATCTATGGCTATTGTCTAGGTGTTCGCCCATTACAACTACATGTGAGCAGGCTGACAGTAGACGTACATGTAGTCATAGCTCTGAAAGCCCGTTTCGAACACGGCCTCAATATCACATAATATAGACATGCATGTTGTTGTTTTTTCAAAATGGCACCTACTATTTAGTGCCTAGGTTTTAAAAAGCTCTTCTTAAGATCGGCTAGAACTTGTATAAAAAATACCAAAAAAACAAAACCCAATTGCGTTGACAGTCATACAATTTGTATTTATTCTCTCTTAACTTGACAGAGCCAATTACATCTTGCAAAACAAATTCTCCGTAAGGCCATCGGTATTTCGCAGCAGTCTGCGTACTGGCACTGTCTTCTACTGTTCCAGTTAGCGGTAAGTATTAGAGTCGAGCCGTTTTATCATCAATTAGGGAATAATCAGGGGTCAGGGGTCCTGTTTTAGCTTATGCATGATACCCAGTCTCTTCTATATGCGTTGTTAATGTTACCCATATTTCGGGACCAGACTAGCTGACCAATGATGCCCACCGTGCATAGCAACGCGCTAGCGATAACAGACGACACGCGCATTTTGAAAAATGTCGCGCGTATAGATATAAACATTCTACGCATACATTTATAGCGCACAGTATCAAGATTTGACGCGTTCTTGTTACAAGTTACCGTAGAACTGTTGCATTCGGCAAATCATTGGCTTATGATGATGCTTGATTAATGCTGGTTCAGGGAACATTTATTTGCTTCTTCTTGAAAGCCGGGTTATTACTACATGATAATGCCCTCCACGTGATCGAGTCTCGATCAATCAGAAGCCATCAACTCTCCTATGTATTTATTAAATGAACTTCAATGGCCTAATAATAACCATGGTAGTAACAGCCCTCGTGTATTGATGGCGTCACCCAGTGGTTAACAAATTACATTGCAGTTTTCAGTGGAGGTCAACGCTCAACGTTCGCTATACTCTTACGTGCAAAATTGCCGACATATGATTGTTTTTTAATCAAAAGACAGTGAAATGTGCAGTTTCATAACCGTCAGTCGTTGAAGATAACACATCTGAAGACTGGGAAAGATGATTACTTTGCAGCCTGGGATTTTCCCTCGGGAGTAACAGTCAAAAAATGAGCGTGGAAAGCATGTACAATTTATATGTATGCACCACGGCGGTGACGCACCACTTTCCCCCATGGTGCATTGTGGTAAACGTCATTAACCCTAACCCCCTCACTGCTTTTTCTAGAAAGTATCCTGAATCCGCTACAATCCACCAAGTTTGGTTTGCAAAAACTGCCGGTGTCCTGAGTCCATCAGACTCCACCAGTATGCATTCTGGAGATATCCTGAGTCCATCAATAATCCACCAGCAAAAGTTGATGGACTCTGGCGGATTCAGGATACTAAAATCCCCCAAAATATCATGTTTTGGGTTGTTTATTCATCCTATTTCAAATGGAAACCAACCTAATGTCTTACCCCGGTTGTTTACATCGGACACGACGGCGTACGCATAGGTTTTTCCTGTCGTTTTCATTCAATGTTCGATACACGTTGTGTGTTTCCCATGAATTTCACTTGGTACCAATGCACAAAATGTGGTTTCTTACACGTCCGCAAAAGATGAACACTTTGCAGCTCGACTTTTGGGGGTCACTTTTGTGACCCTCCGAAACCCATTCTACACAAGAATAACACAAAAATGCCCAGTTTTTTAAGTATGGTTGTGTGAATGTTTATTATATCCTACTTTTAAATGATCTTTCCAATGAACATCATTTAGTTCAATATGCATTTTGTAGCCCAATTGAGCGATTCCAGGACATAGTTCCCCTTTAAGCATCAAGGTATTTTTATTTTCGCACAGCAAATCCATACACACGAGAAGGATTTCATCTCGGCATGTGAACTTCTTGGCGTCGGCGCCGACTATGCGGTGGTTGCCAGCTCCGAATACACCAGGGCGCTATTTCTCCTCAGTAAAGGAATGGTGAGCTTTTCCTAACATTAAAAAAATGCATAGCCAAAGCCATTTACCTAGTGATTCACACAAGGCCTGTGATAACTCTGGCCCTGGTTTATCATGAATACAACAAGGTATTGCAAAGTGTAGTGAGAAATGGGCTGAATTCCGAAAGGAGTGAAAAACATATGTATTGACATTTGCTATCAACTGGGGCCAATTTCATAGAGCTGCTAAGCACAAAAATTTGCTTAGCATGACAATTTGTCGTTGGAAAAAACAAGGTTACAGACCAAATTCTTACCTGATTTTTGTTGTTCTGGATAGATAATCAGCTGTTTTTTTGCTTAGCATGAAAAACAGGTATAATCTTTTGCTGGTAACCTGTTTTTAATAAGCAAGACTATTTTGTGCTAAGCAAATGTTTTTGCTTAGCAGCTCTATGAAATTGGGCCCTGATCGTATGACCACAATTAGAGAACAATTTTGGGGTGGCTCATAGTCTTGGTTACAAGACGTCTTGATCGCGGTATGCAGCGCGTGTAGGCCGCCAATGTACGCTGTATAGACCACGCCATGACCTTCGAATAGGTCGTCTTGGATAACTCGCTCAATCGCTCGGATAATTCCGAGCAGAATTGTGTCGCATTTGCATGCGCGTGTGACATTGCGTGCATAATTACGTGACATAAACTCGACCAATGATTCAGCGATTATGCATGTTATGTCATGCGATTATTCATGCAACGTCATATGCGAATGTGACACAATTCTGCTCAGAATTTGTTAAGCGATTATGTGAGTTAACAAAGATGACCTATTCGGAGGTAATGACGGGGTCTACGGCGTGCGTTAGAGGGCACCTGCATCGGCGGCCTATGCATGCTGCATACCTCAATTAGGATGTCTTGCAACCAAGAGAACCAGTAGGTGGCTCTAAGTCTTTTGCTGTTATTTTCAGAAATGGATGGATTTGGGGGTTAGTATTTGTATAGAACAAATTGTTACACTTGCATGTACCTGTTTACAGTTTTGTTTTCTTAGACGCTAGAAAAACTGAGAGAAACAAAATTGCTGTTTTAGTGATCTTGTTCCCTGACCATACTTCAGACAAAATGGAGCAAAATAGAGCTGGCTTGTACTAGTGTGACCGATTGCAAAAACGAAATGTGAACTAACTACATGTATATTTGAAAGGGCAGTTGTTTTTTTCCCAATATTTTTGGTTCAATTTTGTGTGTGTGCGTGAAAATGCCACTAGATGCCATGGTTTCACAGGATGCTTGGGACTATTATTTACTTACAGTAGAGTACGATAGTTCATATCATATATTTCATATATATATCATATCATATCATGTAGTTCATATATTTTGGGGGCCATTTTGCTACTTGTTAATTTTAAATGAACACTGGTTTAAATGAACACTTATTTCACACGAACATAATAATTTTCTATGCTTGAAACCAGAGTTGTAGTCGAGTCCCTGCAAGTCCGTTCACAAGTCCTTTCGTGAAGCCAGTCACAAGTCCTTTCATAAAGGCAGTAACAAGTAACTGGATAAACAATGACAAAGGAATGCTTTTGTCAAAGCTCATTTGAATAGCTTGTGATTTGAATTGGAACTGGAGGACCTGTGATGAACATGCAGGGACTTACAGGGACTTGGGATAGACTCGACTACATCCCTGCTTGAAACTGGGTAGAAATTAAAAAAACAACCAACCAAATAAAAGATTTCTCTACCTACCTACCTACCTGTAATTTTTAAAAGCCATTTCCGTAAACACACAATTTATTTTGTTTAGCCTAATGTGGTAGTTTTTTTGTTTGTGTTTGCAAAACTGGAAGATTTGGAACTTACAAAGCCATTTATTCCTGTGTGTATTCGATTTACAGTTAATGTTGATAGACAAGAAATATGCAGAGGTGCATCCTGTGCTGTCCACCTGTGGCTCCATCATTGACAACTACACGGGCAGCGACACAAACAAGGAATCCCTCAAAGTATACTTCCTCGTCTTGCAAGTCTGCCATTACCTCATGGCTGGACAGGTTGGTCGGCTGCTTTGTTTTTGATTGTTTACAAAACCTAATTCAGGCCTTGAATTTGGCATTTTTTAGGGCAAGGCCACTTTGGCCTTGAATGAAGCAAAATTATGGAGAGCACCAAGGCCAGTTTGTAGGGCACCAAGGCCAGTTTGTAGGGCACCAAGGCCAGTTTGTAGGGCACCAAGGCCAAAAAGTATCGGCACACTCCGAAAATCGCGAAGCTAGAATCAGTTTGTGTGCGCGATATATAACGTATGCAGAATAGGTATGCAGCCAGCGTACGCTATATTTATAGGGCCTGATCGCGAAGCTAGATTCAGTTTGTGTGCGCGATATATAACGTATGCAGAATAGGTATGCAGCCAGCATACGCTATATTTATAGGGCCTGATCGCGAAGCTAGATTCAGTTTGTGTGCGCGATATATAACGTATGCAGAATAGGTATGCAGCCAGCATACGCTATATTTATAGGGCCTGATCGCGAAGCTAGAATCAGTTTGTGTGCGCGATATATAACGTATGCAGAATAGGTATGCAGCCAGCGTACGCTATATTTATAGGGCCTGATCGCGAAGCTAGATTCAGTTTGTGTGCGCGATATATAAGGTATGCAGCAGAGGTATGCAGCCAGCGTACGCTTTATTTATACTATAGCGTACGCTAGGCCTGATCGCGAAGCTAGATTCAGTTTGTGTCGTTAACGTTGCTGCGTGCGCGATACGTAAAGTTGAATACTAACGTTAGGCTCAAGTCAAAGGATGTTTTTGCAAAAAAAAGGGCACGACGGCCAAGGTAGAAATGGGGCAAGGCAAAACTGGCCGTGAAGACGGCAATTTTTAGTGGGGCACTTCGGCCATTAAAAAGGCAACGACGGCAATGGCCGTCATGGCCGTTGTTTAATTCAATCCCTGCTAATTGTGACCTGGCACCACGAAATGGGTGGAAAGTCGAGAAAATAAGAAGTTGACATTATATTTCTAGAAAGAAGAAGTCCTTAGCTATCAAATGATGTATTGTGTGTTGCTGTAGCTTATTCCTAGGCGCCGCTATACTCTTTCAAAATAGTTGAAGTCATGCTCCCTTGTTTTGAGAAAACGGAGTTCAAAGTCCGTGAACCGTACCAACTATACTACCAATCAGTGCAATTCAGCCACAAAAAAACCAAACACTTTAGAGTTTTAATTGAGCTATACAATTTTGGGATATGATAAAGAACTCCTAAACGACCTCCAACAGTTTCGGCCAATAACTCATTTTGGCAATGTGGTGCCAGGTCACAATTTATTTGCAAAAGTTGAAAAAAAAATTGGGAGACTTTTCGAGATGATTGGTGGTAGCAAACACGCCGGTCTATTTCAATTGTTTACGTCATGTTTAACCCTAACCCTCTCGGCCCTTGTGGTTGGGAACCATCTCCAATCTAGTCTGAGTAGCATATGTTGGGTAACGGAGCCATCTCCGAACAAACGTCTGATATATATATGTGAACATGTTAATTTATGCAAGCCCGTGTGCCAGCCAATCAGAGTCCACTGTGACGTCACGTGGAGCAGAAATCTGGACAAAGCTGCTGATTGGCCAATTTGGCTGTGTTTTTTGTAACATAGCAATGGGTAACGAAAGACGCAATATCGCGATGGAAAGCGCTGCTAAATGGACAAAATATGACAGCCGTGTTTTTGTAACAGCAACTGGTAATGGAAGACGCGATATCGTGATGGAAAGCGCTGCTGAATGGACAGAATTTGGTTGCCGTGTTTTTGTAACATAGCAACTGGTAACGGAAGACGCGATATCGCGATGGAAAGCGCTGCTGAATGGACAAAATATGGCAGCCGTGTTTTTGTAACATAGCAACTGGTAACGGAAGACGCGATATCGTGATGGAAAGCGCTGCTGAATGGACAGAATTTGGCTGCCGTGTTTTTGTAACATAGCTACTAGTAACGGAAGACGCGATATCGCGATGGAAAGCGCTACTGAATGGACAGAATTTGGCTGCCGTGTTTTTTGTAACATAGCAACTGGTAACGAAAGACGCGATATCGCGATGGAAAGCACTGCTGAATGGACCAACTTTGGCAGCCGTGTTTTTGTAACATAGCAACTCTCGACTGCATTGCTGTAGCGTGATAAAATAAAAAAATAAAATAACTGGCGACTTTAAGAAAACGGATTTCAAGAGTAAACACCAGGGACACTTGGGGTGTCGTGGCCGGGCGGTTAAGAACCCGGTTTTCTGTTCCGCAGAGCGTGAGTTCGAGTCCCGGTGTCGACACGTGTGTCCTTAAGCAAGGCAATTAAACCACCATTGCTTCGTCCTTCGGATTGGACGTAAAGCTGTAGGTCCCGTGCGTTGTGTAATGCACGTAAAAGAACCCAGTAACACTCATCGCTAAGAGGAGGGGCTTTGCCCCGGTGTTCCTGGCAGCGCCTCGGAATAGGCAACTAGATTGATGGCGCTTTACAAATGCAGATTGGATTGGATTGGATTGGACACTTAGGGATGGTTTATAGGTGATTATTAGACAGGGTGTCGTGTGTCTGGGGGATCCGCCGTGGCCCGCCTCCCACGGGATTCTCCTGGAAAACTACCTAGAATCAGTCTATCGTTACACTTCTATACAATGGTTCTTTCATTCTTTTGAAACGTTCTCATTCTTTTCCTGTGTGATAATCGTTCCTTTTGACTTTAAAAAAAAAGGTTTTATATTCTCTACAGTTCACTTGATTGTTTTTTTTTACTAACTATTGTCTTATATTTGTTACACATTCCCGCCGTGAATATGGCAACTGATGCCGGCACGGCGTTAAACCCAAAACTCACTATAGGTGATTATTCTGTAGCTTTGGCTGTAAATCCATTTTGTTTATATTTGTATTTCTTTGTTTCAGGTAAAAAGTGTGAAAACGGCACTGAAGAATCTTCAGCAGTCAATACAGACAATCACCATGCTGCATTCAGATGACGGTTAGTTGCGGAAAAACAACAATAATAATAATAATAATAATTGTGCTTATATAGGCTTTCCATCGTATCAATGATCTCAAAGCGCGTTACAATTATTAACCTATTCATCTTTTGTTACGGGTACCTGTGTTTTACTTCAGTAGGGTACACTGTTCCCGTACTCCTGTGAATGCACACATTACTATAAATTTCAATTTGGATAGAAGTAAACTTTTTTAGAAGTAAACTAAGCAGAAATTACTCCTTAGCATATTTACCTTAACCCTCCAGGGTATTTTGGCTAGAAACCCTGCCAGACGCATCAGATTGCATACTTTGTGCCACATTGACTTGTGTGCAGAGTGCAGCAAGGTCAAGCAGTCACCACAGATGCACTGTGCTGGGTCTGGCAGGGTTAGGGTTAATTAATGTGCTTGGCACTAATTGGCTGGTAACCAGTCATACTGTATACAACATTGCATGATATTTTGACCTGTTGCCTACAAAAATTAAGGGGATTTTTCTTTTCACGCTAAGCATATTTCTTTATTGAATGTGCCCCCGACTTCATGATTACAGAAATAAGGGCAAGCACAACGCCATCAAAGATCGTCTGAAATGCACAGAGACAAATGTACCTTTGTCTTTGTAGCCTGACTGGCCTTGTATATTTTATTTTTTTGGTACTGAATTCTGGAATTTCTGTTTTGTGGTTCACATTTCGTTTGTGTCACCGATTCATTGCAGAGCCAATCTCAAGTAATCCGGCGGATCTTTTTCACTGGTTACCGAAGGAGCACATGTGCGTATTAGTATATCTGGTAAGTTGAGTCTTCCAGTCATCAAAGTTTCTTCTTTTTTGGGGGGGAGAGGTCTTAGTGTTGGTTAAATGTGACCCGCTCCATCGTAATCAGGAATAAGTCGCAAAATGACTTTTTGAAATATGCACATGGTGAGAAAGGGAATTTCATAAGCTTTCTAATGATACCCATCACAAGTGTGTATCTGTTTAGGTTAACGAGTTATGGTCTGATGATTATGACAGGTGTATATTTATTTGCCAAACCACTATTCGAGAAAAACAGCTTTGAAATAAACAGTTGTAAAAGTAAACGCAAATGACGGCATACTTCCTGTTGTCTGATTGTCATAACAGTTTCCATATTAGTTGGTCACTACCTTGACAACAATCTCCCGTAGTTTGTATTTCATATCTTTAATATTTTTGGAAATTATGACACCTATAAATATCATATCAATAATGCACCCCAATTATACGGACAGCGCACACAAAACCTCTTTATTTTCATCTTTATTTATCGTTTTTACATGCGAGACATTAATGACAATAATCTGTGATAACTACACTTCCTAAAATTACAATGTTCAGAAAATCTACTTGGTTATGATTTTCACCCATGCGTTCACTTCAACGGCCAATTGCGTAAAACTGCCTCAGCGACTTATTCCTGATTACGATGGAGCGGGTCACAAATTTTGTCAGCCCCAAATAATGATTGGTGGCTCTTGTGCACGAAGTCCATAAGCCGATTGTGGTAGCAATTCAAATTGTAACTCAGGAAAAATTTTTATTTGAAAATCAAAATTTTAGGAGATTGTTTTTCTCAGAACATGCAGCATTCACAGAGCTAAAACCCTCATCAGGTTTATTTGTCAAGCACCTTTCTTCAAACTTTGAGAATTTTTGCTGCTTCAAACGATAAAATGGCACAACTGACAAATGGTATATGTGACCTGCTCCCACGAAAACAGCGTAAAGTCGCGCTATGCTATATTGAGTTATGATTGAAAATAGCCGATTTGACAGTAGGGAATCGGTTTTGGGGTTTTGGCATGATACAATTCCCACATATGTTTTCTTTCGAACTACATGTACCAAGTATTTTTGGCCAAAGATTAGCAGAAAAAAATTGATTTTACTGAGCGTACCCAATTAATTCTAAACTTTTCTTAATTTGATGTGTAATGACCGCTGGTTTTGCTCAATATTAGATATTTTTTAAATACCCCACCCAATAAATTATATATCATTTTAAAACTAAGATTTCAAGGAATCTGGAAATACCAATATCTCAAAATATCAAAAAGTCAACTTGACTCTGATTTAGTGGGAGCAGCACCCAATTTCACTAAACTCTTCTTAACTCACAATGCATCGCAGCCCTGCGACGCGTCGTATCTCTACGACGCGTCGCAGCTGCGACGCGTAGTGAAAGCGATTTCACGAAACACATCGTACGTGCGACGCGTCGTAGGTGTATTTATAGCACAAAACAACGACTGCTGTATGTACTTATTTAACGCACAGTAAATGGCCATCTGGTATTCAGCAAAGAGTCGTCAAATTTCTTCTTGCAAAGCTTCAAAAATGTAAATCAAAATGGCTGACGTACGATGCAATTTTAACGAAAAACAAGCTTGAATTTTCAAGTGCACTATTCAAGGTTTATTCATATGACTACGATAAATGTT
Organism: Crossaster papposus; assembly: GCA_037893245.1. Lineage (NCBI taxonomy): Eukaryota > Metazoa > Echinodermata > Asteroidea > Velatida > Solasteridae > Crossaster > Crossaster papposus. Next base: position 764,154 of record JBAIAA010000327.1, on the reverse strand, counting down.
TCATTTACAACTTCCAACACATTGTCTGAGTATTCTAGTCTCGTTTGTTTTATTTCTATGGCGTAAAACTGGCTATGAAAAGACGCATCTTATTTTACGACGACCCAAATACACTTCGTAACTTACGACGTGTTACTTGCCGTTGTCAAGGTATTTGCGACGCATTGAACGCATCGTAACTTTAGTGAAATGGATCGTACGACGCGTCGCGAGATGCGACGCGTTACTCTTCGTAACTCGAGTTGCGACGCGTCGCAAAGTTTAGTGAAATCGGGTGCTGGTCACATATATTCTCTTTAATCTCCTCTCTCTCCGTTCCCTAAGGTAACGGTGATGCACTCGATGCAAGCAGGCTACATGGACAAGGCCCAGAAGTACACGGACAAAGCCCTGCTGCAGATTGAGAAGCTCAAGATACTGGACTCTCATTCCATCCTGTCCGCGTTTCAGCTCATGCTGCTAGAGCATATCATCATGTGCAGGCTGGTCATGGGCCAGAAATCCCTGGCTGTACAAGAGGTACAAAGTACAAAAACGTTTTTTGTTTAACTATTTCGCGGCAGTTTGCGCCGGGATTATTTTAACATTGATCGGACCCAGGTACGGGATTTTTTTTTTTTTCACGAACCTCTATCTGAGACGGGTTCTGGCCGCCATCTGTGGGTAGCACACCCTGATATTTTCTGGCCTTGCTCGCTGCGAGCCGGTCGCTGACAGATATATCCGGCCTTGCATGTGTTTATCCGTCATCCGTTTTGAATTCTGGAAAAAACTTTGCGTGTTTACATGTCATCCGACGCGAACTGGATATAAATGCACTGGGTTGTCGACGAAAACTAAATCCTGCTTTTGTGTGAGTTAGTCTTGCATACGCACTGTGGACCTCGGAACAATATAGGTCCACATGATGCGGGAAGAGGTTACGGTTTGTGGACTTGCCCAGGTCCACAATCCGTTTTTCAGTTTCCAAAAAAGAGCGCTAAAGGAAAAACGGGTTAGGGTTATATATAGAAAAGATAGGAGGAACAGCTGAGAGGCCCATAATCAAAATTTGAGGGTAAATTTGTTTTAGGGAAGCGAGAAAAGTGAGTATTTAGTCAACGTTTTTTAACTACACGAAGACAAAGGAATGTCCACAGTACGTATGTAAGGTAAAGCTGTGTGCTCTTGTATCGTATTAAACCAAGGATCGAAACATAAAAGAGAACAAAGAATAGTCAAAGGACGGTTTCTTTGTCCGAATTCGGTCCTCGATCGTTCGGGTAAGCGCTAGTTAATGGGGTTATAGTCAGGGTTCTAGCCATGGTGGGCGGCGCCGGGCGGTACCGCCCGGCACTGCAAATATCCGCCCGGCACTTGGGTTCAAATTGGCTGTGCCGCCCGGCACAATTCTTTTATTTTTTAATTTTTTTTTTTTTAAATTTTTAAATTTGTACAATTTTTGTTTCAATCAAATTATGGGCACAAAAGAAAGAGAGGAGATACAAAGTCACTTTAATCATGTTCATGTAGTAATTTATTTTATTAACTTAGCTAGACTTTTACAGAAACATGCAAAAATGAACTGGACCCCCGGCCTTGAGGCGCGAGAGCTCCGCTCGCTGTGCTCGCAACGCTTCACAATCTGATAATTTACCCGGCACTAAAAAGGTCCTAGCTAGAACCCTGGTTATAGTATTAGTACAGGAATAAAGGATAACACCATAGGGGATCCTCGGTCATTATGTGGTTTACAGTTTAGTTATGGGGAAAAATCTGACTGAGTTATGGGGACAATTTTCATGTTCCCATATTAAACATTTTGGGTCTCCAGTAAAGGGTTTTAAAAGGTAGAATTGGGTTAGGGTATAATAAAAGAGAATGGAGAAGAAGACAAATTAGGGTGATGTTGAATATTTTAGATGAAAAGAACTTCCAGAGTTTGAGTTTAGAACCCTATGGAATGTCCCCATAACGTCATGTACTAAAAGAATAGCTGGTGTCCTCTTTGTTTTGCAGATTTCCCAAGCGTGTCAGGTGTGCTCACAGAACCCCCGGTTACTCACTACACACGGCGCACAGCTGCACACGTTACTGGGTCTCTACTCTATGTCCATGAACTGTATGGAGAGCGCAGAGGCACAGTTCAGTGCAGCTCTAGCGGTGAGTATGCACAGGGACTATTTGTGAAATAAGCTATCTGAAATTACAATTGAAAAAAAGTAAATCGATAGTAACAATTTTGGAGGTAGGATACACCATTGGTATTTGCTTGAATTATCATGGATGGGTGGATTTGGGGGGTTGTATTTTATAGTAAATATCGTTTAAAGGTAGGATACACCATTGGTAATTACTTGAATCATCATGAATGGGTGGTTTTGAGGGGTTGTAATTGATAGTAAATATCGTTTAACTGACCTTTCCGAAGTTTTACAATCATGGATGCCAAGAAAAGCATGAAAAACAACATTTGTTTTCAACCAGCTTCGGGCAGATATTCTTATGCAATTATTGTTTAATTAAATATAATTTAATTATATAATAAAATTATATTTTTCAGAATAATTACAGGATATCTAGCGCAATCATTTTGCTGGATGCCTAGAATAATTATTTACTTTCAAATAAGTATTCTTAATAATTTGGTAGTAAATGTTTTGGATATCTGCAAATGGTGCATCCTACCTTTAACTGACCTGTTCAAAGTTTTACAATCATGGATGCCGAGAAAAGCAAGAAAAAAGGCATTCGTTTTCAACTGACGTCGGGCAGTTATTCTTATGTTGGTCTTGTTTTTTTCGCGATCTCCATCCGGCGATCAGGAATTTGTAGTACTAGGAATTTGTTTTTATAAAATTCAATTTTTCGAAACAATTACAGGATATCTACCGCAATCATTTTACTGGATGCCTAGAATCAATATTTACTTTCAAATAAGTAAGATATTTATTAATAATTCAGAAGTAAATTTTTTAGATATCTGCAAATGGTGTATCCTACCTTTAATGAGGGAATAAAAATGTGGTTGGCCGATTGTAAGCCTACGTTTAAAACTGGTTCAGGGGCCTGAACGTGTTAATGCCTAGGCCCATGAGCTGGTTTTAAACGTACGTTTAATACCGGCTAACTACATTTTTATTCTCATTTATAAATGCCTTTCAGTTAGAATACGTCAACACAAGTCAAGTTTCAAACTATTTTGGTAAACAATTATATACTTGTGAAACACCCCTCTAGCTACGTTAATGGTATATTCCTCGCTCGTGTTTACGGTCGCTGTTATGGTCATTGGTGCGCACGCCTCGCGTACTGTGCGATGTTACGCAGAACGCAAGCTGCTGGTACAGCGTGAATAAAAGGCTTTGAAATACGGTCTCGTTTGTTGTTTTTGCCCATGCCATTACCTTGTGAGGTTTCAACCAATAAAACAGTAAAGCGACCAGATTTCACCGGTGTCCAAATTTCATGCAAAACTGTTTAAAACCAGCCAGCCGGTCTTTATCATCCGTTTAAAACCGGCCACGTGACTGGCTCTTGACCAATAGGAATAGGTAAACTGTCTTGGCTATTTACGAATTATTTTATTCGTCAAATCATTTTATTCTTCAAATCTTCAAAAATAATCATTTTTTTCTCTCTGCCATTCGCACACATTTTCATTTTTTTCAGAACCCATTAAAACGTTATTCATATCAGTTATCCGCAGCGAAAAAAATACACGGGTGCGGCGGGCGAATTCGCCACGGAAACACCTAAAGGAGCCCCCGAAATAGGCAAAAAATGCGATTTCGGGGGCAACTTAAAAATAGAAAATGGTCCAAAATCGCCCCCGTAATATTTGCTGCATGACTACGAACGGCCGCTCTCTCTGATCCTAGCGCCACTGCTAAGCGGCCGCGCCGGCATGCAGACCGGAGATCCAGAGTGCGCGGTACATGTACGGTACATGTACAGTACAATGTACATAATAGATTTAGCACTCAGCAGCGCGCGCTGCATGCATGCATGACGCGTACAACAGCGATAAAAAGCTGGCCTGTACCATGTGGCCGTTTTCTAAACGTTTGTTTTGTCTACATTCCGGCTTCATGCAATTCACCATCCGAACTACACAGCGCGGAGCATTCAAAACGACTGGAAAAAAGACTAGGGGGTGTCGCAATTGAGCAATTAGGGATACCCCTCCAGGGGTTTCCCTTAACTTTTTTTTTCAGTGGCCCGCCGGGCTACCTAATTAGAGTTTTCAGTCGCCCGAAAGCATTTTCAGTGGCCACGTGTGCATTTGCCATACTGTGTTTTTCACCGAGGTTACGCAACGCCAACTGCATTGTCCGACCTTCCGCGAAAGCGCGCCGCGCGTTCGGTAAAATTGCCGTAACGCGGCACGGCAGGGCACGGCACGGCACTTCACAGCCGGCCAGCCCACTGCTTGTTGTAATCGCTGATCTTGCGGGAAGATTTAATTTGCAACCGCCACAAAAGCTATCAAAACTAAACCTCGCATGTGACAACAAAACTGGCGGAGTTATTGTAAAAGCATATTAAATGTTTAAGGTTGAAAACATTTTTGGAAAAAAACCGGAGAATGTTGGCCTAAATCAATCTTTCACACGATGAACGAACGCCGAGCTGACCAACACACCACACAAGGCGAAGCGTAAACAGAATGCAGGAGAATGCAGGAAACATGCCGCGGTAGAACATTTTGTAGAAACACGCTACATCGCTCAAGAAGGACAAGCGTTACTACCTCGAAAGAAATACATTAACAGAAAATAAAAAAATAGGAAAGGGCGACCATGATCTGATAATTAACCTGCAGGATATGACTTTCTTCATTGAGGTTTGTTTGCCAGGCATTTTTACATCTTACGATGTCAAATTCGACCATTTCGCGTAACGGAAAAATACATGCATGTCGGCCATGGACTGGTTTCGGTCCTTAACTTTGTCCATTGAAGCGTGCGGCAGAAACCAATCCAACAATGCGCCTGCATTATGCATGCTTTGCATGGGGCGAGCACATGGCTTTTTGGCACCATCATCGTTTTTACGTACGCTTGCGGTAGGGATGTACATGTACATGTACATGTATGTGTGCCGCACAGGCCATGCGCGCCATGCGCTAGCGCTAGCCATAGCAAGCAGGCTATAAACATCGCGAATCTGTATCGATCCTATCTCTGCAATGCACGTGCGCGTGCACTGTTGTGTAAAGGTACTGCTGTACATGTACTAGTCAACAGTTGATCTGGGAAATCACATGTAATGTATTCAATATTTTAACTCGCCGGCCGGACGACCGAGGCAGTGTTTTGAGTCGTCCGTGGCTGTTTTGGGTCGCATTTGGCGAGCTGGCGACCGCTAAGGGGAAACCCTGCCCCTCTCTGGGCACGCGATCGCTGCATGTGCTATGTACATGTACTGTACATGTATGCATGCAGTACATACTGCAGCGATATCGGCAAAGTAAACCTCGTGCGATATTGTGACTGTACTGGTTTGAAGTTTTCATAGATTGTTTGCGTGCCAATTAGTCCTGATCCAAGACCGAGCTAGCCGTTCATTTTGTTCCGCGGCGCGCCGTCCGTATCCAGGCTAATTGAGGACGCCCTAAATTATTGCCAGATTCGAATGAATCTAGCGATAATTTAGGGCGCCCTCAATAAGCCTGGATATATACGGACAGCGCGCCGCGGAACAAATGAACAGCTAACTCGGTCTTGGATCAAGACTAGTGCCAGATAAACTCAAGTACTCAACAAATTGTATCCTTTTGTTAATTAATGAAAAAGTAGCCCCCGAAATGAAAAAAATAGCCCCCGAAAGAATAGCCCCCGAAATGGAAAAAGTAGCCCCCAAAAGTTAAAAAAGTAGCCCCCGAAAAATGGAGCCCTCGAAATAAAAACATTAATTTTTACCCTGGTTATCCGGATCACCGTATCTGCGCCCAACAATCGGGCTCCTAGTAATATTCTTATATTATTATTATATTCGTATTAGTAATATTTTGTTGTTTACCTGCAGAGTACGACGCAAACGGAGTTGTGGCAGTTTGCATCCCTCAATCTGGCAATAGTTTACCTCAGGTCTGGCAATAGGCAACAGGAGGTGAGTAACCAATCATCCCTTCAAAGAGTGACTGTTCATAGTACGAGTCAGTTTCTCTTTTAGGCCATTTAATCCATGCCTTTGTTACTTCAAGACTTGATTATTGCAACAGTTTGCTTTTTGGCTTGCCTGAGTTTGAATTCAGGAAATTACAGGTGATTCAAAATTCAGCTGCACGCCTTGTCACTAGGATGAAAAAATCTGAGCATATTACTCCAGTGCTGAAAAGTTTACATTGGCTTCCAGTAAATAAGCGTGTGGAATTTAAAATTGCGTGTCTTGTTTACAAGATTATGAAGGGAATAGCTCCAGGTTATTTATGTGAATTACTAAGTGTTAAACCGAGTACACGCACTCTGCGCTCGACAACCTCTGGTGTGGTATGTTTAAAGCAGCCTCTTGGCAAAACTAAATACTATGGAGATCGATCATTCACAATATACATGTATGCCCCTCGTCTGTGAAATAGGCTTCCAGCAGCAATCCGATCTGCTGATAATTTTGAAATTTTTAAAGCTAATTTGAAAACTTATCTTTTTAAGCAGTACTTTTTATCACCTAATTGATATTTTTAGATTACTTGGTGTTTTTTATGATTGTTATATATTTGTACAGCGCTTTGGGATGTCTTTGTGACATAGAAAGCGTTTTTTAAATGATTATTATTATTATTATTATTATTTAAAATTAATAAATAGGTTTACATCACTAAGATTTCAAAAAAGTGGTGGGGAGGGGAATTTATATTTTATATTTTAAATTTTATATTTTATGTTTAACCCTGAGAATGACTGAAACCGCAAGGCGCTTTTCCTGCCAAAATACATCGTCAATCACTCACACAGTTATACATGTGAATATTAAATTGAAATAAATTGAACTGGAATTGTATACGTAGCGATCGTTCATTGTTTATTAAATGGTATCAATACAGTGTGGCTTGAACACATTGGAATGATAGTCATAGTGGAAGGAATAGGGTCTACATCCGACATCGTTAATAGCCACCTGTCCAGCGTGCAGCGACTTGCCCTGTTGACTGACGATCTTTGCAGAGGGCGCTATTGCATGCCGTCAGCCACGTGATGCGACTTTTCTGAAGGCGGGTTTTGTTGAAGCGATCGCGTACGTCTCCCTACCAGCACTGGATGGCTTGCGTAGTTGTTATCGACGATCCTAGACCATCAATTGCATGCACAGAAGTAGAAAAAACAGTTTTAGAAAAAATATAAAATAAAAAAAAATATTGGGACGGAGCTAAAAATCGGGACAGACGGTGATGTAAACCTATTTTTTTTTTTTAAATGGCCTTAGGAGCAATGGCGTTTTTGCAACTTGGTAGAATGCTGTGATAGTAGCAGAGATTACTGGGTGTGTGTGTGTGAGTTTGTATTGACCGGCAATCGTGGTCGTCGGACAAAAGAATTGGGAGGCAAACAATGGGTCCACGATTGACACAACGTCCACGATCTTTTCCCATGTACAAATCCTATGGCGATCATCCGAAAACGTTAGAGTATAAACAAAAGAGGGAAGACGGTCGGACAATACCCCGTCCACGATTGCCGGTCAAAACATAGCTGTGTGAGTTTGTTTGTGATTGAAATAGGGGACGTCTAACAATAGACGACAATAGGGTCTACGATTGACAGAAAGTTCACGATTCAAAATTGTGTACAAAACCTATGGGAGGCCTTCAAAAAATGTTTGAGTGGAAAAAAAAAAGGGACAATAGGGGGTCCACGATCGAAGGTGTTTACATGCATGCGTGTCTGTGAGTTTGTTTTTAATTTAAATATGGGACGTATAGGGTCCCCTATTTTTGGTTGCGTGAACCGTCTCCCGCTTTGGCTTGAAGTGTCCCACACTATCACAATAACACTAATAAGGGGCTCTCGGTGTTAAATAAACCAGGGGTATTATGCCTAGCCTGCTCACCTTACCATCTCTGCCCTCGCAGGTATCCATTTACATGGAGTCAGGTTGGCGTAGCTGTTCTAGCCTCCACCTAGTTGAGTAGTGGGGACATTTTCGTGTCCCCATAGCACGTTCGGTCTTCAGTAAAGGGGTCTAGAGGTAGAATTGGGTTAGGGTATAATGAAAGGAAATGTAAAAGACAAATTAGGGTGATATTGAAAATTTCAGAATTTTAGAATGTTCTGAGTTTAAGTTTAGAGAGATTTCCCTTAGCACACAAACCCTATGTATTGTCCCCATAACGCAATGTACGAAAATAAATAGTGTTCTTTTCTCGCATTCCACCACTATGACCCGGGTTCAAATCCTGCCTGGGCCAATATGTGGATTGGGTTTTTAGTCCCTGCCTGACTCCGTTGGTTTCCCCCAGGATATTCTTCTGGGTTTTTTTTTCCCACCTCTAAAACTGTACCTTCTTCTCATTGTCTTCTCTTTACAGGTTTCTTCAGGCTTGCGAGCTACAGTGCCTTGGGCGCTTTTGAGGATCGTTGGTTTCATTACCAGAAATATATAATAATAATAATACTGGTTGCAGGGAATCAAAAAGTGACAAAGTGCTTTGCTCAAGGGTACGCACACCATCAGGTTGGACTTGAACCCACAACCTGCGGAATTACCTGCAGACCGCAAATTAAATTACCATAAGGCCTAACAGTGCTGAATTGGCTGTTTATAACACGAATCAGTACCGATGTTGTTTTGATTTCTGTGTGTTTTTCCCCATCTCTTTTGTAGTTATTAACATTATTAGAACGGATCAATCCAGAGGTGTTACCCACGAATTCACACAGCCTCCGAGCGGCGTCCTACTATGTGCAGGGTCTGCAGGCGTTCTTTCAAGCGAGATACAACGAGGCAAAGTAAGTCACTAGTAAAACTGTTTCCCTTTTGAATCTTAAAGACCCAAATTCAGAGTCCCATCTCGGGCAGAGTCCCATCTCGGGCAGAGTCCCATCTCGGGCAGAGTCCCATCTCGGGCAGAGTCCCATCTCGGGCAGAGTCCCATCTCGGGCAGAGTCCCATCTCGGGCAGAGTCCCATCTCGGGCAGAGTCCCATCTCGGGCAGAGTCCCATCTCGGGCAGAGTCCCATCTCGGGCAGAGTCCCATCTCGGGCAGAGTCCCATCTCGGGCAGAGTCCCATCTCGGGCAGAGTCCCATCTCGGGCAGAGTCCCATCTCGGGCAGAGTCCCATCTCGGGCAGAGTCCCATCTCGGGCAGAGTCCCATCTCGGGCAGAGTCCCATCTCGGGCAGAGTCCCATCTCGGGCAGAGTCCCATCTCGGGCAGAGTCCCATCTCGGGCAGAGTCCCATCTCGGGCAGAGTCCCATCTCGGGCAGAGTCCCATCTCGGGCAGAGTCCCATCTCGGGCAGAGTCCCATCTTGCGTCCAATCTCTCGGGCAGAGTCCCATCTTGCGTAGAGCTGTTGGGAGATAATAATGACTCTAAACTTCTTGTGAAACTATTCCTTGCGTCTCGGACACGCATCTTTGGAATTTATTGTTACTAGTTGGTTTATAATCCATGAATGTTTTAAAGCAAGCGTCATAACGACGCACACATTTGTGCGCGGGCGCTGTTATTGGTCGGTGCCTGACGTGCGGCTTAATGAGAATGTGCTCCGAATGCCGATTGTGGTCGCGATTCAAATTGCGACTCTGCAAATTTTGAATTGAATTCAAAACTTAGAATATTTTTTTTCCCAGAATATACAGCATTTACAGAGCTAAAACGTCATCAGGTTGTTTGTCAAGTACTGTTATATTTTAAGCACTTTTGCTGCTTCAAGCGATAAAAATGTACAACTAAACTGACAAATGTGACCCGCTCTGCAAAAATGAGTCTGATGTCGGAAAATGTTTACGTAAAGGGCTGTTTATTGTCTCAACAAATAATATTTTTGTTTTAAGGCATTTTGGTTTCTCCGACACCTATATTTTTAGATCTGATCGATTGAAAAGATTGTTTTGATCCCTAAATTAAACTTAATACAGGTTTTGTCATTATCTTACCGTAGCATCTGATAAAGCACTACAATTGTAAATCTTCATTTCTTTTCAAAGACATTTTGAATATAACTAAGAAATTTCCCAAAATAGTAAAAGACCGATGCATTACACTACAGGGTTGTGACATATATCGAATGAAAGCTAATTTCCCTCTTTTTCTGACCATCTGTAAAATTGAAAAAAAACATTTTTAACACATCAGACTCATTTTTGCAGAGTGGGTCACAAATGGTATACAATTCCTTTAAATATCTTGCTTGGCTGGAAGTGAATGATAGTGTCAAGCGTCCTATAAAATCATGGCACCTGGTGTGCTGTCGTTTTCGTGAAAAGTGGAATTTCCAACAATGGTTTTCTTTTTTCAAATACTACAATTTTTTTCCCAGTTGGTTACACATCTGTGAATGGTTTCAAGCCAGCAAGTCTACTTCTCTGACCTGACAATTCCCCAAAGTCTATAATTTGATCCTTTTTGTTTGAAATAGGGTCAGGGAACCAGACTTGAAGACTAGTAGTATTTTGTTCTTGGTTCTTTGCAACAATATTTGCCATGAACTATATTAACCACCATTAATAAATACCTAGGAGAGTTGCTGGCTTCTGATTGGTCGAGACTCGATCACGTGGAGTGGATTATCAGGTAGTAATATCATGGCTTTCAAGAAGAAGCGAATAAATGTTCCCTGAACCAGCATTAATCAAGCATCATGTAAGCCAATGATTGGCCGAATGCAACGGTTCTATGGTAACTTGTAACAAGGACGCGTCAAATCTTGATACTGCGCGCTATAAATGTAAGCATCATGTAAGCCAATGATTGGCCGAATGCAACAGTTCTACAGTAACTGGTAACAAGGACGCGTCAAATCTTGATACTGCGCGCTATAAATGTAAGCATCATGTAAGCCAATGATTGGCCGAATGCAACAGTTCTACAGTAACTGGTAACAAGGACGCGTCAAATCTTGATACTGCGCGCTATAAATGTACGAGTAGAACGTTTGTATCTATACGCGCGGCATTTTTCAAAATGCGCGTGTCGTCTGTTAACGCTAGCGCGTTGCTATGCACGGTGGGCATCAGAGGTCAGCTAGTGTGGTCCCAAAGTATGGGTTATAATAACAACACATATTGAAGAGACAGGATACCATGCATAAGCTAAAACATGGCCCCTAAACATGAACACAAAACGCTGGAAATATCGCCGAAAGAAAAGTCACGAAATTTGGAGCATTTTCACCATTTTTCTTGTTAAAAAGGTAAATTTATTAAAGGTATCAGTTGGGGTATGACCGCTGGTAATGGACCTCGCCTTCGGCTCGATCCATTACCAGCGGTCATCCCCCAACCCCTTCATTATCACGCAGTAATAACCGGGTCCTTGCACTGATATTACCTAAGTAACCTCCATGCCAATCCATTTCTGAAAATTACAGCAAAACAATCGCGTAGCTTTGGTTTTGAGATGACCGTCGTGGCATAGCCAGATGTAATTGAGAGATTTTGTTGCGGATTTTGTCTTAACTCTAGGAGGTATCTGAGGGAAACGTTAAAGATGTCCAATGAGGAAGACCTGAACAGATTAACGGCCTGTTCACTGGTGCTACTAGGGCATATATTCCTGTCCTTGGGCAGCACAAGGGTGAGTAAAATAAATGATATGCTGACACAAACCTAGGGTACGTGCAGGTAATTTGGGACTGCAAGTAATATGAGACTGCAAGTAATATGTGACTGCAAGTAATATGTGACCTGTCGCCACAAAATGAGAGTAAAGTCGCACAATGTGATTCAGAGATATGGCCATCCAAAGTCAAAATATGAAGGGGTGGTCAATTTTGAGATTTTGCGTAATTTGGAAAGCCCAAGTCCTCCTCTACATATTACCATTTTTGGGGTGCGATCAGATGATCAAAAACCTCTTAAATTACGCGATTTTGCGTAGTGTTTGCGTAGTTAGTGTTTGGATTCAAGTCCATTAGTGGTCTAATTAACACGGTAATAAAATATGCAAATCAGGTTCTCGTAATTATCCCACGTTTTCAAAATTTTGATATTTTGTGGTTTATACAATAGTTTGTATGTGTGGACAATTTCAAGAAGAAATAATAATTAGAACATAGCCGATGCTATGCTCAACCGAACCTTACTTGTCCTGTTTTGTAATCTTTTGCGTGTTTTGTTTAAGTTGTTTGAAGTAAGTTTTCTTACAAACACGTTTTGTGAAACCCATGACATTCTAGAGCGCTGTAAAAAGTATTTATCGCAAAACCCCCAAGTGTTATGTATCATTGGAAAGCTCTCTTTCTCAAAAATTTGAAAATACCAATATCTTAATTTTCAATATTTCCGACTTTACTTTTATTTTGTGGTGACAGGTCACATATGGGGCTGCAGAAAATATGAGACTGCAGGTACAATGAGACTCATTAATTAAAATCAGTGCCTGGTTGAGTATCCCTCAAAGTGTTAGTTTTAAACTAGAAAAAGGACACTCAATAGAAACAGAAAAAGCTTAGAATAAAAAAATGCAGCCTGCATACAAATGGCCAACAGAAAGTACTATTTAACCAGTTCGCGCCGGATGACAAATATAAACACAAAGTTTTTCGCAGATTCAAAACGGATGACGCATAAACACGCCACGAGCAAGGCCGTAAATGTCAGTCAGCAGCGAGCAAGGTCAGAAATGCGTGGGAGTGCTTCCCGGTACCATCGGCTTAAACCCGCCTCGCACCAAGTTTTGTTAAAAATGATTCCGCGCCTCGGCTCGGTGATGTGAAAATAATCCCTGCGCGAACTGGTTAATTACTAAAGAATTTAATTCTGTACTTTGTGAGTTTCAGTGTTGACATGATTTTAGATTAGTACTCTTATACTAACTGATTTTGTTTTTCTTTTTCCGTTCAGGAAAGCATGAACATGGTCTTACCAGCCATGCAACTCGCTGGGAAAATCCCAGATGTACATGTTCAACTTTGGGCTTCTGCCTTATTGAGAGGTAAGACAAACATGTTGACTTTTTTAAAATCATGAAGCTAGTGCATTTGTTTTGGCTGTTTACGTCTGTACTCTTACACCCTCCTGTGGCCGCAAGTTCCCTTGCACCATAATTTATTGCGTAATTTGCAAATAACAACGCATATCCAAACCCCCCCCCCCCCCCCCCTCCCTCGTGTGATATCACATCAGTGTGAGGGCGTTATATCAAACAGCTGCTGTTCAAATTCTGTGAGCTGTATATCATTGGTACCCGCGCAATCTTCACCTACAAGCCTACACACTATTGACGAAAACTGTAGTGGAGCAGCAAACGAGCAGACGATCAGCTGTTATGAGCGCGCGTGATGTTTGAGATCATTTCGTTTGCGTTGTCAAATAAATGTTTACTTGAACGTTTTGTATCTTCAGTCCTTATAATGTCTGCTGAGCTTCAAGACAGAGTATCCCTCTGGCCCCAACAAAACAATTGTTGACTACTGTAATGTGGAGTATAATGTTTTTAACACCCTTGGCATTAACTGGACAGTTAAACAGGGGGCTCTATGGGGACTGGTCATGGAGGATATTGATTAGACACTCTGTGCATTTGTCCCCTCATCACCCGGAGGTATGTGGACCTGTGAAAATACCGGCGGAGCCCAGGCCCTTAAACTGCAAGGGAAACGGCCGGCCTTGCGGGACCCATTTAGACAGGGTGCCGTGTGTCTGGGGATCCTCCGTGGCTCGCCTCCCACGGGATTCTTCAGGAAAACTGCCTAGAATCAGTTTATCGTTATACTTCTATACAATGGTTCTTTCATTCTTTTGAAACGTTCTCATTCTTTTCCTGTGTGATAATTGTTCCTTCCGACTCCAAGTTTTTATTTTCTCCACAGTTCACTTGATTGTTTTTTATTACTAACTATTGTCTTATATTTGTACACATTCCCGCCGTGAGTATAGCCATTAATGCCGGTACGGCGTTAAACCCAAAACTCACTCACTCACTCATTGAACGTTTTGTATCTTCAGTCAATGTCTGCTGAGCTTCAAGACAGAGGTAAAACAAAACAATTGTTGACTACAACTGTACTGTGATGTAGGGTATAATGTTTTTAACACCCTTGGCAAAACCGAGGGTGATACGCGTCCCCGAGGGTGTTCAAAACGTCATATCCCACATCACAGCAGTCAACAATCGTATAATATGACTGCACCATTTTTACTTCATCCTCCTTTGTTTAGATTTGTACCACTTGGAAGGGGACCCGGTAAGGGAAAGAGACGGCTACCAAATGCATACGTCCTTCTCACAACAGCTGCTCAAAGATCACTTCCAATCATCACAACAGTCAGAACACAACCTTATACAGGTATGGTCACAGGATTGTATTCTGGGAGGGGGGGGGGGGGGAAGAAGAAGGGGGTTTCAAAATAATAACCCCCTTCTACTCGGTGATAAGTTGGAAATCCCATATTTTAAAGGTAGGATACACCATTGGTCATTGCTTGAATTATCCTGAATGGGTGGATTTGGGGGGTTGTATTTTATAGTAAATATCGTTTAACTAACCTGTCCGAAATCATGAATGCGGAGAAAAGCACAACAAAACAGCGTTTGTTTTCAACCGGCGTCGAGCAGTTATTATGTTATTTGTGTTTTTTGCGATCGCCGTCCGGCGATCGCCAATTTGTCTTTATAAAATTATATTTTTTAGAATAATTAAATAATATCTAGCGCAATCATTTTGTTGGATGCCTAGAATCTTTATTTACTTTCAGATGAGTAAGATATTTCTTAATAATTTGGTATTAAATTTTTTCGATATCTGCAAATAGTGTATCCTACCTTTAACTTGAATCAATGATTTTTACAATGGCAAGTTTTGGGGAATTGCATGTGGTATTATAGTAACTGACGCCATTTTGTTCAAGCGCTTTGATGTCCGAACATGAGGTGCAATACTAAGGCCACACCGTAAAGTTACGCGCCAGCTTTGACTGAAATATCAAGTCCATCACATGTCATAAACAAGACTTCTCATGCCTATTGCCTATCACAAAACACCCATAGCCCTTATTCAAGATAAAGCCATTTTTGACCGTACTCCCTAAATGTTATTAACAACACATGCGATTTTGCAAAGTGATAATGTTGTGCAAATGTATATACATGTACAAATCAATGAGTGCATTTACATTTATACGACAAAGTCGTGTGACTTATCGCACAGATACTTTTTTTTTCAATCGCACATTTGTTCATTTTACACATGTGCTTGTGCGACATTGCCGCGAGACTGTCGTCCCGCCAAAATCACGTTTGTCAAAATAGGCCTTGTAAACTGTAAACTGAATTGGATGGTGTCTATTGACCATGTGTTCCAAGCCTCAAAAGGGGCTTAAAACATTAGCATATCATTATTCGCCAATTTTTAATTATTCAGCAGAGCGGACTGGTATTAATTTGTAATAAACTTTATTTCATTTCTATTTGACAAATTCCAAAAATTAAGATATTTTATCTCGCTTTCAATTGAAAATGGCTGACCGATGAATAAGGCCTATTCTTAAGTCAAGTCACCAACTGTTTTAACCAGTTCGCGTCGGATGCAGTGTGTACATGCAAAGTCATTCCGGGATTTAAAACGGATGACGGATAAACAGACCACGAGCAAGGCCGCAAACTGGTTAAATGAAATGCAACAAAGGCATTTCGTTGTAGAAAAAAAGTGTAAGTACTTGTTTTGGACTAGACTAAAACTACTGACCAGTGACTATCTACATTTGTCTTTGTCTTTCTACAGTGGACAGAAGGCCCCTGTCCGATCCATTTACTCCAGGGCGACGGAGCTAGTTCCAGCATCTTATAGCATTCGCCTCTACCCTGCAAGCAACCCCCCTCCCTCCCCAAGCCTCTTTTGCCGATTTGGAAGAAAAAAAACACCCAATAATCAAGGAAAAAAGTGTGCCAATTTCTTCTCAAGATAAGAATCATTCTCTTCTTGTCCGTTATTTGTTTGGACTTTTTCCTCTTCTTTTTTTATAATAAAACAAAATCTGAAATGTTTTGATACTGATGGTTAACCCTTGCTTGTTGACTTTACAAGCAAAACTTACAACTGGAGAGTTTCAGAGAGTGTAGGAAAGTGTTAAGGAGAATATACAACATTTGCCAGAAAACACCAGAAAACAAAACTACCAAATTGTTAGAAAATACCTTAATACTGGACTCTTGGCGAATGACAGTCTAAAGCATCCTGTAAAATTATGGCACCTGGTGTGAGTGTGACATAATTCTTAAGAAAAGTGATATTTTTACATCAATTTTTCTACCGGTTTTGGAAAAAATTGGCTTTCAAATAGTACCCCAATTTACCGATATGAACATGTTGACATCACACCCGATCCTGTGTAAACCATTGAAGGTAGGATACATCATTGGTAATTGCTTAAATTATCAGGAATGGGTGGATTTGGGAGGGTTCCCTGACCGTACAATTCCCTGACGTTTATAAATTGCTCTGTTTCATCTTAAGTGGGTCAAGGAACCAGACTACAGGAATATTATTGTTTCTCTTGGTTTTTTTTTAGCATCTACGAACACAAACCTTCAAACAAGTCAATATTTGCTATACAATACTAACCCCCCATATTCATCCGTTTCAGAAAAGTTTTAGCAAAAACAAATGGTGAAT
This sequence comes from Crossaster papposus, assembly GCA_037893245.1. Taxonomy (NCBI): domain Eukaryota; kingdom Metazoa; phylum Echinodermata; class Asteroidea; order Velatida; family Solasteridae; genus Crossaster; species Crossaster papposus. The sequence continues at coordinate 747,396 of JBAIAA010000327.1, read as the reverse complement.
AATCCCGTAAAGGTAAGATATACCATGGTTAATTGTTTGAATTATCATGAATGGGTGGATTTGGGGGTTGTATTTTATAGTAAATATCGTTTAACTGACCTGTCCGAAGTTTTACAATCATGGATGCTGAGAAAAGCAAGAAAAACGGCGTTCGTTTTCAACTGCCGTCACGGTCGGGCAGTTTTGTGTTTTTGTGCGATTGCTGTACACAATTTTTCTTTCAATTTGATTTTTCAGATCAATTACTAGATATCTAGTGCAATCGTTTTGTTGAATGCCTAGAATCATTATTTACTTTCAAATAAGTAAGATATTTTTTAATAATTCAGTAGCTAAATTTTTCGATATTTGCAAATGGTGTATCCTTCCTTTAAAGAACAAGCTAAATTTACAAGAAAAGCGAAGTCCGAATTACTTGGCTACGGCTTAAATTTACACACAGGTCTATTGGAAAAGGCTGCAGCCGCTATCTTAGGCTCAGGTGTAATTTCAATCTTCAACCAAGTAATTCGTACACAGCCATACTCCAAATTGAAGTCGAATTTCCCATGTGGGATAATTTTGTAAAAAGCGAACTCTTGAGGGCGCCAATTCCAACTCCCTGCTCATGGAGACAATTCATGGCCAAGTTCAATCAAGGACTATATGAATAAGATTAAAACTGCTGCAAACTGCTTACTGGCTAAACTGACTGGCAAACTGCTTACTGGCTAAACTGACTGGCAAACTGCTTACTTTCAAGGACTATAGTTAACTATAGTTTGACTAACTTTGATCGAACTCAGGCTAGTCGACGATGGTAGGAATAGTCTAGTCGACTAGTCACGACCAGCCTACCACGGTTGGTCGCATCGATGGTAACAAATAGCCGCTTTAATAGCACAGTACAGAGAGGACCAGTTTGGCAGTTATCAGGCTAGTCGACAATAGTTCGACTAGAGTCGTTTGCACTTCAACTTCAATGCGCATGCCCTAATGACGTCACGAACTAACCACTAGTTAACTTTAGTTCCTTGATCGAACTTGGCCCTAGTTTACAGTGCAAGAGGTGGTTGCCAGCCAAACACTCGACCGCGTCCCAACTTCAAGATTTCACAAACCCCTTTCACACTAGCAAAAAGCCACCACACATTCTCAAATATGTATATCGTGTTGTGTTTACTGCTATGCGATGTATCATTCTCACAAAATATTCAATCCTTCTCACCAAATGTCATGTTCCCAGACGTGAAAATTCAAAATGAAAGTTTTGCTAAATGTTCCATGCATGCTATCCTGACAGATTACATTGTCTTTTCTTTGATTCCCTTTTTTGGATTTTTTAGTTTTTGAATCCCCTTTATTAATTTGAAATTGCCACCCAGTTTGCCATAGAAGTTTGCCATAAGCATGCTGCGCAATACTACTAATGAGTTCGGATTTCATTGCCTCCTAAATTCACGCTACACCAAAACATTTTGTGAACCCTATATATATATATTTTTTTAAATCGGGGTAAAAATTATCATTTGTTGATGAATCGGGCCAAGCCAAACCGGAATCTTGCATTGACACAATTCTGAAGAAAAAAACAACCTTTATAGCCCCCTCTGTTGGCAGATGTTGGAAAGCTCTCCGAATAATACTTTGGGTACAGTCAGGTTCTGCCATAAAACTTACTGAATTCTGTTTACAACCGAAAGTTGAAATATTAAGTAATTTGCGTAACAATTTGCTGTCATTGTTGGTTGCTTTCCTATTCTCACAAATGGTAAAGGTCTTTTTTGGGGGGTCGAGTTCAGAAAACGGGTGTCATTAAAGGTAATTTAAAACATTTGCAAATGTCCCCCCCCCCTCAAAAAAAGTAAACACTTCAAAACCTTACTTGACTAAGTGAATAATGGTTTCAAGCATCCTGTAAAATCATGGTACCTGGTGTGCTGTCATTTTCAAGAAAAGTGAAATGTCTCCAAATATGTTGGCTGACCATCTTTTTTTCAAATACTGCCCCCAGTTTACCAAATGTTGTTACCCTGCATATTCTTTGCAATTGGTTGGACATCTAGCTAGCTAGTTTCCTAGCCTAGCGATACCACAACATCTATCCATAGACCGATTGCGCCCTCTAAGTCACGTGACCTACATGTATAGTGGGTATCAAACATCAACAAACATGGCGTCCTCCATAGCAAAGTGCCGCTGTTGCAAAGTACATGATGATTGTTGCATTTGTTTCTTCGATCGAGGCTTTTCTTTCTCAAAATCGCTAGTGCTAGTGCCGGTCCTAACGTTCCGTGCCAGTACCACATCGTGAACATAACGTTCCTTGTAGAATTTCCAAGACTTTCTGGAACTGTCCTTACTGGCTTTATTCAGCCATTCCGGTAAGGTCTCGGGTACAAACTTGAGATTTCGAGAAAGAAAAGCCTCGATCGAAGAAACAAACGCAACAATCATCATGTACTTTGCAACAGCGGCACTTTGCTATGGAGGACGCCATGTTTGTTAATGTTTGATACCCACTATAGGTCATGTGACTTAGAGTGCGCAATCGGTCTATTGCTGTTTCATCTGAAGTAGGGTCAGGGAACCCTACTACAAGAACATAATGTTTTTCTTGGTTTTTTCCCAGCATCTATCAATACAAATATTGAAACGGGTCAGTGTAACAAAATTTGCTAAAAATTACTGGCCACCAAATCCATCCATTTCTGAAAATTACAAGAAAAGCAAATTACCCTCTTAGGTGTTAGAATACATTTTTTATACCATTTTTGTAAAATTCCAATCAAATTCCAAAGAAAGCCCATCTTTAAATGCTATTTCTAATTCATTGCTTATATTGTCTGGGTTTGCTGGAAATTGAAACAAATGGATCTACAATAATAATATTACACAGGGTGTCCCAGAAAAAAAGAAATGCCTAACCACATTTTTGCCTGCTTCAGGATTCTGATTTTAATATTGTTTGATAGGAAATTGTTAATAAATCTAATAATCCCCATCTAGTAAAGTAAAACTCAAACACCAGGTTTGGTTGGGATCTGTTAGGATGGGTACTGGACCCATAAACTGACAGTCTTTTACACTGGGTTAGGCACACCTCTAGAATCAGAGTCCAACAGTTTGTGTGTCCAGTTTGCCATATGTGACCCAGCACCTTAAAAAGCAGGAATAAGTCGGAGAAATGACTTCTTGAGATATAAACATAGTAAGATTGGAAATTCCATAAGCTTTCTAATGATACCCATCACAAGCCTGTACCTCGTAGACAAATATTCCTGAGCTCTGATGTGCTGGGTCAAATATAGTGTTTGAATTTGTCAGGATGAGTAAGGTTCCTACATACATGTAGTAATGTACACTCAGGCGCGGTTCTAAGGGAGGCTAGGGGGGGTGGGGGGGGGGGGGGGGCTTGCGCTTAAGCAATACAATGTACATTCTGGAAATTACGCATACTGGATATGCAAAAGTTAGAAGTTAACATCACGTGCGAAGGGTCTAGCCCCCCTAAAATATTGGCTCTAGAACCGCGCCTGTTTACACTAGGGAGTTAGGGTTAATGAAAATAGGGTTTTTAAAAAAATAAATAAAAAATCGGATCACCCATTCAAGAGTTATGCCCAATTTAGTGGGGCCAGGTGACATCTTTACACAGAGAAGTGAAATTGTTTGAGTTCATCAATAAGTGGGGAGGGTGCGGAGTGTCCATTTCGGATTGCTTATGATTGTGTGGCCAACTATTACCCTACTGACAACTTGACAATTGTATTGACCAACTTAAAGGTAGGATACACCATTTGCAGATATCGAGAATATTTACTACCGAATTATTAAGAAATATCTTACTCATCTGAAAGTAAATGTTGATTCTGGGCATCCAGCAAAATGATTGCGCTAGATATCCTGTAATTCTTCCGAAAAATAGAATTTTATAATGAAAAATTCGCGATCGCCGGACGGCGAGCGCGAAAAAACAAAGATAACATAAGAATAACTGCTCGATGCCGGTTGAAAAAAAACGCGGTTTTTCGTGCTTTTCTCGGCATCCATGATTCTAAAACTTCGGACAGCTCAGTTAAACGATATTTACTATAAATACAACCCCCCAAATCTACTCATTCATGATAATTCAAGCAATTACCAATGGTGTATACTACCTTTAAGGTAGTATGTATACACCAACCCAGTCTCCTTCTTAAATTGTGTACATATCACAATTGACCAATTGTGTGTATATCACAATTTAAGAAATTGTACATGCGCAGTAATGCTGGCAAAACGGAGGTTGGTTCTTAAAGAGTGAATAAACAAGTGTATGATGTTCTTAATTACTTGAATTAGTTAATTTAAGTTTGGGGTAGGATAAGGGAAAAGTCGGGTTAGGTTATAGAAAGAAAGGAAAAGTCGGGTTAGGGTACAGAAAAAATTAAAAAGTTCGCATAAACAGCAATCCTTATTAACTAATTCAAGTAATTAAGAACATCATACACTTGTTTAGTCACTCTTTAAGAACTAACCTCTGTTTTGCCAGCATTACTGCGCATGTACAATTTCTTAAATTGTGATATGTACACAATTGGTCAATTGTGATATGTACACAATTTAAGGAGACTGGGTTGGTATACACCCTTTCAAACAAAAACCCCCAAACCCAAACTACTGAATTATTATGAAATACCTTACATATACTCGACTGTAAGTGAATAACAGTCTCGGACATCCTGTGGAAACATAACGTCACCTGGTGTAATGTGGTTTCAAAAAGAAAGTTGAATTTGTGTCAATTTCCAACGATTGCTGGCTGGCAATGGTGGAAAAGAACCCGAACTATTGTCAAACACTGCCCCCAATTTATTTAATTTAGTTCACATTTTTTATTTGCAATACGGTTCACATCATGATCCTGATAATTTCCCAATGTCTATAAATTGGTCTGTTTCGTCTGAAGAAAGTCAAGGAACCAGACTACAATAACAGCATTTGTTGTCTAGGTTTTTTTACCAGCATCTATAAGCACGAGACCCTAAAAGCAGGTCACCGTCAAAATATGAATCCCCTAACCCATCCATTTTTAAAAATTACAGCAAAAGTAAATGGTGTCTGCTACCTTTGAACAATTTTACTGAACTGTAAAGACATGACTTCACCCCCAAAATAAGGGGGTAAAAAAATAAACGGGTTGTCAGAGTTGGATGAAATATGTGACCCAGCACGAGTAAATGAGACACTTTAATTTGAGGCAAAAATAAAAATTGAGATTTTGATTTCATTATATAAAGCTAAACAAGCTTTAAATGATGAAATCAAAATCTCAATTTTCATTTTGCCTCAAAGTGTCTCATTTACTCGTGCTGGGTCACGTATACTTTTCCATTAACCCTAAACGTCACCCAATACTACAAAATACTACTCGAGTATTCTGCTGTATGCAGTACTGTTACTGCACTGGCCTATGAGAAATGAGTAGTGTTTTGTATTATTGCGTACTGTACTCCAAAAGAATCCCATTTCGCTATGTAAAAACCAGTATCATGACGTGGAAATATATGGCATAGTATTCTTTTCTGGGACAATCCGGTACTGCTCTTTCTCAGTGATATTTTGTATTTTCAGTGATATTCATATCATCACTGGAACAGTGATTACAGTGGAACATTCTTCACAGCAATCACAGGAATGCCTGCTGGGCTATTTTCAAATCGTGTATAAAAAATAAAAAATATCCTTAACTGTAAAAGAGAGAGAATTTTTTTATTATTATGAAAATTATTACAATGAAACTCGAGCAGCCTTGTTATTTTCTCACAGGGCCGATATTGTAAAAAAAAGAAATATCAACAAAAGAATCAAAATTGAAAAGACGGGAATGTGAGTTATATGGAGTCGTAGATAGCTAAAAACTGTATGTATGTATCTTTTATATTGTGAAATCTTGTGTATTATTTGTCTCATCTTTTTAACTTATTGCCGTGTTAACACCAAACGATATTGTGGGATATCGTGTTTTCTCATGTAAATTTATGTAAATACTGTATATAACGATTTTTTTCTTTGAGATACAATCTTTCAGAAGTTGGTGTATGCGAGAATTTTAGTTTTTTTTTTTTAGTGGTTGTTACATTTTAGTACAGATTTCTAATGAAGTCGCTCAAGGGCATGTTCAAGTTAGGTCAACTTTTTTTTTCGTCATGCCATTTTGTTAAAAAGAATATTTGTCTTATTTGTGTTTATTTTTCTTTTTTTCATCCAGTGTAGTTATAATTTCCGTTTATTACTACACTGATTGTGAATTGAACAGAAAAGTGTATTCATTCAAATGTTTAATGGCAACTGCATGGAGAAAAAAAAAAGCATTCGCTGTCATCCCAAAAAAACACACACACAAACTTATTATAATATGTTCATGGGTGGATTCAGAGGGGTGGTTGAGTTTGATAAATTAGCACCCCCTCTAACTGACCAATGAGAACAGAGGTATAGTCAAGTCCCTGCAAGTCCTTTCACAAATTCAGTCATAAGTTTGTTCATGCATAATATTAATAATACTAGTAATATTAATGTTTGTTTTATATATAGCGCACGTATCTACCAGAACTGATACTCAAGGCGATATGTCATTATTATCCCTGCTTATTTGGGTCCACCAAACATTCCAACTACCATCTTAGTTCCTTAGTGGGGAGTATACAGCTTAATGCTGCCATTTCGGCGCAAATCAGCTAATAACCACCACCGCCCTCACAGGTACACATTTACATGAACTCCTAATTAGTGGAGAGAAGCAATGAGTGACAAAGCGCACACGCACCATTATAGTCCCAGGCCGGACTTGAACCCATGCACAACCTGCAGCTTGACCCACAGACAGCAATGCACGTGGCCACGACACTACGTTCTGATAAAGTAACTTGATAAACAAAATGACAAAGGAATGCTTTAGTTAAATTCATTTAAATAGAGTTGTGATTTGAATTGCGACTCGAGGACTTGTGGTGGACTTGCAGGGTAAATATTGTTTCTAGGCATCCGGCAAAATGATTGAGATATAGGTACCCTGTCATCGTTCCATACATTTGAATTATATAAACAAATACAATTCACGATTGCCAGATGGCAATCGTGAACAAAATAACAGAAATATATAAAGAACAACTGTCCGACGGTTGAAAACGAACGCCGTTTATAACTGTCCGACGGTTGAAAACGAACGCCGTTTATCTGGCTCCCCCCCCCCCCTAGGCATCCATGATTGTCACTTCTGACAGGTCAGTTAAACGGTATTAATACGACCCCTCAAATCCACTCATTCTTAATAATCTAAGCACTTCCCAGTGGTGTAAACTACGGGCAATACCGGATTTCATATTCTGAAATTCACGCTACACCTAAATCCGGCTTCTGTTTCACCTGATACTATTCAAGATCGAAAATAATTGACACTTTCTTTGTTCAAAAAGATGTCAAATTTGAATGCATGTAGAACCTTAATTCCGTTTTGAGATTGTATTAACTATTATACGCGTTGGAAATTCATGGATCATGGATGCGCTACTTGCGTCTCATGGAGAACAACCCTTTCCTCGCCATTTTTGTCCATTTCTGTCGTTTTCTCCCCCCGAATGAAACCACCGACTCATTAATGGAAAGAAAATATTTATTTTTCATTGAAAGGTACAATTCGCGGGTTAAGAACGTACGAATTTTCACAAAATACGACTTTGCCTCGCAGCATCGGCTACATCCATGCCCTCGGGGAATGTTTAAGCAATCAGATTATTTGAATTGTTCAATCTACGATTTAGTCCAACAGGCAATAGATTTAAGGCCTACATGTACAATGATGTGTTTACATGTACGCTTTCCTATGTGACAGTATGTCCCTATATCGTCTGGCGTCCCATCTTAATTCGCTCCCATAGGAAGGCGCATATGTAAACAAAGCCGTAGGTCTCGGGTCTGTTGGGGCCCCAAACCCCATTCTAAGTACGCCTGTTACCCGTGTTATGTATTATTCCCTGGTATTTAAAACAGTGGTTTTTTGTATTTATCAGTTTTTGTACATAAAGTACATCAAATTATGTTTAATTTGACTGTAAGTTCGGGATTTGTACTAAAATAACAAATAAAATGTGGAAATTTATCTCGCAAGATCGCCGCTAACTGGGGACAGCCTGTATAGTTGTACATGTATATTGGGAGTTTTTAACGAGCCTGAATATTCGAATAAAACTCGAACCTAAATATGAAAAAAGACTACTGTTTTCTCAGCTTGTGGTTTAAAATGATTGTATTAAAGTTTACCCAATTGCGAAAGAGGATAACACCCTCTCAACCAAGATGGCCAATAGCACGTCGGAGCATGGAGGAATAGTCGGAGGAGGTATGCAGTTGTTCACATGTCGCGATGGGCTCCGATCCTCCGATGTCGATTTCTGGTCTTGCGCCATCGCTACTGATCGATAGTTTTTCAAACCCCAGCATAGGCTCCGACTGGCTCCATCACTACTGTCAAACTGCATGAACGAAGCCAAAACGGAGACGAAGCTTGGGTTTGCAAAACGGCCATGTATACCGTTTCACGTTTATTTAGAGTGCGCGCCAATAACGACATGGTTACACCCAAAAATACTGTATGTTCGCGACTAAAGGCCCGGTCACACCGCCAGAGCTTTGCTGGAGCGTTCCTGGAGCGCAGTGAAAAAAATTCATCACCGCTCGTAACCGTTCACCACCGTTTAACAGAAGTTGGCCCCCGTTAAGGCAACGCCGTATACGCTCGGCCACCGCTGATGGTCCCTCCTACCGCTCCGAAAGTTTTGAGCTGCACAAAATATTGCAAGCGGTGAGGAGCGGGCAATTTTCCGCTCCGGCAAAGTTCACCACCGCTCCAACAACGCCCAGTCAAAGTTTGGCACCGCTAGACGCAAGTTCGTGGACGCTTTGGTCCGCTAGGCCAACGCAGAAATCTTGAACGCTGGACCACCGCTGCTTCGCCAGCTTTGCCCGGGCGGTGATTAAACGTTGCACAAACTTTGGTGGAGCGGTTGTAAGCGTTTTACGAGCGGACACGGGATTGTTGGAACGGTGTCGGGCGTTGAAGCAGCGATCCATTGCGGTGATGAACTTTGGTTTGGCGTTGGTACGGAGGTGTCACCGCTAAACCAACGCTCGCTACCGCTCGCTACCGTTAAACCAACGCTAAAGCAACGCCGGCTTCAGCGGTGCACCGCTAAGGCAACGCCCGTGTTTTCGATTTGTTTCCCATTTTGTGCGCGGTGACGAGCGTTGTCGAAATTCGGCCCCCTCTCCCTACCGTTCAAAGAACGCTCCAACAAAGTTCGGGCGGTGTGACCGGGCCTTAACGTCTTGTGAATCTTGTCACGGCAGCGGTTTAAGTTTTTATGTTCTCCCTAGCCTAACCAATCAGCGACAGCAAAGCGACCATCAAGCCATGTTTAACTCGCGTCTGACGTGATGGTCCCGCTCCCGCGCTGTGGGATGATGCGAAAAGCTAAGCTTTTTGTTTGGCAAATATCAAATAAAGATTTCCCACGCCACAATAGACCCCTTAATAAGTTGGAGCAATTTTCCTTTTTTCTTCTTCAAGTGATACGTTAACTTTTTGATTAACATCAAAAGCACTTTATATACCGGCAATTGAACCCGGGACGCTAGACCACATAGGTCTATTGTGTTCAATTGCAATTAACAATCTTGTTCATTTACATTGCCCCTTATCTGTTACGTTGCTAAACAAACTGCGAATTACAATGCTGGGCATGAAAACCGAACCCAGGGCGTGCAGGTTAGGGCCTAGAATCCTAACCAGTTTTAGATTGAAAACAAAAGTATCAAATCAATGCACTCCCCATGCCGGGAATCGAACCCGGGCCGCATGCGAATTGTTTGTCTGCAGCTAGGTTGGTACATACTATTAGCCAATCAGAACACAGATAGTGTTGACGTCATCGATGATGTTAGAGTTGTCTGGGATCTGACTAGAGGTTAGGGGTTAGGGGTTAGGGTTAGGGTTGTCCCAGACAACTCTAACATCATCGATGACGTCAACACCATCTGTGTTCTGATTGGCTGATGTACCAACCTACCTGCAGAAAAAAATTATCGCCGGACGCATAGGTAAGAGCCACAAAACATTATAGACCACTGCGCTGTGTGCCTAGCAGAAGGGCATATATGCGTATGCCCTTATGCGCAAACGCGTCATCTCCAAAACGTTCCCAGCAAAAGGGCATATGTAATAAAGCTGCATATAATTTAATGAAATTTAAACATTTCCGTCAGAAGTTAACACAGATTGCTCCCCAAAATTGTGATTCAAACTAGCTAAATAAATGTAAAGTTTGTGCGATTTATGATAAGTGTGTGAGAGAACATCGGATTCACAATGCGTATGGGGGAACATATTTACGCCTTTTGATTCAATTTTCATGAAAGTGATTTTCACGTCAGAACGCTCCTATGCCCTTCTGCCGGGCACCCGACGACAATACATTTTGATATGTTAACTTTTAGATTAAAATCAAACCTCCACTTGTCATGCTATCATGAAAACCACATTGGGATATCTTACACAACCCAATTGCAATCAACATTCTTTTCAACAATGTGCGTTATCTGTTAGATCATAGATTAAACACATAGCGACGTTACCTAATGTTCACCGCTAATGATGTGCATCGGATTGGGTTGACCGACCCGAAAGCCAAACCGACCCGAATCGAATCCGAATCGAAACCGAAACCAATCTGAACTCTCCGACCCGACCCGACCCGACCCGACAACAATTCAAGGAAAACCCGTGGAACTCGGCCGAACCTACACAAACGAAACCGAACCCAGAATCCCCCGAAAAAACCCGATCGTTGGTCTCGGGCAAATCATCCTAAATTTCACGAAAAAATTGTGTCCGTTTTGTGCCTGAACTTATTCCAGCATCGCATGAAAATCGATCGATCAAGCAACGACCGCCTGTTTAACCAACCGTATGTAAAGAATTACATGTACAATGTATCGACGCTCGCGATAATTTTACGTGCAAAATGCCGACATACCATCGGTTTTCGACCGAAACTTGGGACAATGAATATAATGTGCATTTTTAGCCCTTTCCATCGTTGAAGATAACACGTCATAAGACTGGGAAAGATGATTATTGCATGTGCAGGGGATTTTCATCGGAAAATGTGCGTGGAAGCCTATCGTAAAACTTGTATACGAGCCGCGGCGGTGACTTTCACTCCCCCCGCATGATGTTGCAATGCGCGCGGTAAACAGTGCGTTACATCATCGATATGGCTGTGACAATGCTAGGAATCGATCCTGGTACGCGTAGGTGAGAGCCTCGCTTTCCCTGAGGCATGATCGAAAAATCCTGGATAGCGCTGCTAATTGCCAAGACTTGATTTGGTTTATTGATCAGATCTCCAATAATATGCATCCTGCAGGGAAATTAACTGCATTTGGGACGGGACTGGTTGCAAAACAGGGGAAGAACTTGCAAATACACCAATAGTATGCACCACTGCAAAACTTAGTATCGGCGAGACAATTTTAGGAACAATAACCCAAAAAGGAACTACAGACTTCTTCTTCTTTCTTATTATGATGAGCAGCTTAACTTGTTGCTGCATACATCGGTTAGATGACATTAGTGGAAACAGGGTGGACCGCGTGAAGGTTGTCATCTCCCACTCCAACTAAATACTTTCGGATTGAAATAGCTTGGAAAAAAAAGACCATATAAATAGAATTAAAGCTCAATCATTATTATGAAAATAAGTTTCATTCTGAACGCGTTCTGTTCTTCTTCAGTTGGACAGTGTGGTTTTGTTCAAGTTGTGGAGAAAAAAAAAGGAATGAGTCCGCAAAATATTTTAACATTGTGTAAAACAATTAACACCCCTTTGCTCAAGATTTTAATATAATCGCGTGATGTAACTTGACACTAATCAAGCCATGCACTTTCTGGAAGCGAACATCCGAAATACCGTCGGTATGACTTGTGGCTGTCCTATTACAGGTTTTCTCGATCTATTTCGGCAAATTTCCTCAATTTTATTCCATGCGTCATTCAGTTTCGCTCGAATTAGAATGCTGCTCCAAATCATTATTCATACTTATTTTCGGCATGAGTACGTAACAATACTCTTGCGTCATGCGATTTAAACAAAATAACAGACTATCCAATTTACAATCCACGCCCCTTAGACGGTATTCTAATTTGCAAACGAATTTAAAAGTCGAACAAATTTGAATGTCTTTAAACGATTCTTTACTGAACGCTCTGAGAGCAAATAAGAATCACAGAATTAGCACCATGTCTAAAATCGCTTCAAAACAAATTGAATGCTTTTACAAACTTGACAATGAAAATGTGTTAATTTTATGCTAAATCGTTGTAATCAATGGGACACAGCGACGTTTTCCAGACATACATACAGGATCATTAATATTAGTCAGGAATTTTGCCCCCCCCCCCCCCCCCCCCAAACAAGCGCTCAAAATCCTAGCAAGAACGTTCAAAACCTATATGTTGAACTTTTAGCTAATGGGACATTACACTTTTTGAAAGAACGGTAACAATCCATGCATGCTTAAACTGTGATCATGCAAGAAACGCCATTTCGTCGCTAGCGCGTGATTTCAGAAAATTAGTCAATTTATTTTAATAGGCATTAGAAATCATTATATTTCTTGATTTTTTCTAATTAATGATAGCAAACAAGACGGAAAGTTTATGTGGTGTACTACTATACGACTTTTATAATCCAACTTACTGAATAGTTAGCTTTTGATAAAATGTAGGTTCTTTTGAAATAAATGATAATGCAAAGTTAAAAGGCAAAATATTTGTCTGTTACGCAATGCTTGTTAATGGTATCTTCCCATAATGTGACACTCCATTCGTGAACAACAATTTGTTTTTTAATTTTCTTTAAATAGAATGTCTTAAATTACACAAGGGAGCCTTCAAGATATTGTAATTTTGGATACAATTTGGCGTTGGATTCGACGATTAACATTAATATCACAATCATGACTGTGAAGACAAAAATACAAATTAAAGCGGTCATTTTAGATATGCGTCGCGGGCTTTGATCGTTCTGAGTTTCGTTGATTTTTTTTGTATCCATACATTTTAACGATACGGTTATCACGTGACTTGATATTGACTTCATGCACAAAAGGCCAAAGGGCCCGAGAGACGCGTTACCGTATACATGCGCGACGGGGACGAATGGCCATGTAGGGCGTCACGTGACTCATTTGCATGTGATGATGTGGAAAAGGGCGGGGTACGACCGGACGCGGTGGGCAAATATTGCCGTCGTCACGTGACCCTGATATCGCAGTGACGCATGACGCCTTCGGAAGAAAAAAATAGTACCGGTTACAGAAAAACATCATGGCGGATATAATAACAACTATCAAAACATCTTTTGAAGAACGGCTCATACAGGAGAATTCCAAAGTATGTAGTTCCGTGGTATCGCCTTGAAGGCCTTTTTTATGAAGCTAATTTTTGGTCACCTTGTCAATTCATGATAACCACTTTTTAAAGAAAAACTAATAATTGCAAAACTGAGATTATGGTAAAACAAAATAAAAATAAACCCCAACTATATCGAGTGATGTTAAACCATAGATGCTTGAGGAACTAACAAACGAGCAAACAACACAACCTAAAAAAAATTTAAAAAAAAAAAATGTTGAAGTTCTGTTTAGAATTCTGAACTTAGAATGGTGATATAAAAATATATCCTAGCTCACTGATTTTATTTCTATTTAGAAAATAAAATTGTTTTGCAAAAGGCCTAAATATAACGGAGCAAAACATCTAATCGATATTCTTAAATTCCTTAAAATATTTAAATATATAGATCAGTAAAGTAAAAAAAAAAAGGGGGGGAAAGGGCACATCTGTAGGGTTAGTGATCTCGCTATACAAAGAGACAACTATTACAGTCAATATAGCAGGAATTCACCAACTTAATTACAATACTTATTATTGCCATAAGTATTTTGCCTATAAAATTACACAACCCTTAATTGATGTCAGGACTTGTCATCCGTGACACTAAGTTTGTGAACTGCAAAAAGATCTTGGACGTGAGCATGGCATTTTAATTTGGAAGTTTTTATAAAATCAGTGAAGTGAAAAATGCAGCGATACACTTTACTATTACGAGAACAAAAAGTTTTCGGAAAGGAATAGGAACAAAGCTTCATTTACTTGTGTCATTGTGACATGCGACATCAAGAGTGTGAAATCACTAGTGTAACATTGTCAGTCTTAGTTAAAAAATAAGCAAGAAATATCGATTGTGTGATCATTTATGTACATTCCATAATGTGGTCGATTTTCAATATTCATTTTCCAAAAGATGGACATGACATCCAATGGCCATGACAGAATGTCAACTTTATTAAAAGTAGTCGCAATGGAACGATGTCACGTGACTCAGGGTTTAATGAGTAAACAAATATTGTTTACATTTTCTTTACTTGGGGGATTTACATGAATGGGTAACATTCCTCACTGTATGTATGTGAATAGTTGTCATGTGAACAGGTATGATGTATTATAAGCCGGCCACACTCTATTGGCCAGGTGGCTTGTCACGTGTCACACCGCCGGATATGTAGAAGGAGGTTGTTTATCTGTAAACAAATTGTTGTGTTTAGCCCTGAATACAGATCGGGCTACCCCTACGGTAAACAGCCATTTGAACCTTCGCCATTTTTTACGGAAATTGGGCCCGTTCGGACAATACATACAGGGCGCACACGTAGTCACTTAGCAATCCTTCGGGGCTTAATGTGTCTGTGACTGTGTGTGGTATTTAAATTGAAGTGGAAGCATTGTTTTCATATGGAAATCTTATAACTTTGGAGATATTTTTTTACTGGAAAGTGCCCAAGCTTAGGAGATTTGTACGTCGGCGGCGGCGTGCAGGCGTGTGCGCACGGGCTACTCGCCATTGGCCGGAGCATTTTGAATAGGCTGCTCAATTCACACGGCTTTCATCAGCTGCGCGAGAGGTCACCGTAATCCGTTTACTGAAATTGTCGCTAAGCTGGTAAGTTAATCTTAATAACCTTCACGTATTTAGATTTTGCAATTAATTGACAACAGTTTAAACAAACCTGGTATCATTAGTCGACAGTTTGTAGTATTTAAGTTCAATTTTCACGCCGAAATCGCGCCATCTCGTGGGAAGAACCACTCATGGACGAGAGAGAGGTAAGTATCATTGCAGTAATGAGATTGCGAAGCAATCCCCCCAACATTGTGTTCACTAACAATGTTGTGTTTTGGCTAAAACGGTGATATTAATCCAATTAAGATACATTACTTGTGTAGAATTATTTTTAAACGACTTTAATATGTATTATTCGTATAATTTCGAAAAAATGGGACATGTTTTTGTTTTTGATTAGGTAAATTCTCCCTAGGTGAAACTGTGAAGTAACTACGCACATTCGAATGAGTCGTACTGTGGAGGGGTTCCCCCGGTTCTAGTCGGGTTACCGTTCTGTTTATTGGAACAAAAATCACGAAATCACCGCTAAAATCCTAGATAACAAGAACAAATCATTACAATTATTCGTATCCAGTTGTATTTAATGCTAAACTTTGAGAAACATTTTAGAGATCTTTACTTATTTGTGTTTTAAATGCCGGTTTCGTGCACGTGGGTAAGGAAAGTGCTCCGTGCATCAGCCGCATGAGTTCCCCATTAAACTTTGTGTTACGTCAGTACAGTACGGTACGGCTAGCCGTACGTGGGATATGATGTAGGGCGCAGGGGTGGTTCCCAGGGTTTGTACACATGTATGACTGGTTAATATACTGCAGTGATTAATATTACTTAGTTGTCACTTTTATTAAGTTTGTGAATTAACTTTTTGGGTTTGCTTTTTTTAGATTTGAAAAGTTTTCATCTTGAGTATGAAATAAAAAAAATAAAAAAATGATCAGGCTCCTGCTGAATTAGTGAAATTAATTTTCACGGCAGAATTTGTGTCGTGCAAAAACACAAAATAATAAAATATCTGTAAGATCAGATGGTTGCACATTTACTGTATTCGGAGAGTGAGCATAAATAAAGACTTTATATGCTATTGCTAACCAGTAACCTAAAAAAAGTAAAAACTTTTTAAAAAATCTTGATTAATACTCCAAACATTTATTTCAGCTATTCTTTTCCTCTTTTGCTGTGATGTCGGACCATGGAGGAAGGAAATAAATGTATGTGCATGGGCTAAATCCACATTTAAAATAAAAAATTATAATTAACTGTAACCCACCAGGTCTTGTCTGGCTAGGAACCGTCCTCAAAATCCTCTAATTGCCCACCATGTAAACATTTATCTCATAGAATCCTCAATCTTCAAAATCATAAATTGTTGTCTTGAACATGCCTGATTCCTATCACTCAAGTTAATACGTGTACGTAGGTTGAGTCAGTACCAATGACATTTAGAAGCAGTGCGGATGATACCGAGCATTAATGCAGCCTGGCCCAGTTATGCATGTATACATGACTGAACATAAACAATGCCGGGTACAGCCTACAATTAAACTCAACACAATGCATTCCCAAAAATCAACCAACACTTTTCGCCATTAACCCTAACTCCCTCACCATTGTTATTGAACAATACAATTCCTTCAAAATCCTCCAACTTCCTTTGTTGTGTAGGGAGTTAGGGTTAATCCTCAAAAATCTACCCAAACCGCCTGAAGGATTTTGGAGGATTGAGAAGGGTTAGGAGGATTAGGGTTAAAGAGCATGCAAAAGAATGTCTGTATTGTAATACAAATTGTAGTGCATAATATTTGCAATTATGCGTACATGTGTACACGAGTACGTACATGCAACCATCAACAACCAACAAACATTCTTTTGAAAATACTAGGCCTACATGTGTATGTACATAAACACATGAACTAGAGAATTCCATTTTTATTTCCGTCAGTGCACTGCATTGAATGGTCAGCCATACTTGTGTGGTGAGGTGACCATGTTTGGAATGTTTAAATGACCATCATAATCTTGAGAACATCTTCGCTTAAATGCCAGTCATTGCTGCATGTAACATTCCACAAAGATCGGCCATTAAATTGAATTGGATGGCCCATTAGGTTGAATTGGATGGCCCATACCCCAGTGCTTAAAATGCACTGTTAACATAGTTGAGCCTTACTTAAGTTATGTAAAGTAGGAGCCATTTGCATTTTTCTGAATGTATGTTTTAGGTGCAACTTAGGATGAGGTGAGGTTCATGTACATGTACTCTGCCTAAGATTGATTATTTTTGTGGTGAAATCAGGATCAGTCACTGCCTTGCTGTTATTTGATGGTATCCCATTAAGTGTTAATGATGGCACTGATCTTTCGTGGGTCCCAGTAAGAACAAAAATAAATTGTAAAATACATAAAATACAACATTTAAATAATCTAATTGCTGGAAAATAAAGCCATCTGAACGAAAAATGAAAATAGACTTTTGGAGCATGCACTGACAAAACTGGGTAGCGAAACGGGTCACCTGGTTTAATGTTGATGTCCTTTTCAGATACCGGTAGATCTACATGTGTACATGTATGATGTAGCATGAGAATGTAGTACGTGCATAAAGGATGTAAGGCACAGGCTGAACATGTAAAGTTCGACAAATTGTCGACTTTTACAGTGTACATGTATGCATATTAAATTAGAATTTGATGTGGATAGGGAAATTAAGAAATTTCCGTAAAAAGAGCAAAATTTGTAACCTTATACATGTACATGTAATGTTTGTATGTAAGTTATAAAATGAAATTTGAGACAGCAGTGACAATGTGTACAAATTTCATTAGTTTGTAAATGAAACCAATAACATGAATTAAAATGCATGACTTTCAATTTCACAGTGCATGCAAATTATACAAACTGTATCTGCATGCTGTAGTATGAATATTCATCTGTTTACATGTAATTACACTGTACCGGTACATATAAACACATACGGTACGTTGTACAGGTACATGCATTAAATCTATATCATTCGGTTATGTCGCTGATTAGAATTTTTAGAATACATGTACCGGTAGTTACGAGATAGAAACATTCAGTCTACCGATAACTTGCTTTAATTTTTCTTAAGGATTACCATAAATTATGCAAACTAATTGCACTCGTTAGAGTGATACATACAGATCTGTGTTTGATTGCTGAACCCGATGTTGTTCATGCAATTGCTGGTTCACATTCTTGGTGCATAATGTATTTGTACATGTAACATGTTCATGTACAGTACGTGTAGGTCAAAATGTTAATGTCATGCACTCAAGGTTGGCTATTTAGTGCGAAAGAGGAGAAAATAAGTGGATCTGTTAAGGAGAAAGCAACATCCTGACATAATTTAAACGACTTTATTCTTGTGTCAACATAACGGCTGTTAGTTATTCTTGGCTTGTCTTGTTATTAGTACATGATGTGATCAAAATTGGGGTGGGTGGATAGGGAGGAGGTTGGAAACGTTAAAATGCCGTTTATCGAAAGTTTGATGGATGGCAAGTTTTGGGTTGCAATAAACAGATCTCGCGTACATATTAGATGTTTTCTTGGAGATGTTCATTGAGACCAAAACGTCTGCAATTTCTGATTGTTACATTCAAAAATTCTCCCCTCCCCCCCACTTTAATTTGTAAAATCGCTGGAAAGGTAAAGAAAAGTTTTGTTGGCATTTTGAGTTGGTGCAGTGAAGGTTGCACATTGAAAATGCTACAAAAGAGCTGACATGTTTGTATAGTTGTACATGTACATATTTGTATGTGTTCAAGTATGAACATTCTCGCGATTTTGTTCAGTGTAATAACATTCAGGTTGAACTGTCGTTTAGGGATTCAAAATACTGCAATTTTTGAATCTTTAACCCAAACCTCCCTAAATCCATCAAAATCCATACCCCCCGTTTTGAAGAATTCCGCGGATTCAGGATACCTCCTTATTGAAAACTGGGAGTTTTTGATGAATTGAGGATTGTAAGCCCAGCGGTCAGCTATCGGTACTGCAGGATTTGATGGATTCAGGATATCGGTACACGTGTACAAGTACTCCATATTAAGCAGTCATCAACACCAACATTTTTGTGCTTGACAACATTTGTGGATTTTGGTTGATCCTTGTATTGTAAAGATACCCAAAGGGGTAGGGTATATATCTTGGCAATGAGTGTACACATAGAAATTCTACTCATTACATACCGGTACATGTACGGTACATCTGCATTGGTAAATGTATGCTAAAGAATTTGTATACCATACAGACATCGCCTTTTCTGAACCCCAACTGGTTTAAAAAGGGGGACATAACAATGTTAAACACTGAAGAACCTCTTTCACATCTTTATCACACCCCCCTTTCACATCTCTACCACACCCCCCTTTCACATCTCTACCACACCCCCCTTTCACATCTCTACCACACCCCCCTTTCACATCTCTACCACACCCCCTTTCACATCTCTACCACACCCCCCTTTCTCATCTCTACCACACCCCCCTTTCTCATCTCTACCACACCCCCCTTTCACATCTCTACCACACCCCCCTTTCACATCTCTACCACACCCCCCTTTCACATCTCTACCACACACCCCTTTCACATCTCTACCACACACCCCTTTCACATCTCTACCACACCCCCCTTTCTCATCTCTACCACACCCCCCTTTCTCATCTCATCTTAAATAATGATTTAGGCGTCCAGCAAAATGATTGCCTTAGATATCCTGTAAAGTGTAATTGTAAACAAAAAATTCACGATTGCCGGATGCGATCTCGAAAAGAACAAGAAACAACATAAGAACCATTGCCCGACGCTGATTAGAAATGAACGCCGTTTTTCTTGCTTTTCTCAGCATCCATGATTGTAAAACTTCGAACAGGTCAGTTAAACGACATTTACTATAACATACAACCCCCCAAATCCACCCATTCCTGATAATTCAAGCAATGGTGTATCTGTATTTGGATGCTTCCTGTATTTTCTGTTAACTAACCTCATTTGTGCAAGTTTGTAGTTTTGTTCAGAACTTCAAAACTTACTAAAGAGAATACTAAGAGTGTTACCACAAACTACTTACATTATTACTAGAAATTTTTCACAATTTGGTTTTACACTCGCTAGTTTTTAAAAGGATGTGTGTGTATCCTCAATCCTCATCTCATTCTGCAATAGCAACCAACCATCATGTCAGTGGGTTATGGTAGTGAGTGCTATTAGAATGTATACTGTCCCTCTGTGGATGTATGTACATGTACCAGGTAGTCCCTCCATTGCAGAACTATTTTCATGAAGTGGGCAAATCATTTTCAAGACGCTCGTAAAACCTGTTGCTTGCTCAATAGTTTCTCTTGATTTTCCCATTTAGGAGAAATTCCTCCTAAATTTGACATGGACTACTGTGTACTTCTACATGTATGTACTATACTGACAACATTTTCTTCTTTTGTAATGAGGCTCTCAAGATGAGAATTGGTGTTAACTTAGGCACACAGGTTACTAAGCTGGTTGTTTGGGGTTTAATTTGAGATGTATCAAATCAAAAAATGTACATGTTGAACAAATTGGGTTGCCAACATTTTTAAAGATTGCGGCATAATTTACGCATCTGGTTTGATGATAAGGTACAGTACAATGTTCGTGTACATGTTGTGTGTATTGTGAGATATCACAGGGCGTTCTCTGAAGTGTTGGATACATGATGTAGACATTTGCGGTTCCCCCCTCTTCCCTCCCGCAGGTTAAACGGGGTAGAAAAGTAGGCCCCAGACCCCCCCTTAGCTTCCTGTATAGACACATGGATTTCTTTGTTAGAGGGGTCTTTGTCCTGGGCGTGGCCATCCCACGCCAGCATTGAACCCTTCAGGCGCCAAATCATCAGCCATTTCCCACTATCCCACAATGCACTGCTGGCATTCCCCCCTTGTCAATCACAGTGACATCATCAGGCCCGGGCCCCTGGTCGTCATGGTGATCCCTTCCCTCATGAATAATTCATGACCCCACCTCAGCATTCCCTTTGTTCCCCCTGTGCTAAAGCAGCCAGCCAATCAGAACTCAAGGTCACCCGAGGTTGAGCTTGATCATGCACCCAGTGTGTGACAGAGTTGACCTTTGACTTTTCAGTATTAGGGCATGAGTGATTTCTAAATATAGCCCCGGTCATGTGACCATTTCCAGTGGGAAGCTGTGAGGGCTGATGTGTATCAGCCAGACAAGACTCATGAAAGACATTAAAGATTTCTTGCTTCTAAATATAGTTTGCGTAGCTGTCAAAAGCAGTGACATTATCAAATTGAAATCGGGGATTTATGAAGTAAACATCTTATTTTGAAAGGGGGAGGGGTGATGTTTTTTAAATGAATGAAACAAACAAATAAATGAAGATCCACATATTGTATTCTGGCAATATGCGCTTGTTCGAATAGAATCATTTCAATATCTGTGCTTATGCATGAACTACTTGAAAACTCAGATCTTGGGTTTGGGATGAGGATTTGTTTGTATAAAAGGTCCAATAATGGTGTCTTTTATACCAATCCATATACGCTCTTTGCAACTCCCCATTTGGGAGAATGTCACTGCGTAAACTAATTTTGTACATGTATTTGACAGGTTTAGTTAGGTTTTCCCAGAAGTTTAATTAACCATAAACCCCTTGTGTACTTTAGTTTACTAGGAACCATACCAGTCCTTACGAATTCCAATATCATGGAAAACTGTACACACAAACTGTCCGATTCTGGAGGTATGCCTTACCCAGTGTAAAAGACAATCAGTTAAGAGTTTAGGGGTCCAGTACCCTTCCTAACAGATTCCAACAAAACCTGGTGTTAGAGTTTGACGGGATAGGGATTGTTAATTTAGGTATACAGTACTGTACACTTGTACTACAAAATACTACTCAATTCTCAATAGGCCAGTGCAGTAACGGTAAGTTCAGTTTATTTTGTAGTATTGTGTGACGGGCTGAAACTGCACACTTCACTGTCTTTTGGTCGAAAACCGATCGTACATGTACAAGTAGGTTGGCATTTTTCACGTAAAAATATAGCAACTTTGAGCGTTGAAAAAAAACTGCAATGTCATGCGGTAAACATTAGATTAAGAAATCAATACATACTGTACATGTAGGGATATTAGCCATCGATATAATACATGTGCATATTTTTTGTTTGCGACAGATTTCAATTTTTAGTGTTCCCTAAACAAAGTTTTTTTGGGCACTTACCAGTCCTGTATTCTATGCCCATATCACCGTGTGTACACTGTATGTGTGTTAAGTTTTCAGGTTAGGTTTTTAATTTATTTGTTATAATTTCTACATTGTACAAACGTACTGTACGTATCCTTTCATGGATTTGAATGAAACTTGGATGCAGTGACCCCTTGGGTGGCAAGACAATTCTTCATCAGTTATTGATGTCAAAGGTCATATTGGGGTCATAACAGGTCATTGTTCAAATATGCTTTAAATGTTGTTTTTATACAGAGTTTGATGGATTTTCATGTAACTTGGATGGAGTGATCCTTGGCTGGAGGACTGGGGGTTCATTGCAACTCTTGAAATCAAAAGTCGAAGGTCATCTAGGGGTTATTCGAGGTCGTTAAAAATTACTCAAGTCATAACAACTCTGGAACCATAAATAAAAAGGGACACTCTAATGGGATGTTTGTTTTGAGAAGTATAATCCCGTTTTATAAAAATTCTCATGATACGCAATTTAGTGAAATACCCCTTATATGTCATGGATACTGTGTTAAAACCCTTGATGATAGATCTATCAGGGCCCAATTTTATGGCTCTAGTCCGCTTACAGAAAAATCCCAGCTTACTCAGTAGAAACTTCCATGTTTGCGGCAAGCGTATTTGCAATGGGTTAGAAAGGAATTTTGGCCAGTGCACTTGTGTACTTCTCATATCTAAGGATTCTGTGCTTATTTTTCTGCCAAAGCCGTTAGCGCAAAATGATGATTGTAAGCGCGGAATTCTTTGGTTAACAGAGCCATTGTGTACAATAATGGACCCTTAACAATGCACCCCTCTGAAAAGTCAAGAGCTAAACTGCCTTATCACAGGTGTAGCCATGCATTGAATGTGTGTTGACCATGAGTGGTGTCCAGTAGTGTATTTATGTACAATAGTGTATTTATGTACAGTTTACTTTTTGTACAAGTAGTCTGAACTGACCTCGTCTTTTGTCTACAAGTACCTATGGTCAGTATAGCACATAAATTGTACTGATACCTGTAAAAATGTACATTACTGTGAATACCAATGGATAAAGGAGTTTGTTGTTTGCTGTAAGGGCCTTTATTCATGTACAGTTTTACTGGACCTTGTGGTACAAATGTATGTATCTCATTCTCACTGGGTCTCGTGCACATTGTGCATGTGTTGTTGTACATGTTCGTGTACATGAAACGACGCAATGTTAACTACCTTGAACTATGTAAACCGATTGCATTAATTCAATATTTGATTTCTGCCTTTTACTGACGTGTAGAGCAAAAATCTAATATTTAATTTACACCTCCCGACACAAATTACATTGACTCTAACGTCAACCCTAACGCTACGGTACATGTACCATACTACAAAATATGTACGGGACTTGAGTAAACTGCAGGATGCAGTACATGTGCAGGTACTCTTACTGTACTACATTAGCCTAGATGAGAATTGTGTAGTATTTTGTAGTACTTTGAAAATGTCAATCAATACAATACTGTACATTAATGTTCACTTGTAACATGGTGTTTACATGTACGAAACGAGGTCATGTCGGTGTTTGTATAGGGTCTTATGGGGTACTTGGGAACAAAGGGGGCAATGCTATTCATCAAGTTTGACATACATGTAAGAAAAAGAAAACGGTTGAAAACGAACACTTTTTTTTTGCTTTTTCTTGGCATCCATGATTGTAAAAGTTTGGACAGGTCAGTTAAATGATATTTACTATAAAATACAATGTACAACCCCTAAATTCACTCATTTCTGATAATTCAAGCAATTACCAATGTGTATCCTACCTAAAAAGAAGACTAATTTAGGTCTTTTCAGAACACGCATTCTTTTAAAATAAACTTAAAAGTACTTTTTTTTCCATTTACAAACCAATCTAAAATGACCATTGAATAGTTGAAGAATGATCCAAATTAGTCTAAATAAAATCTACAATTCATTGGATGTACGGTACCGGTAAGTAAATCTTCACGTCGTTCTTATTTTCGTTCTCACGCAAGTATGCGATGTGAAAACAAAAAAATTGATCGAACAAGAAGACCTACATGTAGTAACGAAAATCCGGATGTGAAGGTCGTATTAAAGTAACATTTTACTTTTTCTTTATGTTTTACCCATTTCCAACTGATTTCTCATCATTTTTTTTCTTGTGGAATGCCAAGATAAAATTAAAACATGAATGTTTCTCGGTGAAGAGAATGCTCAGAAATCATTCAGTCGAAAAATTACAGCAATTCTAAGGAAAACCCCGTGTACATGTACCATAGAATTCGAAGGGTCACGGAGGGGTCCAGAAATACAAAGACAAAATGGCGCACCTTCAGGCTCTATAAGTGTAATGCTACATGTACATGTATGTTTTTTGAAATTTCTATAAAAAACTAAAGGAAACAATAAGGTGTACAGTAATATACCGGTACCAGTACATTGTGTAAGTCGGGTCGGACAGTACCCCATAACTACATGTACATAAAGTATGTACATGTGTACACTTGTGCAGTTGTGGGATCTGCACTATCACTCAAAGTCGGAGATTTCCCACCGAATTGGCCGATCGCGCAAGTGCATTCCTGCGGGATCGTCCTATAGTGAAGATCCACCGATCGCACCCAACACGTACCGGTACATGTTATTAGGGGTGTAACGATTCACCGATGCATCAATAATCACAATACTAAAATGCCACGTTATGGCATAGTGATACGAAATTGTGTATTGCGATACATAGAGGCCTGATAAAGGCAGAGGGAGGCTAAGAGCCATAAAATAGCCTTGTGCACAATTCTTCAGAAAATCAAATTTGTTGTCCGTGTAGCTGTCTAATCATATCACAGGCATACCCGGTACGAATTTGGAAATACCGGTAGTATACATCAATTGCTAGCCGGTATACATTGTACATGTGTGTATCATGTATATTTTGTGGTGAAGTGAAACTTGAATTTGAAAGTTAAATTCGGAAGTCTTTTTGGTTGTTTTCTTGTTTGTTTTTTGTTTTTTCATTTTGAGATTTATTTGTTGTTTGTTTGCGCAATACGTATCGAGATTCATATTGTATCGTGAGAAAGGGGTATCGTTACACATACCGGTACCTATGTAGTAAGTACCGTACATGTGTTTATTTATGTATTTTGATACCAAACAGCGCTATAGCGCCAATTACAGCAGGGGAGAAGATAATGTAAAGAAGTTACAGTTTTAGAGGTGGGAGGAAAACCCCAGAAGAATAACCTGGGGAAAACACAAGGAGTTCAGGCAGGGACAGAAAACCCAATCCACATATTGGCCCAGGCTGGATTCGAACCCGGGTCATAGTGGTGGAAGGCGAGGAAAGAACCGCTCCGCCAACCCGACTATTTATGTACATGTACGTATGTTCATGTGTACTTAGCATGCGTAACCCATTTTAGATTTTTAATGAACTTCTTCCTTTTAATGTTACCATTTTAGAAGCTTGTGGTTTTTTGTACATTGTACACGTATGTATGTATGTGTAGGTGTTGCACATTTATTTGTAGCTTGAAGGGGAAAAACGTCTGTCACCAAGAATCCAAGATTGTGGTGTGATTGATGAATTAGTAACCCTCTCCATTCTTCCAAAATCAACCAGGTATAAAGTTCTGGGAGGATTTTTAGGGGATTAAGACTGAGCAGCAAAAAAACCCCGAAAGTGTCAGGTGATTTTGAAAGATGTGTTGTATCGGGGTTATAAGGCTGTACACAGCATTGTTAATATTCAGCCATGCGTTATTGAGCCCTGCAAGTGACTGTGAAGGTATACAATCCGTACTGCTTCTGGATATCATTTGTACTACTCGGTACTACTACTTCCTCAGCATATCAACAGTGATTGCTGGAGGATTCTGAAGGATAAACCCTCATTACATGTACGTCCTTGGCATTCATTTGGGATACAGTCCACAGCACCTACAAATTACTACTCAATTCTCACAGCCCAGTGTAGTACAGTAAGACTAAGTCCTGTCAGTTTACGCAAGTAGTCATTTGTAATATTGGGTGACATTACATGTACATGTACATTGCACATGAAGGGCTAAACAAATATGGTCACCCCTCCACTGAACAAATTCAAGAAATAGATGGTGATTTTAGAGGATTGAGGCTGAACCCAGTAGCAATTGGAGGACTCCGTAGGATCGGACTGAGGGCCAAAGTGGTTATGGACCAAAAAGGGCCAAGGCGGTCAGGGTTATGCAGTGCGTTTGCATTGAATGTTCGAGTTTGTATGTATAAGAGATTATTGCGGACGAGACAGCAGTTGTATTCAAGTCCCTGTATATTCCTTTCATATACTTGTCCATAAGTTCTTTCATAAGCAGATGAACAGTAAAGCAAGAATGCCGTTATAACAGCTTATTTGAATAGTTACATGATTTAAGACTGAATTGGACCTGATGCCGAGACTCGAACACAACGCGAACAGCAGTTGTACATGTACATGGATACATATTGTAGCATCTGGGGCCAATTTCATAAAGCTGTCAAGCACAACAATTTGCTTAGCACCAACAAGTCTTGCAAAAGACTTCTAAGCAAAAACCAACTGAATATAAGTCAGAAACAATATACCGTATGTTACCTAAAAATTTGGTTTGTAACCCTGTTTTTGACAAGGAAGAATTGTCATGCTAAGCAAATTTGTGTGCTTAACAGCTCTATGAAATTAGCCCCTGGTTCTTCCCTCAGCAGAGTTTAAACATTGCACTGTTAAATCTTAAAGGTAGGATACACCATTGGTAATTGCTTGAATTATCATGAATGTGTGGATTCTGGGGGTTGTATTTTATAATAAATTTAGTTTAACTGACCTGTTTGAAGTTTTACAATCTTGTATGCCGAGGAAAGCAAGTAAAACAGCATTCGTTTTTAACCGGAGTCGGGCATTGGTTCTTAATCTTAAATGTCGATTGTGATTTAAAAAAAAACAATTCAGAACAAATATAGATTATCTAGAACAATCATTTTGCTGGATGCCTACAGTTATTATTTACATATCAAAGTGAACAAAGAAATCGGCAAGGCGGAACTTGAACCTCCCACCTACAATGTACGGGATACCGGACCGGCATTCTACCAACTGAGCTATCTTGCCCTACATGTATGTTGGCGGTCTCCCAAATTGTCAGTATATTTGTTTGAGCGCGCTAGTCAGAAGTCATAAACACCAGAATGCCGTGTGGCCAGGGATCACGCCCAATTTTATAATACAACCTGGGAAGCGGCATTTTGGGGATCACTCTATGAGGATATATGACTTTATCTTATAATACACAAATAAACCAAGGGAAACTAATAGGTGAATTTGCATACATTACAAAGTGAACAAAGAAATCAGCAAGACCACGCAGTATTCTGGTGTTTATGACATTTGACTAGCGCCCTCGAACAAAGATACTGTCAATTTGGGATACCGCCAACATAGGGCAAGATAGCTCAGTTGGTAGAGCGCCGGTCCGGTATTACGTAGGTCGCAGGTTCAAGTCCCGCCTTGCTGATTTCTTTGTTCACTTTGAAATTTATGCAAATTTACCTAGTCAGCTTCCCTGGTGGTTTAGTTATTATTTACTTTCAAATAAGATATTTCTTAATAATTCGGTTGTAATATTTTTTCGATACCTGCAAATGGTATCCTACATTTAAAAGCCACCTGCCCCAAACCACCCCAGCATTGTATAGTTTACTACGGACTCGACAAGGAACGAATAATAATAATAATAATAATAATAAATCTTATAAAGCGCTGGTATCTAGAAAAAACTATTCACTGCGCAACGAACAGTGTAATTGTAGTACAAGTTCCAATGGGATCATCTACATGTACGTGTATTTCCAAAGGAAATACATGAATCGTTGCGTCATACATTATTTTTAACAAATCTGTGGTAATTTAGCCTCATTTTTCTATTTATTTATTTTGTTTGTTCTAGTGTGACGCTAAAATCGTCTGCCATGGACGACACGCGACCACCGGATCATGCTGATGAAGAGAGATTGACCCCGGTCACTTCATCAACAACGGTTTCATCCCCTCTCTCGCCCATCGCTAACGACAAGTAAGGATTGTACAAAGATAGACCCAAAAAAAAAAAGCCTTTATGTTGAAAGAAGTCCGCTTTACACGATTGTATCATTTTTATCATCCCCCTCAACCGCCTCCCCGACAATTTAACTCGACCTTGACTGGCAGGAAGTGCAATATAGGAGGGGTTGATCAGCTTTTCCCCCCGTTTGGTTCCGTAGCAAATTTGGAACAGGGTGGGGGTGGAAGCCAATTCTGTGCCCCTTACAAGGGGGTGCTGTGTGGTCTTTTAAAACGTCCTAAGAAATTTCTTTTAAATTGCCGAAAACCGGAAACCTCAATGAGCACTTTGAAATGTACAACGTGTACAACGTGTTTACAAGATTTACTTGTTTTGTTGGACTGTTTAAGGGGATGCTACACTTTTGTAAAAAGAAAAAAAACCCAGGTTTTGTGCATTAACACGTGGTGTTTGTTTGACAGGGAAAGGATCGGAAGAACATTTAGAAATGGCGTTGGTCATACGTGTAAAAATAGAACCTGATTCACGTACGTCATCACTCCGACCTGTCATATAACGTAGGCTAGATGTACATACTTGCTTGTAATCCTTGTGGTGCCCTGCGGTAACACCATGTAATCATCTCCAAGCAGATTGAGTGATTCCCACATACATGTAGGACTATTTTTTTAAATTTTTTTTTCAAATTATTTTTTTTTCAAAGGATTTCTGGTTTGAAATAAAAACTAGTGTATCTTTAAATAAATCTTTATTATGTGGAATAGAGGCAGGCAATTTTAAATAAACAAATAAATAAATAATAAAAATAAAAAATAATTTTTTTTTTTAGTTGGACAATACATTAGTTTACGAGGTACCGGTATGACACTTGCTAAATTTGATTTAAAATAGTGTATTTGTCATAATTTAGTAAGGCATACATAGGTGATGGGATTGTGCCTTTTATCATACGCATAGAATTTGGCACACAGAGTATTTCAATGGCAGCCATTT
This sequence comes from Crossaster papposus, assembly GCA_037893245.1. Classification (NCBI taxonomy): domain Eukaryota; kingdom Metazoa; phylum Echinodermata; class Asteroidea; order Velatida; family Solasteridae; genus Crossaster; species Crossaster papposus. Next base: position 718,036 of record JBAIAA010000327.1, on the reverse strand, counting down.
TGAAAAATTCAAAAATTGTTTAATATTCTACCTCTATTTCTTTCAAGGAAAAATTTGTAATGGCCCTTATCAAAAATATTTCTTTTATGACATACTCTGACTGCTTGCCAAAATAATGTCATGCTTGCAGGGTTGTACCGTAATTTCCTGCGGTAAAGCCGCACGGCGGTTAAGGCGCAGGTCCCTAAAATCACCCAAATTTTTTTCAAACGTCAACAGATAAAGCGCACCGCCGAATAAAGCGCATGCTTGAACGCACCCAAAAGAACACCAGACGCCACCGGCACCCGGTGTAGGTACATCGCCAGAAAGGGGTCATTTTGTTGCCTTAGAACGATCCCACTATTCCAAGCAAGAATTTGCTGAGTACTTGAGTTTATCTGGCACGCAAACAATGTATGAAAACTTCAAACCAGTAGTCACAATATCGCACGAGGTGCCGATACATATCAATCATGTTGACTGCATGCATGTACATGTACATGTACATGTACATGCACGTATATATCACATGCAGCGATCGCGTGCGGGGTATCCCTAATTGCGACACCCCCTAGTCTTTTTTCCAGTCGTTGTGAATGCTCCGCGCTGTGTAGTTCGGATGGTGAATTGCATGAAGCCGGAACGTAGAGGAAAAAACGTTTAGAAAAAGGCCACGCCAGCTTTTTATCGCTGTTGTACGCGTCATGCAGCGCACGCTGTAGTCTTGTTTGCAAGACGATCTTAATCGCGGTATATGCAGCGCGCGTAGGCCGCCGATGCGGTAATTCGCGCGTGGTCTACGGCGTACGTTAGAGGGCGCCCCGCATCGCGAAGATCGTCTTGCAAACAAGACTACGCACGCTGCCGAGTGCTAAATCACATGTATACATGTGTGTACATGCACACACACATCGCGGCATTGTTAATGGAAACACGGTCACAATGTCCGGAGAGTTGAGCTAATTGGTTGACCGCATTATTGAGTAAGATTGCGGCATTCAAAGAATTCTTCACACAAAGACCATCACTTTGAACTCAAGCGACATCATATACGGCGCACCGAAAGATAAGGCGCGGCGATGTTTTTGTGGTCTAGAAAGTCAGATAAGCCGCGTCTTTACCGCAGGAAATTACAGTAGTCGAGCCCTTGCAAGTCCGTTCACAAGTCCTTTCGTGAAGCCAGTCACAAGTCCCTCCATAAAGGCAGTCACAAGTAACTAGATGAACAATGACAAAGGAATGCTTTTGTCAAAGCTGATTTGAATAGCTTGTGACGTGAATTAGAACAGATGGACTTGGGATGGACTTGGGATGGACTTGGGATGGACTTGGGATGGACTTGGGATGGACTTGGGATGGACTTGGGATGGACTTGGGATGGACTTGGGATGGACTTGCTTACTTGGGATGGACTTGGGATGGACTTGGGATGGACTTGGGATGGACTTGGGATGGACTTGGGATGGACTTGGGATGGACTTGTGATGGACTTGTGATGGACTTGTGATGGACTTGTGATGGACTTGTGATGGACTTGTGATGGACTTGTGATGGACTTGTGATGGACTTGTGATGGACTTGTGATGGACTTGCAGGGACTTGCAGGGACTTGCAGGGACTTGCAGGGACTTGCAGGGACTTGTGATGGACTTGACTACATCCCTGATGCTTGTATCATTCTCAAACATTTCCCCTACATGTATCTGTCCCGACCCACTAAGTATATAGCACATGGTCCGAAATTGTTGGATTATCTGTTCCTTGAGACACAAGCACAGACTGTCGCCCCCCAAAATCTCATATCACACTTATTTGTATTTCACCGTTTTTTTAATGAGACTTTTTTTAATGAGACTTTGGTTTTTGTTTTGTTTCTATCTTGCAGGGGTGCAAGCATGCTTGAAGAGAGGACTATTCATCCAGTCAAGCGTATGTGGAATACTGACACAGACGAGGCCACAGAAACAACCAAAAGGTGGGTTTTAACCCTAACCCTCTGGGAATGTTTGCTGGGATGCAGCCTCAATCCTCCAAGAGACCAAGATCCTGTTGTTAATACTAACCCTACCCTCCTCAATCCTCCAAAATCCTACAGCCTCAATCCTCCAAGAGACCAAGATTCTGTTGTTAATCCTAACCTTACCCTCCTCAATCCTCCAAAATCTTCATTGTAGTTTTGGAGGATTTTGGAGGTTTGAGGATGAATGGCAAAATAGCGGCAGTTGATATTGGAGGATGCAATTGGTTGAGGTTGCCCTTTAGGCCTTCAATAACTTGGATTACAAAATAGCCGACGAAAAAAAATTGATTTTAAAACGACGCGTAAAACGGATACATGTACATTGCGATGTGAAGGACCGTGTGCCGTACGTTAAATATACGCAGCTAGCAGTCAAGTCTGTGCAATTGACAACAAATTTGTGTAGAATCCTATCTGCACAAACCTTGTGAGTGCTGCATGCTCGGGCCGTTTTCCAAACCCCTGCTTCGTCCTTTTATTGGCTTCGTTCATGCAGTTTGGCAATTGGTGAAGGAGCCTATGACGGCGCATAAGCTGGGGTTTAGAAATCGGCCTTGACAACATGCGTGGTTGCCAGGGCTGATTTCGTTCATTCCGGTTCCTGCCACTCATTTGTACAGTACATGTGTATTACGTACATATACGGCGATCGATCCGCCGGAGTACCGCGTTCCAGACTGAAATGGCTGACAAGAGAGAAACCGCCAGTCTCCTCGTAAAGGTGCTTGAAGGATCGAGAACAGTCAAACAATTGATACTACTAGTAAACAAAAACTTAAAAACCCCCAAACTCGCGAACTTAGTCTTGTTTTACGGACACGGAGTTTGCAATACAGAACTTGGGTGTCACTTTGTGAAACCTGATGAAATTTACTTGGTTTTAAACATATGCGTGCGTGCGAAACATACAATGAAAATAAATCCGCCAGTCAAAACAGTAATTTTCATCTAAAACGTGGTGACTTCATTCTCCATGCCGTTTTTTCCCGACGACTCCGGACCTGGTGACCTAGAAAATTTGTTATCTAAGTTAAAAAACAAAAAAATCCTTTCCAACTGATTGCGTCATACCGCGTAGCTGCAATTGGCCAAGTAAACTCATAACCTGAAAGCTTATTTCGGGTGATATTTGACATTTAAATTGGAATCAAAATCCTAGAAATTGGTTTTCAGCATTCACAGATTTGTTGTAAACCAGCTCCCACCGGAGGACGTATATACACGAAAAGTTTTCCCCGGATTCAAAACAGATGACGCATTTTAAACACGTCACGAGCAAGGCCGGAAAATATCTGTCAGCAGCGAAAGGCCGGAAATGAGTGGGTGTGCTTCCCGGTACCATCGGCCTGAACCCGCCTCGGATCGAGTTTCGTAAAAGTAATTCTGCGCCTCGGCTCGGTGATGTTAAAACAATCCCGGCTCGAACTAAATCAACTAATTAAGCAACCTTCTTTAGATTTTTACCACTTTTGCTGCTTAAAATGAAAAAAACCCAAAAAACAACAAGTGGCCAACTGTACCTTTTAAACACACATTAATACATACCTTAGACAGTTTAACAATTTATTTTGGTTAAGAGCTCGTCACGTGGCCGGTTTTAAACGGGTGATAAAATAATGGGGCCAGTTGTAAACACTATCCCGATGTCTCATGAAATTTGGACGCCCATGAAATCTGGTCGCTTACACTTTTATTGGTTTAAACCTCACAAGGCATACGCAATACCACAAACGAGTCCGTATTTTAGAGTTCTTAATTTACGCGTAACATCGCGCAGTACGTGAGTTTGCGCGCCAATGTCCATATCAGGAGTTGGATCCCATATTAGGAGTTAAATTACCTCCGGGACCAATCACGCGAGCGCGGATATTTAGGAAACATACACTGTACCATAAACGTAGCTGGAGAGGCGTTTCACAAAATATGACAATGCGCCGGATGACGAATATAAACGCAAAGTTTTCCCCATATTCAAAACGAATGACGCATAAACACGCCACAAGCAAGGCCGGAAATGTCTGTCGGCAGCGAGCAAGGCCGGAAACGCGTGGGTGTGCTTCCCGGTACTGGCGGCCTGAACCTGGTTCGGATCGAGTTTCGTTAAAAATAATCTCGCGCGTCGGCTCGGTGTTGTTAAAATAATCCTGGCGCAAACTGGTTAAACTTTGTTTTAACTTATTTTACCGAAAGGTATTTATAAATTGGAATAAATATGTAGTTGGCTGGTATTGAACGTACATTTAAAGCGGCTTGGGCATTAACGCGTCCAGGGCCATGAGCTGGTTTTAAACGTACATTTATAACCAGCCAAACAAGCCAACAACATATTTATTCTCTTATTTAATAAAGACTTCAATAAAGTGAAAAAGTAAAAAAAAAAGCTGTTATACTGTATATCCTGTAAGTTTCATAATCACATCGCTTTGCCACTGTTTTCAGATGGATATATCTTATTAGGAAATAAAATCAAGTTGTTAAATTATATGATTAAAAACAATTGTAAATCATGTATTTCATAACGCTTGAATGTGTGCACACATTAGAACTGCATTTATGAATGCAAGGTCAAAGCTTTGACCCCAGTGTAATGTTTCCTGTTGTGGTTTATGCAAATAGCGCCATCTAGTGGCCATTTTTGTCTAGTTGAGGAAGTTGGCATTTTCAAGACTTGCGAGGGCGCCATTGCAGGAAGTCTGTCATTCAGAAGTAAAACAAACTGCATTCTGTTGGCATTCTGAAATAGGTCGTTTTCCTGATTGAATGAGGCACCAACTAGCAAACTAACATTTATTAGAGTAGCTTAGGAATTACTTTTGTTTATCTAAAAACTAAATAAAAAAAAAAAAATTAACTGTAGGGATGTGTAAACGATGTGAATGATCTACGAATTCGCTGTTGATCATACTTCCAAATATAGTGGAAACGGCGTTCGAGAAAACGGCCTTTAGCATACGTGTATGTTTTCCTGCCAATTTTTTTTTTTTCTATCATGAAAATGCATTTAACATATATTTTTCTCTTCTAACAGAGCAAGAATTGCAGAATTCTTGGACAACAGATTCTATGAAAGTGTGTCCAATGACAAACTTTCCTGCACCAATGCTGTTCCATCCGTGCAGAACCAAGACAAAGACACAAACGGCGATGGAACGAGTGACCGTTTACTGCCGGACACCAGCAACGGTGCGCTAGAGAATAGCTCCCCGCTGACAAACAGTACCAAGGACTCGAGCCTACAGAAATCTGGGGATAATACATCGGACTCGCCCGAAAGGGAGACTAGTGGACCCCCAAGGGAGTCGAGCAAAGCGCCAGTGGAAACTAGTGCAAATCTGATGGATACCGGTGCAAATTTGGCGGATACTGGTGCAGATTTAACAAATACCAGTGCAAATCTAACGAAAACTGGTGCAAATCTAATGGATATCGGTAAAAATCTGTCGGATACCGGTGCAAATCTGTCGGATACCGGTGCAAATCTGACGGATACCGGTGCAAATCTGTCGGATACCGGTGCAAATCTGACGGATACCGGTGCAAATCTGTCGGATACCGGTGCAAATCTGACGGATACCGGTGCAAATCTGACGGATACCGGTGCAAATCTGACGGATACCGGTGCAAATCTGACGAATACAGATGCGTCTCGGACGACGGAGACTTGTGCATTAAACAACAGCAATGATGAGGAGTTGATGGACGTCGATTCTGTCTCCCCAACCGGTCGTAGTGCACCGGTCACACCCAAACCCTCAGGATTAGAAACGAAAAGAACAGCAGCACTTCATAATGATAGCAAAGACAGTCTCGTGGACTTGGCAAAGAGATCTCCGAGCAAAACAGACTCGATAAGTAAGTCCAGAGAAGGCGTCGAATCTGAAACGATATTGTCAATAGCCGACCAACAGAAACCGCTAGACGGACAATCGGCAATTGTTACAGAACAAACAAGTTCTTCAACGGAAACGAATCTGGAAGTCAAACAGTCGGATGATTCGCCATCAAGAACTGACGATGCAAGCGCCTCGCACAAATCAACGCCACTAAAGTTAGAGAACGGGGATGGCAAACCCGTAACGCCTCCAACAGGGAACGTAGCATACCTGAAAGACATGATCATGGAGCGCTTTAAAGATAATATTCAGAACAGTGTGGATTTTATGCAGACAAATGGCAAGATGACTGAGGGAAATGCTACAAAAGAAGTCTTAACAAACGCAGGGTAAGTTTCCACTTAACCCTAACTCTCCTCAATCCTCCAAAATCCTCATTGCAGTTTTGGAGGATTTTGAAGGATTAGGGATTAATGGCAAAATTTGCTTTTTGTTTTTGGAGGATGCAATGGGTCGAAGTTGTTGGCCTTACCCAGCATTCTTTATGTTCAGATATGCATAATGCTACCCAGCATTATGCTTGATATCATCCGCACTCCTTCTGAATGTTATCGGGACTGACTCGACCCATAGCAGTGATTGGCAGAGGATGGAGGATTAAATAATCTCTTCCGCAATATGGAATTCCTTAGGTGTTGTCTGAAAGCTGTAAAAGTGGATATAGACCAATAAAAACAAATATTCTAACCCTAACCACCAAGGGGTATTCTGTGAGTTGCCCTCCACACACATCAGATTGCATCATTTGTCAAAGTGTCTACCTTGCTCACTGCGTGAGATCTATCAGGTCCACCTGCTGCACTTGTATTGCGTGTGGAAGGGTTGGGGTTAAAGGGGTCCCTTTAGGCAAATACAAACTATGTTGAAATACAGATATGTTGATCTGGAGTCATTGTGGATTTGTTGCGGACTTATCGTTTTAGGCTAATCTCACCTCTAGGATTTTAGGGGACTGCAGACCTGGCTTGTCTACATTATAATAGATTATTATGGTGGCATGAATCATTAGTAGGGGAATCCAATCGATTAGCTGTGTAGTTTTATCGTTTGAAGCAGCAAAGTAATAAATGATGTTTGACAACTAAACCTAGATCTGTGAATGCTGTATATTCCAAGAAAATAATATTCTAAGATTTCAGTTTAGAACCAACTACACTGAACAAAGATATAAACGCCCACGAAATATAAACGCCCACGAAAATATAAACGCCCACGAAAATATAAACGCCCCCAAAATAGTTATTTGTCTTGATTTGTAAACATTTGTGTCCATCTCTGCCAGTGAGGAATTGATCAGTGATGCAGTGATTCCACCCACAACACATATATTTGTGAGCGCGTTTATATTTTTGTGGGCGTTTATACTTTTGCTCAGTGTACATGTACACGCATTTTTGGACTTCGTTTATTATTTTCTTCAAAATGACAATCGCACAGGGAGTTTAAAGTCATCAATATCTTTACCTCAAGTAAGATTTGAACAATAATTGGGTTGGTTTCTTTGATGGAGTTGGTAAGGTTAGGATTAATTGCTTTAATTTATGTTTACAGCCATTGTATTTTGTAAGTTTTGGAAGCCGATTTTATTTCAATTAATTGTTTAACATTGGCAATTTTTGGTTGTATTTTTCTTCTTTGAATACAGAAACAATGAGCCCTCCAGATCCTCCTCGCCTCAGGATGATGTCATTGTCCTCTCAGACGATGACGTGGATGGCATCCCAGAAGATGACACTGCCAGCTCCATCGACACCGGACCTTTCTCTCCTCTACCTGACGATGACCCCCTCAGTAAACTCACGGACGAGGAGCTGAGCCAGCGCGACAAAGCTATTCGTGACCTCCAAGAGGAGTTGCGCACCGAGGAAGGCAAGCTACTGCTGCTCAAGAAACTCCGGCAGAGTCAGTTGCAGCCTGTCCAGGTGGTACCCAAGGAAGGGGCTGCCGCTGCTGCCACCGATGCGTCCAGTGTCAACGCTGCCCAACCACCCCAGAAGGCCAATCCCACCCCTAGCGTCAGCAACTCGCTGCCACAGCTGCTACGGACTGCCCAAGGCACGAAGATCCAGCTGACAGCTCAGCAACAACAGCAGCATCTGCAGCAGCTCAAGCAGCTCCAACAATTCCAACAACAACAGCAGCAGAAACCTGGCATTGGCAGCAGACTCATGCAGATGCCCCAGCTGGTTCGGGGCTCTCAGATACAGACGATTGGCCGTAGCGTGCTGACCCCTCATAGTGGTCCGCCCCCACTAGTCATGGTGTCCAGGGGAGGCACCCAGGGTCAGTCGATACAGGGCACCCGGCACATTATACGGGTCAGTGGCACGGGAACTGTCAGCACAAGCACCATACAGACAGCCGGTACTCAGATTGTCAACCAGCAATCTCGTACCAGCGCCACCATAGCCAATGATACCCAGTCGGCAGCGAGTCGCCAAGCGGCTGCCAAGCTGGCACTTCGCAAGCAGCTTGAGAAGACCCTGCTGCAGATCCCTCCGCCCAAACCACCCCCACCGGAGCTTCACTTCCTGCCAAGTGCCGCCAACAATGAGTTCATCATCCTGGTGGGCTTGGAAGAAGTAGTCAACACCATCCTGGAGGTGGAAAAGGACTCTAAGCGAAAGACGCCGCAGCGCTTTACGGACCCCTTCCGCTGTGCCCAGTGCAAGACGGACTTCACCACTATCTGGAAGCAGGATGCCAAGCAGGGCATCATGTGTGAGACCTGTATCGTCTCCAATCAGAAGAAGTCCCTCAAGGCAGAACACACCAACCGATTGAAAACGGCATTTGTCAAAGCGCTACAGCAGGAGCAAGAGATTGAGCAGCGGATGCAACAGGGCCAGAATCCAGTCATTCATAGCGTGAGTTAGAAGTAGAGTCTTCAAGTGGACGAATGCCTTAACCCTAACTCCCTAGAGTAATTTACTAGGAACCCTACCTGTCCTTGCAAATTCCAATACCATTATAGAAAACTGTGCATACAAACTGTTCGACTCTGATTCTCGAGGTATGCCTAACCCTGTGTAAAAGATAATCAGTTTAGGGGTTCAGTACCCATTGTAACAGATCCCAACAAAACCTGGTGTTGGAGTTTGACTGGATAAAGATTGTTGGGGTTAATCTCGCAAAATCCCCCAGCAATCACTGGTAAATTGTTGAGGCAGTGCCGATGATATCCAGAAGCAGTGCTGATGATTTCAAGTATTTTCTAGGTCTAAATTTATGCATGGCTAAAAATGACGCAGTGTATCCTGCTAAAAAAAACCAAACAAGGATTTGGGGGGTTTGGAAAGGTTAGGGTAAATCAAAAATGATTATCCAAAATTACTAATGACACTTGGTCCCCTGTTTCTCTTGGCACATACCACAGAGCCAGCAGTCATCCAGACAGCATCACCAGATCTCCCACATCCAGTCCTCCCAACAGAACCGTCACAGGGTCATGAACCCAGTGCCCCACCAGCAGCAGCGCACAGTGCTTAACCCAGCCCCTAACGCCCAGCGAGTCATGCAGCCGGTCACCTACACCTATATACCGCATGTCGGTGGGGTCAAGAACTCCGGCCAAGCCTTCACCTACAGAGTACCAACCTCTCAGGTAGGTTTCTTTTTAGGGTTGCCAAAAATATAAGTTTCCAACAATTCTGTTCAACAACTATTTTGTGAAACTACATGTCCCTCTAGCTACGTCTATGGTATGTTCCTTAGAAATCGTTCGCATTATGAGCCTCCCACGTAAACAACTCCTATTATGAACGTTGGCACTCGCGTCCCGTGTACTGCACGATGTTACGCAGAACGCAAGCTTCTGGTACAGCATGAATTATTGAAATATGAAATTTGGACTCGTTTTTGGTATTGCGCATGCCTCGCTAGGTTTCAACCAATAAAAGGGTAAAGAGATCAGATTTTGTCCAAATTTCATGTGACACCAGGAAGTGTTTAAAACTGGTCCCCGTGTTTTTCCGATTGGCGTTTTAAACTGCCCATGTGATGGGCTCTTGACCAATAGGAATAGGTAAACTGTCTTGCGGCATTTATGATTTATTCCAAGGATTTCTCAAAAGCACCCTAAGCAGTGTGGCTCGCAAGCCTGAAGAAACCTGTAGAGAGAAGACAATATGAGAAGACGGTACAGTTTTTAGAGGTGGGAGAAAAAACCCTGGAAGAATATTCTAAGGGGGAAACCAACGGAATCAAGCAGGGACTGAAAACCCAATCCACTTATGGGCCCGGGTGGGATTCGAACTGGGTGGGATTTGTGGGATTCGAAGGCGAGAAAAGAAACGCTGTGCCACCAACCTATCTCCTCGATTGCTCTAGTTTGGGAAAGGACTTGTCAAATCGTCCATGTTTACAGTGATAATTACCGGGGAAATGAGTAGATGTGTGGTGGATCCTTCTACCTTTTGTTCCACAGAGAGTGTCACTAGTAGGCCTCTTGTGTATTTATTGTTACAGAAATAAAGTAAATTAAATCACCTCGACTATGGCCTTACTTGGATCTACTCGAAGGAGAATGCGAAATTAAAACAGGCGGTAATGTGAGGTTCACTTCAAGGTTTTCAGCAATTTTGATGAGATCTGTCGGGCTGTGCAAGATCTGGAGATCTCGGAAAACATATTGAGGCCTCCTGTCGTCAGCCGATGGATGGAGAGAACCTTGAATTACTTCTTGTTAATAAGTTTGCATTCTTCCCTTTACTGTTACGCGACTGAACTCCTACAAAGTTGTTGGACCGTTGGGACAATGCTTGTTTGAATGTCTTACGACTCGTAATTACATGTACTTTGGACGACGTTGGATCACTTTGAAGGTGGAATGCACAGTACCTTTTGCAGCTATCCAAAAAGTTAACAACCAAAATACTTTTGAAAAGCTTGCTGTGAAATGATTCCTTCTGGCATGCTGTCATTTTGAAGAAAATAACAAGAGAATGTCATTTCCAAAAATGCGTTTCAGAGATGCACTTTTTTTTTGAAAATAGTGTGTGCAAGCACTTTACAATGCACGGTGCACGTGAAGGCGCTATTATTGGTCTGTTCAGTGCGTGACACACGAGTAGCTGCAATAAGTTGGATGAGAACGCGCCCTGAACGCAGATTGTGGTCGCAATTCAAAATGAAATTGAAATCTTGGAATATAATATTTTCTTGGAATATGCAGCATTCACAGAGCTAAAACACCTCATCAGGTTGCTTGTTAAACACTTTTCTTTATATTTTGAGCAATTTTGCTCAGTTGAAACGATAAAAATGCACAACTGACAAATGATCTATTGTCCCTTTTAAATGACAACTCTTGTGACGGTTTTGTTATCCTTTGCAGATTCAGATGGTGAGCAAGAACCAGATTGTTACCAGTCATCACTCTGCTAACGCGGCTAGGCAGCGGGAATACCTCCTGGACATGATACCATCCAAGGTGCTAAATCAGAATACCTCAGTCCCATGGAAGAGATAAAAGTCCAAGTCTCGCCCCTCTCTCAGTCTTGCTTCCTGGGGCATTTATGAAATCTTGGCCTCATCTCCAGCACCGTCTCCAGCACCGTCTCCAGCACCGTCTCCAGCACCGTCTCCAGCACCGTCTCTAGCAACGAGCTGACTTCATGTCAATCCTGGCTCCTGGAGGCATTTAGGAACTCTTGACCTCATCTCCAGTCTCGTCTCCAGCACCGAGTTGACTTCATGTCAATTTTGCCCCCTGGAGGCATTTATGAAATCTTGGGCTAATCTACAGTCATGTCTCCAGCACCGAGTCGACTTCATGTCAATCCTACCCCTTGGAGGCATTTATGAAATCTTGGACTAGTCTACAGTCTTGTCTTCAGCAACAATTTGACTTTATGTCAATCCTACCCCCTAGATGCATTTATGAAATCTTGGACTCATCTACAGTATCGTCTCCAGCAACAAGTTGACTTCATGTCAATCCTGCCCCCTGAAGGCATTTATGAAATCTTGGACTCTTCTACAGTATTGCCTCCAGCACCGAGTTGACTTTCATGTCAATCCTGCCCCCAGGGATATTTATGAAATCTCTCCAGCAATTAGTTGACTTCATGTCAATCCTACCCCCTAGATGCATTTATGAAATCTTGGACTCATTTCCAGTCTCATTTTCGGCACTGAGTTGACTTCTTATTGAACAAAAACCAACTTGCATTGATTTGAGTTTGGTAATTTTCCAATTTAAATCCTGGTTGTTGAGCCTTCCCATCTCATCTGTAGACGACAGTTGAGGATCTGTCGTTGCAGTCTCTTCGCAAGAATCTGTTGCCGCAGACTCTGTGGTGTGGGATAACATTCTTCTTGCAGCACATGGCAGACTAATTCTTGAATAGGAGGCTATAAACCAAGTCGTAAAAACTCAAAGGTGATTAAACTTGGGTTGAAAAATAACCCAACCTTGGTTAAAAATAACAATGTTTTATGTAATAACTAATGTGTTCAGCTCTAAGAGCCAACTATCACACGGAAAGGGAAAAAAAACCTTGAACCAAAAAAAAATTGCCTTTTTTTTTAGATCATACGCTTTTATTTATTACACACGGAATACGTTGCCGGTTCTAATTGACTGTAAATTTATTCCGAGCGAATTATTTTGCAAAGTTTGCTTTATTGATTTTTAAGGGAAAAAATATTACCAAGAAGGGAGAAAACAATGGACAGAACAGACAGAAAGAAAATAAATGTGTTCATCTTCTTGACCAAAGCCTTACAATTGCTACCTTTGCTTGGAGTTGGGAGTATAATTAGAGAATTCCGCCGTTATTTGAAGGTTGGAAAGATAAGTAGTGAAAATTTCATGTTTGTATGTACAAGGATCTAAAGATTGTAAATACTTGTAGTTTATAAAAAAACCACAGTTGGTATTGATATAAAACGAAACGAAACAAAAAAACCAAAATGTTTAAATTATTTAATGGTGTTAACGTGATAATCTTCCATGGTTTCAATCCTCAACCGAAGGTGTTGCTGCGAGTTGGGTGGGTGTTAAAAGCACCCTTTAATAATTTGGGATATCTGTAGATCAATTTTGTATGGAGTGGTAAACTGATAGCGTTCCACTAATTTTGCTCAAATTTTTCTGTTTTGTTTGGATTTTTGTTTTGGATTTTGAGCATCAATGGCAAAGATATTCACGTAGGGAATCCTCAATAGATTAGCACTCGACGCTTCGTGGGTAATAAATGCTTTAAAAAGGTAATATCTTAATTGTATACAATATATGCATATAAAGTTAAATTCTGAGATAATGTCAACCCTTCAAAATTACTAGAAATCTTTTATTTTCAATTTCCAAATTGGGTATTTATACATGTATGTTACAAATTAAGATATTGACAATTGTAAATTTAACGGTTTCTGACTAAAAACCAGGAACAAATGAAGGAAAAATTGTTATTTATTCAAAGGACCAGAATACTCCGTTCTACTACGTGTAATAACTTGTTGCATGATTGCAGTATTAGTTGATGCAGCTTCACAGATTTCGGTGAAAGAAACGTATGGCATTCTGGGTAGCATACTATGAGCTGCGGAACTGGTGACCTCCGTTTCACAGTTCACTCAAAATCTACCCAATCAAAGCTCAAAGCGCATCAGCGTTTCCTAGTGCCCAATATACGTGGACGGTGGACACGAGCGAAACAGATACTCTAGCTCAAAAGGGCGCCCCTAGAGACAAGTCAATGCGCCGGTTGAACATCATAAGATATTTATTTTGTAATTCTGTCTAACAAAAGCCATTAATTCTGTACTCTATTAGTATTACAAATCCCTCTGAATTTCTTAAAGTTAATTCTCACGATAACATCTGCTAATACCGCAGGTTTGACATTTCTATTGTTTAATTTCACCACTATTTCTAACCATGGGACTGCAGTATTTCATCTTGGGTTTTCAAGGAAACATTGTAATACATCCCCTTGATTGTGTGGATTCTGTGGATTTGAAGAAATTATTTCCTTTACGACTACGAATATGTATGGGCTTTCAGGGTTGACATTATGGTAACTTTATACAGCAGTTAGCATCTCGCAAAAACAAAAGACTTGCAATGTACACCAGGAAGTAGACTATAACCGTCTGGGTCAACTTGTTAACCAGTTCGCGCCGGATGACGTATATAAACGCAAAGTTTTCCCCGATTCAAAACGGATGACGCATAAACATGCCAAGTTCAAGTTCGGAAATGTCTGTCGGCAGCGAGCAAGGCCGGAAATGCGTGGGTGTGCTTCCCGGCACTATCGGCCTGAACCCGCTTCGGATCAAGTTTTTCGTTAAAAATAACCCCTCCCCTCGGCTCGGTGATGTTAAAATAATCCCGGCGCGAACTGGTTAAGAACACCGTTGCTAAAAATAAACAAGAATAGATACATTGCATTCAGCGGCCATTGCTGAGGTGCGTCTTATCATTTACAGGGAATGCACACATGTGTATCCCTGTAGAACAAGTACACATTTCACAGAAAGCGGAACTGCAAACTATGTTGTTTTTTTCCAGGCCGCAATGAAATTCTGTTGTCAAAAAGACCAATTTTCAAAACTCAACTTAAATGATAAAATTGTTATTTCTTTGTTTTCTTTCCAACAAAGAGCCACATTCAACGAAATTTTGTATTGTAAGAGTCGTAGGCTATTCCGCACATATCAGACACAAGTTAGTATACCATATGTCAGTTGGGCATTGTTATCGTTTGAGGCAGCCAAAGTTCTAACAATCTAAAGAATGGTGCGTGACAACTAATAATCTGACGAAGTTGTAGCTCTGTGAATGCTGTATAGCCAGACAAAATAATGTTCCAAATAATGAAAATTTCAAAACAATATGTATCCGAGACGCATATTTGGTCTGTTTTTATTTATTTGCTTAAAAATGTTAGCATGCCAAAAGGAATAAATTCACAGGGAGTTTTAGAGTAATTAACCCTAATGTCACCTAATACTACAAACTACTACTTGAGTAAACTGCAGTATGCAGTATGGGAATTGAGTAGTATTTTTGTAGTATTTTTGTATTGTACCAAAAATGAATGCCTAGGACGTTATTGTTAAGTAATTGCTTTTGAACAATAATTTGGTTGGTTGCATTTGGGTTGGTTGCAAAAGGTACATACTACATGTATCTTTGTAATGAGCTGCTGTTGAAGTGAATGGGATACATACATCACTAATATGTGACATCTATAAACTAAACTAAAGTTCACGACCTTGTGCATCAAGTTGTTGGACGTAAGTTGTTTATTATGGAATTGGCCTTCTGTAAACAAAAGTTGGTGCACAACTTCCTTGAAGTTTCATTGGCGCACACTTGTATTGTCAGTTTCACTATGAGAAAGTGCCACGGAGGACTATAACAACCTAAATATCCTTCAAGTTTAATGTTTGTTTTGTCTTGCTTTGTTAATTTTCTTCATTTTTGATAAAGGAACATGTAATAGTGTAAAATACATCACTTTTGTGTGATGTTGCTTATAAGTACATGTAAGTTATTGGGGAAAATCCTGTACAAAATACAACTTTTTGGGGGTGTTACAAGAATGTGTAGAGCATTAAAAGATATTGGTATTGTTAATAAAAGCATTGATGATCCATGTGTGATTGAATGTCTTCATACAATTGGCGGGAGTTTTTATTGATTTTGGAGAATTAGTCTAAATTCACGGACAGTTCTCTTGCTTTATGGGTTCAAACCTATGTTTCACAATCCCTATGTTCCCCGATCCCTATATTTCTCAATCCCTATATTTCACAATTAAGAATTTAGCTAATTAATTGGGCAAAAATCGAGTTTTATCAAAATTGGGCAAAAATAAATGTTCACTAAAATTAAAAAATTGTATCGATTTAGCCTTGAATTTTTGTCAAAATTCGGCAATAATTGCTGTTTGTAAAAATGAAAACTGCAAAGAGTTAGCCTTGCATTTTAATTACAATTATGCTAATTTTGATTATTTCTAAAAAGAAAATAATATCTGTAAGGGGTTAGATTAGCATTTTAATAAAAATTGCGCCTCAATTTCATTTTTCGGAAGAAAGTAAAAGTTGTAAGGGGTTAGCATTGCATTTTAATTTTAATTTTAAGACCTGCCTACAGTTAAAACTAGGAGGTAAGTCTTTCAGTTTGATTGTTAAAAAAAAAATTGTTAAAATTAAAATTAAGAGTTAGCCTTGAAGTTTTATAACGAATTTAATTCAATTTGATTCATTGGAAAAAAATTAGTTTGTAAGGGGTTAGCATAACCACGCACCGGTTTGGTATACGGCCCACAAACAAATTCGTATCGAGGCATACAGTTTCCAAAAAATAACGCGTTGGCTCATAATAACCCTAAAAATACAGTTTCCACTTCTTTTGAGCAGATGTTTATCATTCTATTACTCCAGCTTCTCAAAAACTATTAATGCAAATTGATTTAAAACAGTCAACCGGTAGTCGAATGGCCGAGTGGTTAAGCTCCTTGACTGCATAATTGATTTGAGTTTGAGTCCCGAACCGGACCGACGCACGCGGTTTAGCTATTTATCCTTAAGAGAATTAATTCATCGTCAAATACCAATCGAATTTAGCTTAATTCGCCAGGTTGGGACTGTCCGCGGAATTCAGGTAAGCGTCTTCGTTTAGGTACGAGGTTCGTTTGCTGGCTAGGCAGCAAAGCGTAGGGCGCTAATCCGTCTCCTCCCTTATATGGTGCTTGGCCGTCGGGGGTTACATGGACAGGGAAGGAAGTGTGGTGGGCCGGGGAACCCTATAACACAGAAGAATCCTATATGTAACCCGCTCCTACGAAACCCGACATAAGTCCCACGGGCTATTTCGAGATACAGCTCGTCAAAGTTAAAATGGGGTGAAAAATCTGGCGGACATCGATATTTAGTTTTTCGTTATTTTTTATTCTTTAATATGTATACTTTAACCCTCAGTTAGGTTAAACAAAATCAACTTTATTGATGAGAAAGTACACAAATCATGCATTTATTGTGTCCTAAAACTGTGTCCTAAAAGTGGTAATTTATCTCCCGAAATAAAATCCTCATAAAATTGAAAGTATGTATGGTATAAAGGTGGTTTTGGTACCAAATGAAAGCTAAAGATGTGTACTAAATGGAAATAACCATATCTCACTTAAAAAAACCACACACTTATGTCTGGTTTTGTGGGAGCAGGTCACACATGGGAGTCGGTAATAGGCTCATTGAGTTGAGTCATAAGTCCGTACCCCTGAATGCTTTATCAACACCACATAACTTTCTATTTATTTTGTTTCCTGTTGGTTATACCCTCTCCACCAATGCAGACGTTCTATTATCTTCTTAATTCCCTCATTTACATTGCAAAGAATTGTGCGCACACTGAAATACCGAAAGTACAGAGTACAGCTCTTATTAGGGTGTAAATAAATGCCTATGGCCCTACACTCATTTAAAGAAGAAAACAAAGTATTTGTAATTAATTAATAAAAATGAAAACAAATTTGGCAAATTTAGATTTTTCTCCAAAAATTAATCTGTACGAGGTTAGGCCGCATTTTAATTAACATTGGGCAAATTAAGATTCTTGCATTTAAAATTGGCTAAATTTGATTTTCTGAAGAAATAAGTTGTAAGGGTGCCTTGCATTTCTATTGAAATTAGGCCTAAATTATATTTTTCGGAAGAAAGTAAATCAGCTATAAGGGGTTATCCTTGCATTTTGATTATAATTGGGCTAAATTTTATTTTCTAAAGAAAATATAAGTTGTCAGGGGTTAGCTTTGCATTTTGATAAAAATAGGGCTTAAATTTGCGCATTTTTCTGAATAAAGATTTTGACAACATTCGATTGTAAAGAAAAAAATTGCAAGGGGTTAGCCTTGCATTTTGAATAAAATTGGGCCCAAATTGTATTTTTCTGAATAATGTAAAACTAAAAAGTTATGAGGGGTTAGCGCTGCATTTTAAATAAAATTTAGACAAAAGATTTTTCTCAAAACAATTATTTGTAAGGGGTCAGGCTTGCATTATGATTACAATTTGTGTAAAATTAGATTTTTCAAAAAAATGTAAGCTGTAAAGGTTCAAAACTCGAATTTTAACAAATATGTTGTAAGGGGTTAGCCTTGCATTAAAACAAAATTGGGCAAAAATAAATGTTCACTAAAATTAAAAAATTGTATAGATTTAGCCTTGAATTTTTGTCAAAATTCGGCAATAATTGCTGTCTGTAAAAATGAAAACTGCAAAGAGTTAGCCTTGCATTTTAATTACAAATATACTAATTTAGATTTTTTTCTAAAAAAAAAATAATATCTGTAGAGTTAGATTAGCATTTTAATACAAATTTGGCCTCGATTTATTTTTTTCGGAAGAAAGTAAAAGTTGTTAGGGGTTAGCATTGCATTTAAAATTTTAATTAAAATTAGTCAACATTAGATTTTATTAAAAATCAGTTGTAAGGGGTTAGTTAGTTAAAATTGGGCCTAAATTAGATTTTTCAGAAGAAAGTACAAGCTGTAAGGGGTTACCCCTGCTTACAGTTAAAACTAGGGGGTAAGTCTTTCAGTTTGATTGTTAAAAACAAAATTGTTAAAATTAAAATTAAGAGTTAGCCTTGGATTTTTATAACGAATTTAATTCAATTTGATTTATTGAAAAAATTAGTTTGTTAGGCTTTAGCATAACCACGCACCGGTTTGGTATACGGCCAACAAAAGATTTCATATCAAGGCATACAGTTTCCAGAAAATAACGTGTTGGCTCATAATAACCCTAAAAATACAGTTTCCACTTCTTTTGAGCAGATGTTTATCAATCTATTACTCCAGCTTCTTAAAAACTATTAATGCAAATTGATTTGAAACAGTCAACCGATAGTCGAATGGCCGAGTGGTTAAGCTCCTTGACTGCATAATTGCACGGTAGGGCCCTGATTTGAGTCCCGAACCGGACCGACGCACGCGGTTTAGCTATTTATCTTTAAGATAATCAATTCATCGTCAAATACCAATCGAATTTAGCTGAATTTACCAGGTTGGGACTGTCCGCGGAATTCAGGTAAGCGTCTTCGTATAGGTACGAGGTTCGTTTGCTGGCTAGGCAGCAAAGCTTAGGGCGCTACCCCGTCTCCTCTCTTATATGGTGCTTGGTCGTCGGGGGTTACATGAACATGAACAGGGAAGGAAGTGTGGTGGGCCGGGGAACCCTATAACACAGAAGAATCCTATTATGGGAGTCGGTAATACTAGGCTCATTGGGTTGAGTCAACACCACATAACTTTCTATTTTTTTTTTTCCTGTTGGTTATACCCTCTCCACCAGTGCAGACGTTCTATTATCTTCTTAATTCCCTCTTTACATTGCAAAGAATTGTGCGCACACTGAAATACCGAAAGTACAGAGTACAGCTTAGCCTGCAATCGGCGTTAGTATTGTGTGTTCAATATTATTAGGGTGTAAACAAATGCCTATGGCCCTACATTCATTTGAAGAAGAACACAAAGTATTTGTAATTAATTAATACAAATAAATATAAATAAATACAAATTTGGCAAATTTAGATTTTTCTCCAAAAATTAATCTGTACGAGGTTAGCCCGCATTTTAATTAACATTGGGCAAATTAAGATTCTTGCTAAATTTGATTTTCAGAAGAAATAAGTTGTAAGGGGTTAGCCTTGCATTTTTATTAAAATTAGGCCTAAATTATATTTTTTGGAAGAAAGTAAATCAGCTATAAGGGGTTATCCTTGCATTGTGATTAAAATTGGGCTAAATTATAAGTTGTCAGAGGTTAGCTTTGCATTTTGATAAAATGTTGTAAGGGGTTTTATTTTCTAAAGAAACAAATTGTAAGGGGTTAGCCTTGCATTTTGAATAAAATTGGGCCCAAATTGTATTTTTCTGAATAATGTAAAAGTTATGAGGGGTTAGCGCTGCATTTTAAAAAGATTTTTCTCAAAACAATTATTTGTAAGGGGTCAGGCTTGCATTATGATTACAATTTGTGTTTTTCTCAAAAAATAATTTGTCAGTGCTAACGCCTTGCATTACGATTACAATTTGACAAATTAAGAATGTTCCTAATTAAACATAATTTGTCAGGGGTTAACCTTGCTTTTTTATTCAAATTGGGCCTAAATTATTGGGCCTGCATTTATTACAATATAAACAAAATTACAAAAAAGAAGAACAAAAATCATTTGCAAGGGGTTAGTCTTGCATTTATAAAACAAATTGGCAAATTAAGATTGTTCTCATTTGTTTAGGGCTTAGCCTTGCATTATGATTAAAATTGGGCTAAATTTGATTTTCTGGAAAAAAAAGTTGTAAGGGGTTAGCTTTGCAATATTATACACATTTTGCTATAATTAGATTTTTAGAATAATTTTCGAAATTTGTATTTAATTCAAATGCAAAGCTAACCTCTTGCACATTTAAATAAATTGTACTGATTATTAAATTATAATTTTGTTCTCAAATGAATCAAATTGTACCCAAATTGTTAAAAAAATGTAGCCAGGGCCATATTCATTTGTTTACACCCTAATAATATTGAACAGACAATTACGAACCGTCACAACATTAACGCTGATTGCAGGCTAAGCTTTACTCTATTGTAATATTTAAATTACTTTTTTTTTTTTTAACTTTGTTGTTTTTGTATGTGCAAACAATTCTTTCCAATGGTATAAATGAGGGAATTAAGATAACAATATAACGTCTGCATTGGTGGTGAGGGTATAACCAACAGAACTGATAAAAGAAAGAAAAAGTTATGACTCTTCTTGGCTTTCTGGCCAACCACACCTCCTTACCTGTCCAAATTCCCCGACTTCCAAGGGAGGAGACGAAGTTGCGCCTAAGCCTTGCTGCCTAGCCAGCAAACGAACCCTGAATATATACAAAGACGCCAACCTGAACTTCGCAGACAGTCCCAAACCGGCGAATTATAAAGCGATTGAGCTAAATTCGGTTGGTATTTGACGACTAAAAATTAATCCTCTTAAACAGTCTCTTGGTGGCCGCTGTGGCTAAACAAGTGTGTGGTTTGCAACAGTCAACATCACAATGCAAGACTAACCCCTTACATACAGCCTAATTCTTGTTTGACAAATCAAATTTAGCCTAATTTTGGTTAAAATGCAAGACTGTCCTCTTATAAATGAATATTTTTTGAGAAAAATCTAAAGTGTGCTCTGTGAATGGTCACCATTTTCATAAAATCAAATCAAAATCGTAGCATTATGCATAGAGAAAATACGTAACAAAATGACCTTGAATGAACTTGAATTATAAAAATGCGTCGCCTTCAAATTTTGAAATATCTACTAATAATTTGTTTATTATGTAATATCCCTGTCACACCGGAGCTACGCTGCCGTTGCGCTCCCACGGCGACTAAAAAAGTTGAAAAACGCAGTAGAAGCGCAGTAGGATTGCCAAGAGCGTAGTGGGAACGTAGTGGAGTCTACCTAGGTCGTGGGAGGGTCTCCATGGTCGCCAAACCTCGGCGATTGTTTTGAGCCTTCTCAAAACAATCGCGGAGGGTCGGCGACCTGGTCCAAAACGCAGTGAGAGCGTAGTGGGATCTCAAAGAACGTACTAGGGACGTAGTGAAGTCTACCTGAGCGTGTCATGATCGTAGCAAGAGCGAGTTGGTATCGCCGTCTGCCCAATCTGCGACTGATACCCCTGTCAGACCGGTGTGCAATCCCACAGCGACCTTACTGCGATGCAGGTTTCATCAAAAACGCAGTGGGGTTGCCAACAAATCCTGAAATCGATGAGGTAGGTAGCTCACAATACGCTCTTGACTCGCTCACTGCGCTCTCACTACACTCTCACTGCGACCTATGCGTTTCCAGTTTGATCATCGCCGCGCTCTCACTGCGCCCCCACTACGCTCTACGCGATCTCGCTGCGACCAAGGCGACCTCGCTATAACCTCGCTACGACCTTACTACGCCCTCACTACGTCCCCACTACGTTCTGTGCGTTTGTACCGCGTTCGCGCGGCGACTATAAATACAGCGAGCTCGATGTTGCTGGATATTTGCTATCTGTTGTACAATTATTATGTTCTGCCTCTCTACAGCCATGGTGAAGAGGAGATGCACATTAGTATGTTGTGTGGAGGATATAGACTGCATTTATACTATTTGTGGCCATTACGCATGTCAAAGTCAGAACGTACTATACACGCAGTATAATCGCAGTATAATCGCACTGTGAACGTACAGGAAGCTCCGTAACATCGCCATGGACGCATTAGGGGCGCCATATTCGTACTGGCAGCCCCGTGTGGACGCAGTATGAGCGTGAAAAAGCCCTATACGACGTAGTAAAAGCGCAGTAGGAGCGCGGTAAGAGCGTAGTGAGAGCGTGACAAGCGTACAGTGGTCGTACTTCAGACGTACTTCAGTCGCAGATTGGGCAGACGGCGATACTAACTCGCTCTTGCTACGATCATGACACGCTCAGGTAGACTTCACTACGTCCCAAGTACGTTCTTTGAGATCCCACTACGCTCTCATTGCGCTCCCACTGCGTTTTGGACCAGGTCGCCGACCTTCTGCGATTGTTTTGAGCAGGCTCAAAACAATCGCCGAGGTTTGGCGACCATGGAGACCCTCCCACGACCTAGGTAGACTCCACTGCGTTCCCACTACGCTCTTGGTGATCCTACTGCGCTTTTAGTTGCCGTGGGAGCGCAACGGCAGCGTAGCTCCGGTGTGACAGGGGTATCAACACGGCTGTGGAGAGGCAGAACATAATAATTGTACAACAGATAGCAAATATACAGCAACATCGAGCTCGCTGTATTTATAGTCGCCGCGCGAACGCGGTACAAACACACAGAACGTAGTGGGGACGTAGTGAGTGCGTAGTAAGGTCGTAGCGAGGTCGTCTTGGTCGCAGCGAGATCGCGTAGAGCGTAGTGGGAGCGCAGTGAGAGCGCGGCGATGATCAAACTGGGAACGCATAGGTCGCAGTGAGCGTGTAGTGAGAGCGTAGTGAGAGCGCAGTGAGCGAGTCAAGAGCGTACTGTGAGCTACCTACCTCATAGATTTCAGGTTTTTTTGCCAGTTTTCGGCGACCCCACTGCGTTTTTGATGAAAACTGCATCGCAGTAAGGTTGCCGTGAGATCGCACTCCGGTCTGACAGGGGTATTAGCAACAATCTTGGAAAATGCTGTGATGGGCGCTCTTTAAATTTTTATCTTATGATTTTTTATCTTAAGATTTTTGTTTGTCAGGAAACAGCTTTACTTGCATATACATGCGTATGTTGAGCTCTTTTGTTCATAACATCAGAAACTAACTGACGCATTTGTATAATTCAATGGTCATTTTGTTACGTATTTCTCCATGCTTTACCTACGATTTAGATTTTTATTTTATGAAATGAGGCCATCCAAAGAGCTTGAAAATGGTGTATAACTTGGCCTTCTGGGTACTGGGCCCCCTATACTTTTATTGATAAAAATATTTAGTTTGGAAGTCATGGTAATTAGTCCAAAGTTTATTGACCCGTATCTCAAAAATTAACACGCCAAAATACCACCAAAAAGAAAATCAGTTCTTATGGGCGTTTCTTATATAGGCCAATCATAACACCGAATATCATTTCAATCAGTGAGGGTCAGGTCCAAAAGCGTGTTGAATTGACACAAAATGACTCAAATTGTGAGGTGTTGGCATTGCATTTTTATCAAAATTTGACAAAAACATTATAATAAAAAAATGTTTAATTGTTTTGTACGCAAAGTTAGGAAAACCTTTCACATTATTTCACAGAAATGGAGAAACAAAATTCACACCTTTTCACAAAAGTGAAAACATATTTTCACGCCTTTTGACACAGGTGGGAAAATTGGCGAAATACCTTTCACAAAAAAATCCATTCCCATTTAGTGCCGACTTTCAATAAGCCATTTGCGCGTGACCCCGAGTTAAATTTAAATAACATCTGGCACACTGACTTGTTCACGCAGCTTGGCACAGTTTAACTTTAAATTCTCCAGACCCAAGACACTGTTGCTATATCACGTGATTCGGGGCAAGCTTTTGCATAGTTACGTAAGAGACGCTCAGCACCAATACATTGTTTACAATGGGTGAGAATGGCAAAAAGACACCAGACCATTCCAGAGCTGGGGGTTGCTAGCGTATGACGCGTAAGGCTTGCCCCGAATCACGTGATATAGCAACAGCGTCTTTGGTCTGGAGAATTTAAAGTTAAACAGTGCCAAGCTGTGTGAGCAAGTCAGTGTGCCAGATGTTATTCAAATTTAACTCGGGGTCACGCGCAAATGGCTTATTGTAATACATGGAATTCCAAAATTAATGACTGGAACTGTCTAATCATTATAAAGTGACCATCTCAGAAACGTTTAACACGCCGTGTAAGACAAACACTGCTATTTTCTCATCTCGATGCTACAACCATCTCAAGTTTCAAGACTCGCCCCAACAAACTTAAAAAGAATACGTCATTGTTTTTTTGTTCCTTCTATTTTTATTCAATATCAAAAAGAAACGCTTCGCTCATCATACATGAAGCATTGATTCAATGCTGCTCACAGAAATCGCTGACCTAGAATAATAATAAAAAAATAAGGTCATTTCGGTCTATTATAAGGTTAAACTAAATGCGACTATTATAATACATAATTTAACTGGGAATAGAATAAATTGTGCATTGAAACATGCACCATGTTCACTGATACATAATACAATTTATCGACTGTTGTCAAGAGTGTCAGCCGGGTATATGTTTAAGTATTATATCTACCGAGCTGAAGTAGTTGGACAGGTTAGTTTCTTAACAACCTGCTCCAGAGTGATTATAATGTTACTCATTAATGGTAGTATATATCATTTGCAAACATACAAACAAAACTACTGAACTATTATGAAATACCTTACTTGAGTACAGTCTCCAACATCCTGTTAAATCACAGCACCTAGTGTGCTGTCATTTTCAAGAAAAGTTGAAATGTTTGTGTAGCAATTTCCAACGATGGTCATAGTCGACCATCGTTGGAAAAACCAGACTAGTTTTACAATTGGTTACGCGTTCCAAATGAAGCACGATATGTGGCAGAGAAAACCCCCCCTCTTTTGTGTTGACCATTGCGTTCCCGGAATCTGAGGAATTCCTTTTAGGTTTCAAGGGGGGATGTGTTAGGTAACAATAGTGTTGAGTGTGTATAAGGTATAGGGATAAGAGGGGGTACCCCTCTGCCACATATCGTGCAGGGTATAACCATAGAGAAAGGAACAGAAACGCATTCCGTACAAGCCAGTTAGTCTGGTTCCTTGCCCTGACAATTCTCTACCTATAAAGGTCAGGGAACCAGACTACAAGAAAAGTGTTATTCTTTCTGGTTTTCCCAGCATCTGTGAACCTGAAACATTTAAAGGTAGGATACACCATTTGCAGATATCGAAACATTTTACTACCGAAATATTAAGAAATATCTTACTTATTTGAAAGAAAATAATGAATGTACGCATCCAGCAAAATGACTGCACTAGATATTCGGTAATGTTCTAAAAGAAAAATCACGATCACCAAAACGGCGATCGCAAAAAAACAACAACATAAACAACGGAACAACTGCCCGAAGCCGGTTGAAAACGAACTCCGTTTTTCTTGCTTTTCTCAGCATCCATTATTGTAAAACTTCGGACAGGTCAGTTAAACGATATTTACTATAAAATACAACCCCCTAAATTCAACCACTCATGATATTAATTCAAACAATTACCAATGGTGTATTCTACCTTTAACGAGCGAGTGAAATCATATGTGACCCAGCAGGAGTAAATGAGACACTTTGAGGCAAAAATGAAAATTGAGATTTGATTTCATCATTTAAAGCTTGTTTAGCTTTAAATGATGAAATCAAAATCTCAATTTTCATTTTTGCCTTAAAGTGTCTCATTTACTCGTGCTGGGTCACATATTTGCTAAAATACTAATCCCCTAATTCCTTCAATTACAACAAAAGCAAATGGTGCATACTACCTTTAAATCGGTAAAAAAAAAATCGAATGGTACGCATTACCTATGGTTTTGATAATTTTAATGTAATGTCGATTTCGAAATATCTTCAGGAAAGTGATGGTACGTTTGGGAAGTACATGTACTAAAAATTGCACCGTACAATTAAAATAAAAGGAAGAAATTGTCATGCTTTGAATGTACAAATTTGATTTATTTTATTAAGAATAAGCTATTGATGACTTTCAAAATGTATATACAAGATATGAAGAACGACACTGGTACAATTGACCATTTGTGTGTGGAATTTAAATAATATCTGGTACACTGACTTGTTCACACAGCTTGGCACAGTTTGACTTTAAATTATCCAGACCAAATACACTGTTGCTTTATCACGTGATTCGGGGCAAGCTCTTGCATAGTTACGTTAGAGACGCTCAGCACCAATACATTGTTCACAATGGTTGAGAATGGTACAAAGACACCAGACCATTCCAGAGCCGGGGGTTGCTAGCATATAAAGGCTTGCCCCGAATCACGTGATAAAGCAACAGTGTCTTTGGTCTGGAGAATTTAAATGTAAACTGTGCCAAGCTACGTGAACAAGTCAGTGTACCAGATATTATTCAAATTCCACACGCAAATGGTCAAGTGATCAATACTCGTTACATTATACATATAACAGTGTGACTAACTGAGTAATTTCAAATCGTAATAAACAATCAAATTTTGTGGCCAAGTAATTACCGAGTACCAGCTTAACTACCAGATATTAAGATGGTTATGGATAAAGCTGCATAATACAGACACTGGATAGTTAATACTTTGCCAAAGAAATTAACAACTTTAGACAATCAGAACCTTGAATGAATTGAACTTTTAAGGCTAAAGCGTTTAATAAGTACTCGACCGAGTACTTTCCGTCCCAAAACTTTGAATAAAAAGTATCTTTATGTGTGCAATGAACAGCTCAATATTTGGTAGTGAACAAATACTCTTCGGAAAGTACTCGGAAAGTCTTCAACTACAACAAGTGGTCCGTATAATTGGTCAGTATGATAATTAATCTATGAATTAATTATGTGGTTTTTTTTAAAAGAGATAAACCCTACACTTGTATATTATATTATTACTCTGCATTCGCTACACATGTAGATATTCTAAGAAATATAATTGATAAAAAAACCACATTGATGAATCTGACAGAATATGTACGCCAAGGACACAATACATAAATGCTATAACAATCCAATCGCACAGAACACACAAACACCCTTGCAGACAACAGACAAAACGTTAAAGTTAAAGTATACATTTTGCAGCTATCCAAAAGTAACCATCCAAAATATACATGTACTGTTGAAAAAGCTTACTGGTAAAGAATTTCCAAAGATGCGTGTCAGAGACCTATCTTTGGAAATGTCCATCAGCGAATGATGCGCGCAGGCGGTGGAACGATACACGTGAGCACAAACACATACACGTTTGTTTAACCCTAACTACCCCAAACCCATCAAACTCCAACTGCAGCTTTTGGCAGGTTTTGGCAGGTTTGGTACCAAACCGTAACAACTTGTTGTTAGACTTTGTTTGACTCAGTACCAAAGGCCCAGGGAGACCCTGTTGAATTCTGTGAGGTTCAGGACAGTAAGGCATGAGACTTGTCAAAATGTTAGAAATTTGGAGAATGCACAGGCATTTATACGCGAGTGACCCACATGGTCACGGCACAGTTCCGGGTCAACTGTAAGTGTATGTACACTTACACCTTGTATGTGTGTCCCCACTAAAATACATAATGCCACTGGCCAGTTATCACTGTTCCAAGTCAATAAAACTTCAACTGTTGGAGTTTGGCAGGTTCAGTACTGTTAGGTTCAGTACAGTTTACCAAAAATTACTAAACATGTGTGAGCTGTTGAAGTTTGTTAGGTTTGGTATGCTTCCTAGTGCGAGAGCCTAGGGGGTTAGGGTTATGGTGTAAATCGAGGAGTTTCTTTTGTTCCTCTCAATAATTTTTTTTCCGACGGCTCTCATTGGTTTTGTACACGAATCTCAATCGAGGTCGTCCTCGATTCTAACACTAACCCCAATTCACCTTCGAGTCGCCAGGCATGTGTCCTCCATTTACACCATAAACCAACGCAGAATTATTGGTCAGTCAGCTGTGCTTTAATAGTTACCTGAATGCCAATTGTAGTCGCCATTCAAATTGTAACTTGATTTAAAATCGAAATTTTAAAATAGTATTTTCTTTGAATATACAGCAATCATAGAGAAAAATACTTCATCAGGTTAATTTGTTCTTCTCGGCGCGTTTAAAAAAAAATATCATACCATAATATTTATTTTTGTGTTGGAAATCAACTGATCCGATGAAAAAGTTGCACGCCTGTGTAGTTTATCACAAAATCTTCTAAAGCCCTGTTCGCACTGGACTTAATTAGGGCAAACTAACCGAGCCAATGGGTAACTTACCCATTTCAAGTCCAGTGCGAACAGCCTGGGTAACTTTCCTTACAGGTAACTTACCCACGCCGCATGGGTAGTTTAACCGAGCCAAAGGTGCCCAGGAAGATTGACCAGGTCAGTTTAACCGAGCCAGAAAATCCAGTGCGGACGCGACGTCTCGGTTAAATCTTCCATCACCCATTATGTAAGAAAATAATGTTGAGAGCTAGCGTCGGGAACAGACGATCCGGTCGTCAAGTCGCGGTCATAGGTCACGCAGGGCGCCCTCTTTATTGTTTTGGAGCCAGCTCGGTTAGTTTACCCATGGTCTCAGAAATTTTACCCGCGTCAATTAAATAAAAGTGCGGACGGTGGGAAGATTAACCCATCGGAATGTTACCCGGCGTCACGGTAAAGTTACCCAAAATGTTTATCCAGTGCGAACACGGCTTAATTGCCAATAAATTTGGTTGTATTCATTATCAGTGATAGAAACATCAAGCAAATTATGCAATCCACGTTTTGGCACTTTCAATGGAAATATTTCCCCTGAAAAACTAATTGTTGGACTCGTATATTATCAGAGCACTGTTAAACCATGGCTTCTATAATTATCCCTAACCCTGCCAGACCCAGCACAGTGCATCTGTCGTGACTGCTTGACCTTGCTGCACTCTGCACACAAGTCAATGTGACAAAGTATGCAATCTGATGCGTCTGGCAGGGTTTAATAGCCAAAATACCCTGGAGGGTTAGGGTTATGAGAACAAAAATATTTGGTACAATCACAGGTGAATAACGTACACACAACAGATCTGTGTAAATCCCAATATTACTATTTACAAAAACGTTTAGTCGATTTGTACACGATACAAGTTTGGTGCACTGATGCACCCAAATATTAAAAAAAAAAAAAACATTATTCAGAACATTATTAAAGTCTACATAATTTTATCCTGAGCTACAAGAAGCTATGTCTCGCATGATTTAAATGATTTAAATCCTTTATTGAAAGAAATTTGTTGAGACTTTTTAAAAGTAGGATACACCATTTGCAGATAAAAAACTTTACTACTACCGCGGGGTAAATTATTAAAAAATGTCTTACTTATTTGAAATTAAATAATGATTCTAGGCATCCGGACCAATACCTACTCGGGCAACAAGGAGCAAGTTCGGGCGCGAAATACTATAGTTAAACATAGTTTGACTAACGTCGCTCGAACGCAGAATGGTTGGACTATCTAGTCGACTATTTGGAACCAGACCCCGGAGCACGGTTGCCGCTGGTTGACAGTAGCCTCTTTTCATAGGAAAACATGGAGAGAACCAGTGACGTAGAAAAAGGTGATGTCATTAAGTGAAAATCTGGGGGCCTAATGTAATTTTTGTCTTGTTTATGGCTTATCCTACTTATAATGCGTGAAAGAATAGTGGCAATACCCATTTCATTCATGTCGCAAATGTAAACAAAGCGGTTGCCATCTTTTCAACAATAGTTCGACTAGAGCCGTTCGAGCGAACTGCATTTGAGCATGCGCATTGGTAAAGCAGAGACTGACTATAGTTCACGCCCGAACTTGCTCTTGGCTGCAACAGTGTTTGAACCGTGTTCCTTCAATCCTTGCTCTAACGCATGGTTGAACTTACAAACGTTTTACGACAAAACAAGTCCCCCAAAAAAATGGTTCCTCACATTTTAAACCTCTGGTATTTACACCTCTAGAAAAAAATGTCATGCCGACCAACCGACCCAAATATAAACTTTTTATTTTTATATTTGCACCAAGGCACCTTTACAGTACCCATTCTTTCATTCTCCACAGTATAAACTTTAATTGGTTAAAGAAAAAAAACTTTACAATAAAACCTCTGGAATTCCAAATTTCAAAAGAGATTTATGCTGGCTGACGTATTATAAGGGACTGGTTGAATTTGGAGGTTTTTTCGAGGTTTGGGGTTAATCATAGAGCCATTATTTTCATATAACCATCAGCCACTTTCTCCGATGTAATGTACATTGTTTGTGATTGGTATTTAGCTATTATTAGCTTAGCATATAACACTTACAGGAAATGTTGGCTTGTATCCTGATTTTACTCAGCAAGAGTTTTTTGTGCTTAAGCAAATTGTTTGGTGCTTATAAATTAAGTTATAAATTAATGTTTGGTGCTTATAAATTAAGTACAATTAAAGGTAGTATACACCATTTGCAGATATCGAAAATATTTACTACCGAATTATTAGAAAATATCTTACTCATTTGGAAGTAAATAATGATTCTAGGCATCCAGCAAAATGATTGCGCTAGATATCCTGTAATTATTCCGAAAAATTGAATTTGTTTTTGAAAAATTTGCGATCGCGGTCCGGCGATCGCGAAAAAAAAAAGATAACATAAGAATAACTGCTCGACGCCGGTTGAAAAAACCCGCTGTTTTTCGTGCTTTTCTCGGCATCCATGATTTAAAAACTTTGAACAGCTCAGTTAAAACGATGTTTACTAAGGGAATAAATGTGTGTTCGGGAGGTTTTAACCACTCTGTTTAATACCGCTTGGAGTCTGGGTGCTGATAATTACCCGAGCCGAAGGCGAGGGTAATTATCAGCACCCAGACTCCAAGCGGTATTAAACAGAGTGATTAATACCGACCGAACACACATTTATTCCCATTCATAAATACCTTTTTTGTAAAATTCAGCCAAAAAAGCCCCGAAAATCACGGCAAATTGTCGCAAGTAAATTTTGGTGTTTCGCCATTCTGTGTGTTTTCCCCTATCCATGTTCACGGGCCACTGTCAAATGACATGTTTCCGCCTCTGTCGCTCTACGTCACAATACATGCAATAAAGCGTATTTACCATTGATCTCCATTATATAGACTGGATAGGCCTCCGCGTCTAAATGGCGTACGCGCGCGTGTTTTTTTCAAAGGGAAAAGAACGAACGTGACGCGACCGCGTTTGTGCACGACTTATGGAATTTTTTTAAAAAGTGGAAGACTTTTTTTCTTAAATTCGTGTTATTTGGAGGAAAACAGGATTTTGCACCCGAATGGTTCAAAATAGATAAGAATAATGGTCTGCGCAGCAGTGAAGTGCCCGGAGAAGGATGTCCATTGAGTTGTCCATGTGCAGGGGCTACTTTTGTTGCCAACTGGTTTTAAACACTTCTAGCCATGTCTTTATCGTCCGTTTAAAACCGGCCACGTGACGGGCTCTCGACCAATAGGAATGTCTAAACTGTCCCAGGTATTTATGAATGTAAAATACAACCCCCCAAATCTACCCATTCACGATAATTCAAGCAATGACCAATGGTGTATACTACCTTTAATCAGAACAACTGTATTCTTCTTAAACACCCAACCACCCATAGCAGAACTTCCTCAGGTGATCAGACCTTTCAATATGTTGCCCCTTCTCTGTTAACCAGTTCGCGCCGGAGGACATATATACACGCACAGTTTTCCCAAAATTCAAAACAGGTGACGCTTAAACACGTCACAAGCAAGGCCGTAAATGTCTGTCAGCAGCGAGCAAGACCAAAAATGCGTGGGTGGGCTTTCCGATACCATCGGCCTGAACCCGCCTCGGATCGAGTTTTGTAATAATTCTTAAATAATTCTGCGCCTCAGCTCGGTGATGTTAAAATAATCCCAGCGCAAACTGGTTAATATGAGAAATACTACCAGCTTAAACTGTTTTAAGACGCTCCTGAAAACGCATCTTTTTGGCAATGCTTTTGATCTATGATGGGTTTATTGTAATTTTTTTTTAAATAAAAATTCTCGTATTTTAGGGCAATATTATTTTTATATATATACATTGTACATCATTTTTTCTTCTAATCCTGATTTGTAATTTTGATGCTTTATGGTGTTTTTAATGAGATTACTTTTTAATTAATTTATTTTAATGGAGTTCAATCAACACTAGTTTTTATGCCCAGTTGCATCCTTGTACAGCGCATTTGAATCTATTTATATAGAATTTGCGCTTAACAAATATCATTATTTTACTTAATGGGCACTTTGGGAGACAAATTAGTGATAGTTTTGATTCACTTGGGAGATAGTGGCACTTAGGAAGACATTTCAATGTCTTCCTAAGTGTCTAGCTACCCCACAAAACGATATTTGGGAGTTATTTTTGCACGGAGAAAACAGATTTGGGTCTAAATAGCATAAATCTCGAAGATCATAGAAAAAAGGGTTAGGGTATAAAAGTTAGGGCAGTATCCATTTTCTGCACGACTCTTTGGGATTTTCTCCCAAAGTGCCCATTTGGGCGTTTTATTATTATTATTGATATTATTATTATTATTAAAGGAAAGCAGGGTGGGGGGATGGGGTGGGGGGAGGGGGGGATATCTTCTACTGTTACCAGGAACATCTCTTGAAAGGTTCCCGTTGTGCGTGGCCCACAGATTCCTGACTTTTATTAGTCAACTCCTTCAAATCCTTCAGCATTCTCAACGGCCGTGCGCAGTTTCTCCTTGAGAATGTAGTAAGACTCGTAAGGAGGCAGATCCAACCGATTGAAACTGTGGAAGAAAAAAAAATCAAAACAATTCCTGTACTTGGAAGTTTCCCCCTGAATAAAGAATGGCAAGATCTGTGTTTTTAGCAGGGCATTGTGGGCAATTCAACATTGTGCATTATTACAATTACAATCACAAAATGGATTTGAAATTTCGGTTAGAAAGTCTCATTATTAAGTTTTCAAGAAGAAATTATTTATTCAACTAGTTGCTTTTTTGCATTGTTGGCAAAGTCAGAAGTGAGTTTAGAAGTCAATCACAAGTTAGGTTTTATAGTCCGACAGATTGGTGCAAAATAGGATAGAATTGTTCACTTGTTGATAAAAGCATGAAATTTGGCACACAGCTATAGTACGTCATGAGAAGTACATTTGGCTATATGTGATGCGATCAAGCAAAATCAGTCGGAACTCTGCAATTCTTGTTTTGAGATCGGGTCAAAATATGTTCGTAGGGGTGGAAAAATCCAAATTGACTTTTTTACAAAAACAGAAGGGAAAAATATTTTTCTTTTACATGAAAATACTCTTTTAACAAAATTCAGAAGGGAAGTGATACAAAAACATGATTTTCTCAGTTTTTTAATTTTTAACGTGCTGGTGTTTATATGGTTGTAAATTTGTTATCCAAGGTCGTATTCACATGGGGTTTTCACTGAAATGGAGCCTGAAGTACGCTACAAAAGAATATGTAAGAATCCTGAAAAATGACCAAGGCCTACTTCAGACTGATTTTGCTTGATCGCATCACATATGGCCATCACAGATAGAATTAACATGCCATGGCAGTCATTTCGAAAATTGCTTGTTATTCTAACTGTATTTTTTAAAGGGACAAATCTGCAATGGCTCTTTAGCCAAATATGTTTCTCATGACATACTCTGTGTGCAAAATTCTATGGTTTTCTCATTTAATTGATTAAAGTTTACACCAATCTGCCTGACTAGTTACAAGTAACAGGTGGTGAGCTATGACTGAGGGCTGCTTTTTCCATGGCCAAGTGAATGGGTTCGTGACACATGCCAAGAGGTTCCCATCGCGCAATTGACCATTTGCGTGTGGAATTTAAATAATATCTGGTACACTGACTTGTTCACCCAGTCAGGAACCACATAACGACCGAGGATCAATATTGTGTTTTCCCTTGTTCCTTTACTATACCCTAACCCCATTACTTAGCGCTTGCCCCAACGATCGAGGACCGAATTCGGACAATCAAACCGTCGATCGAGGATCCTTTGTTCTCTTTTGTGTTTCGACCCTCGATCGTAATACGATACAAGAGCACACAGCTTGGCTCTAAATTGACTTTAAATTATCCAGACCAAATACACTGTTGCTATATCACGTGATTCAGGGTTAATTCGGGGCAAGCTCTTGCATAGTTACGTTAGAGACGCTCAGCACCAATACATTGTTCACAATGGTTGAGAATGGTACAAAGACACCAGACCATTCCAGAGCCGGGAGTTGCTAGCGTAAGGCTTGCTCCGAATCATGTGATATAGCAACAGTGTCTTTGGTCTGGAGAATTTAAAGTCAAACTGTGCCAAGCTGTGTGAACAAGTCAGTGTACCAGATATTATTTAAATTCCACACGCAAATGGTCAATTGCCCATATATTGTGTCCTTGGGCAAGCCGCTTCACCCCAACATGCCTCTCTACAGTATAAATGCACTTTAGCAGTCCAGTGTATAATTTGCACTCTAAGAGCATACAACAAAACGAAATGTTCAAATTAGCGTACCACGTGTGGGCTCTGGGTAGGGACTCAGGCTTGCCCCATTTCTCTATGGTGAAGAGCTGCGGTCCGTTGCTGCCATACAGATGAGCAAAGCCGTTCATGGGAACGCGGGAGGTCCCCGTCACAAACTGCAGCAGACGGGATCGCATCTCGGTATCGAAGGACAATATGGCCTGTGGTGAAAATAGGATTACATTGAAACTCAATACTCATGCACTTAATGCCATGTTCCCATTGGACTTTTTTGGGTTAACCAGTTTGCGCCGGAGGACGTATATACACGCAAAGTTTTTCCGAGATTCAAAATCAATGACGCATAAGCATGTCACGAACAAGGCCGGAAATATCTGTCAGCAGCGAGAAGGGCCGGAAATGCATGGGTGTGCTTTCTGGTACCTGAAGGATCAAGTTTTGTTAAAAATAATCTCGCAGCTCGGCTCGGTGATGTTAAAATAATCCCGGCGCGAACTGGTTAACGTACTGCAACCTTTCTGTAGAATGACAAAATTAAATCTTATGGGAACCTGCGGTATACTATTGTCTCTGACAATGTACCGTGGCGGTGATGTAAACTACCAGGCCAAAAGTGGTTGCGGAAAGTTCCCACTTAAAGCTGCAAAAAGTTTCTGCTCAGCCGCTGACAAGGTTTCCCGCTTAGCCGCACAAGGTTTCCCGCTTAGACGCAGAAGGTTTCCGCTCAGCAGCAGAACGTTATCAGCGTCAGCAATGTATGACATTCTGCCAGCTTAATTTGCAAGGCCAACAAACATTCTGTTGCAGTAAAACAAAGTCCCAGTGGGAACGCCTGGTAGAATTGCGCAAAGGCTAACGTCCGTCGATGTCAGTTTTGTATAATAATCGATATATCGGAAATTCAATATCGAGTATACTCGATGTATCGATTATTTCCCGTGTGCAAGATGAAGCCTAAAAACAGCACTCATTATACTGAAGACCAACAGTTTATGAGTTGCATATATACCGGTTTTCGGCTTGATCCTCCACTCATGTTGTTGGTCCGAAACAATATCAAGTTGCGCCAGCCCGCGTGTTTATGGTTTTACAAGGAAGATAAGAAATTATTACGGGTGCCACTTCTGCTTGCTTGGCGAATAGCAGGGTGCAGAGAACGCTCCCCGCAATTCCCGACTCTTGATTGGCCACCCCAAAATGACATCTGACTAATGGAGGGTTACGTCCAAAACAACCGATAGGCTGGGGCGGCATAGCCGGTTTCTTTTGAGATTTTACTGTGCAAGCGGTTGTTAACTATAGCGGCAGGCCGCGGGTGAAACACAAAGAACAACTTCACAACTAATCAAATGTTTTAAGCTACAAATAAAAACAGCAGCTTTTCTAATATACTAAAGCCCTGAGATTTTCTGGATAATCTGACACTCTTTCGGTGTTTTCGATATCATTTAGGAACATCGAAATTTAGATACATCAACATTTTTGATACATCGAAAAGTTTATATTTCGATACGATTAAAAAAGTGACATAGGCGATATCGATGTCAAAATAGTATCAAGTATTTGAGTAATATCGATATATCGACAGACGTTAGCAAAGGCATGTCGCGGTAAGTTTCCGCGCGGCCGTGAAAAACAAGTCCAATGGGAACACGACTTAGACAAAGGCTCAGACCAATAACAATGTCCAGGACCAACCATATAATGTATTCTCATTTATCAATACCTTTGGGTGAAAAAAAAAGTCAAGTTTCAAACGATTTTTTTCAACAGTTATACTGGATAGTTTGTGAAACGCCCTTCTGGCAAATCAATGTGCACATACCTTCCATAGCCATTGTATGACAATGTGGTTTGGATGGTATCCACTACGGTAGGCTGTGTTGGTTCTCCAATCATTGACGTTAATGTCACCAAGCCCACTAAGCAACAGCTACGGAAATACAAAAACAACAGTTGAATGACAAGTGAAGGGCCTTATGTGACGCGCTCTAGGAAAAGGTGAAATAAGTTGCAAGTCGAGTTATGTACATGGTTCGAAAGTCCAGGATATAAGCTTTCCTTTGGTACATAGTAGTGCTCCATAGCCCCACCCGTTCCGATACGACGTCTTTGCATATCAATAGCTTCCATGGAATTCAAATTACACAACCGAGAAAATAGGCTTTCAAACACAACAAAACTAAGACAATACCTTGGAACCATGCACTCTTACAAGGCTTTTTTCTTCACTTTATTAATTGAAACCTAGTTTTTTGTTAATTAAATCTGAAACTTTAGATATTAAAGATGTAAAAAAAAAAAATAAAAAAAAAATTAAAATCAAATTTATAGAAACAATTTCACGCTCTCAACTTTAAAAGGCCATAAAAATGCATTGCGCGACTTATATCGCCTTTTCTTGGAGCGAGTCACATGATTATCAGTGGTGGTTTTTTAATACATGTATTAAGTTTGAATTCCACTATTCGGTTTCTATTTTGAAAATCGCATATTCCAAACTAACAAAAATAAATGAAGCCTTCCATTGTTTGTGTGACACGGCTTGAAGGCCAGCTCATGTAAAAGCAAATGTGATACTCCATGGTCTCTGATTGTAACTGCTTTCACTTACTAGTGGTTTCTTTAGCCTGTCCAATTGAGAAGGGAAGGGGAAGAAGGGAAAGGGAAGAAGGGAAAGGGAAGAAGGGAAGGGGGTGTATTACCTCCAGTTCATTCTCATCAAATATCTTAAGGAGGTCCAAGGGTACCAGGTCTAGAAAACCCTGCAGGGAAAATAAAATATAACATTTTAGAAGACAACCTGAAACATTTACCAAGATCAAATTAGACTTATTGAGAACAAGGGAAATATGTGGTTCGCTGTTTTAAACATACGTGCAATAACTATGTCCAGGCCCATGAGCCGGTTTTCAAACGTACGTTTAATACTGGCCAACCACATATTTGTTCCCATTCATAAATACGAAGTAAAAATAATACGCTGCCGGGTGACGTCATCTTGGTGAGTATCGCTATTAAGTTAACCAAAGTTCATGTCATCGTGCGTGCATCCAGTCTAAACTGAAGCTGCAGTAGTATAACGCGCATCGCGCATGCTATGCTAGCGCGCGAAATCATAGAGGGCGCTGCCGTGCAGTATTCTTTTATGTTAGCACCAAAAATTTCATTTGGAACCCGCCTCGTAGACATGTAGTCTGTGTCATGTAATCTTTACGGAACCAGTCTCAGTAACGTTACTAGATTTCCCGTCTTTGACCGACGAAGAACCTAAATATCTTGTGCTGAATAAAGATGCTAAATCAACGAAGGCCGTTATCGACAAGGCAGTGAATATTTATGAGGTGTAGTAAAACAAATACAGCATGGTTTATTCCTGGAAACTAATTGGAATTACTGGTCCCTCGCTGTAGGTCAGCTCGACTACTTCTCTCCACTTCGTGTCGGGAGGTAGTCCAGCTGACCTACACCTTAGGACCAGTAATTCCCACTACTTCCCTTCAAACCATGCTGTATTTGTATACTACTAGTTCCTCGATGTAGGTCAGCTCGACTACCTCTCTCCGCTTCGCGTCGGGAGGTAGTTGAGCTGACCCACACCTTGGGACCAGTAATTCCCACTACTTCCCCTCAAACCATGCTGTATTTGTATACTATTAGTTCCTCGGTGTAGGTCAGCTGGACTACCTCTCTCCGCTTCGTGTGGTAGTCCAGCTGACCTACACTTCGGGACCAGTAATTCCCACTACTTCCCCTCAAACCATGCTGTATTTGTATACTATTAGTTCCTCGGTGTAGGTCAGCTGGACTACCTCTCTCCGCTTCGCGTCGGGAGGTAGTCGAGCTGACCCACACCTTGGGACCAGTAATTCCCACTACTTCCCCTCAAACCATGCTGTATTTGTATACTATTAGTTCCTCGGTGTAGGTCAGCTGGACTACCTCTCTCCGCTTTGCGTCGGGAGGTAGTCAAGCTGACCTACACCTCGGGACCAGTAATTCCCACTACTTCCCCTCAAACCATGCTGTATTTGTATACTACTAGTTCCTCTGTGTAGGTCAGCTCGACTACTTCTCTCCGCTTTGCGTCGGGAGGTAGTCGAGCTGACCTACACCTTAGGACCAGTAATTCCCACTACTTCCCCTCAAACCATGCTGTATTTGTATACTACTAGTTCCTCTGTGTAGGTCAGCTCGACTACTTCTCTCCGCTTCGTGTCGGGAGGTAGTCGAGCTGACCCACACCTCGGGACCAGTAATTCCCACTACTTCCCCTCAAACCATGCTGTATTTGTATACTACTAGTTCCTCTGTGTAGGTCAGCTCGACTACTTCTCTCCGCTTTGCGTCGGGAGGTAGTCGAGCTGACCTACACCTTAGGACCAGTAATTCCCACTACTTCCCCTCAAACCATGCTGTATTTGTATACTACTAGTTCCTCTGTGTAGGTCAGCTCGACTACTTCTCTCCGCTTCGTGTCGGGAGGTAGTCGAGCTGACCCACACCTCGGGACCAGTAATTCCCACTACTTCCCCTCAAACCATGCTGTATTTGTATACTACTAGTTCCTCTGTGTAGGTCAGCTCGACTACTTCTCTCCGCTTTGCGTCGGGAGGTAGTCGAGCTGACCTACACCTTAGGACCAGTAATTCCCACTACTTCCCCTCAAACCATGCTGTATTTGTATACTACTAGTTCCTCTGTGTAGGTCAGCTCGACTACTTCTCTCCGCTTCGTGTCGGGAGGTAGTCGAGCTGACCCACACCTCGGGACCAGTAATTCCCACTACTTCCCCTCAAACCATGCTGTATTTGTATACTACTAGTTCCTCTGTGTAGGTCAGCTCGACTACTTCTCTCCGCTTTGTTTCTGGAGGTAGTCGAGCTGACCTACACCTTGGTACCAGTAATTCCCACTACTTCCCCTCAAACCATGCTGTATTTGTATACTACTAGTTCCTCGGTGTAGGTTAGCTCGACTACTTCTCTCCGCTTCGCGTCGGGAGGTAGTCGAACTGACCTACACCTTGGGACCAGTAATTCCCACTACTTCCCTTCAAACCATGCTGTATTCGTATACTACGCAACTCCTTCACTACACGCTTGGGCCTGTAGAACTTACTACTACAATTGACAATCGACACTTGACAAGTTTACCAGCTATTCGCATTGGAATTAATTAGGTTAAGTTGACAACAGCCTCTGTAGGTTTTACCCCAAAAAGTTCAATACGAACGTGGCTTAATTATGGTGAATTCTTACCTCCATAAAAGCAGACATTTGTTTGCGGACTCGGTTGACAAACCGCCACTGAATCACAAGCCTGAGAAAAAAAAAAGGAAAATTAACTGTGCTAATCAACCAGTTCGTGTCGGAGGAATTCAAAACGGAAGACAGATAAACATGTCTCGAGCAAGGCCAGAAATATCAAGGTGTGCTATCCACAGATTCAGGACTGAAAGGTTCATGAAAAACAATCCGGCGCCTGGGCCCAGCCAATGTCAAAATAATCCCAACGTGAACTGGTTAAGTTATAGTATACCATTTGTCAGTTGTGCATTTTTATTGTTTGAAGCCGCAAAAGTGCTCAAAATGTAAAGAATGGTGCTTGACAACTAACCCGGTGAAATTTTCGCTCTGTGAATGCAGTATATTCTAAGAGAATAATATTCTACGATTTCAATTTTTTTTAACCCTCCTATGGTTTTACCTTTCAAAATCTGCTTACTTGACAAAATGGCTATAAATAAGTATGAACCTTTCAAAACGCTCCAGAATTTGTTGCTACTGCACCTTTCAAAACCTTTTGAAAGGTATTTTTTTCTCACACCAGTTTGTTCAGAGAGTTGTTTTACCTTTCAAAATCTTTCATAGGTCCCTTTTGTCAGACAGTTTTCTCACCTTTCAGACCTTTCAGTCCAAGAAACTTGAAAGGTTTTGAAAGGTCAGATAATTCTATGGCAACTGCCCTATATATAGGAGGGTTAAATTAAATTTCAAAAATATTTCCATTTTTGTAAGGAAATACTGTTTTTTGTTTTTTATATCTTTTTGGTTGTGGAAAATCAAAACTATTTAAGATATTAAACTTGGTTGGTTTAATTCCGTGTCTGCTACATTAAGACCACAACAATTGACTCACTGTATATATTCCCTCTTGTTTAAGTTGGTGATGGGAATCTCATCACCGTTTGGTTTCAGCTCCGTAGTCTTTGTCTGTTGTTTTAAGGAAAGAAACAAAAATTATCAAAAACTTTTAAATACAACTTGATTCAAATGGCAATTAATTTGAAGAGATGGCACTGACAATCTAACGTGGAAGATATCGACATTTCAGATATTGATAGCAAGACATATCTAGGCTTTACTACTGCACCTTGACAGTTATTTAGAACAATGACGCTCACAGGTTCGCTTGCAAGATGCACTACGTACAGAGACCAGATATGCCTACGTCATGCACGCAAGTTGAATACACACACAATTCTATTAGGAAATTCACAAGCAAAATAGCGAAAGGGCCAAGACGTACAAATCAGTGCATCGCTGTACAGTCCATTAACCACTGCTAAGAACGTCTTGGGACCAAGACTAGGTGCAATGAAGTTAGCAGATCCACGAATGTCTAAATTATTGAATTTTAAATCACAAATCCCCAAGTTGCAATTCTGCTTAACCTTTTTAAAGGCATTGAATAGTTTCTAGCGATTCTAAACAAGACAAATATTCTTTAGTTTTGTCCCAGTGAAGTCATTAGAAAACATAATAACCTTTGGATTCCTATTGTAAGAAAAGACGGACTAAATATTACCTGTCCAAAACTTTCTTCATCCACAGAAAAGGTCAATTCCAGGTCAGATGGGTCGTTCTCCTTGATCCAAAGAAGCGAGTTGTAGTATTCGGTATCCTAAAGGACAAGGAATTCCATAAAGGGTAACGACTGAAAAAACAAGACAATACTAGCACGATAATCGGGCGAGAGACGCTGTTTAATGAGACTGTTAATGTGAATACGAACAAGAAAGACCGAGTACAATGAGGCTACAATGTAAGTGCACTGCCAGTGTGGCTTATTGACGGCACCGCACAATGCCGCAGTGTAAACTATAGAGTATCCATTCTTTGACACAAATTCTTTGTTCCAATTGGTTGGCACTTTTTAAGTCCAGTGCGGACAGCCTAGGACGTTTTCCTCTCGGTTACTTTTCCCGAGTCCAGTGGTTACTTTTACAGGCCAGCTGCTGCCCGGGAAAACTTCCCAGGTAACTTTTCTCTAGATGATAAGTCCAGTGCGAACAGCGCGAGTCGGTAAACGCGGCTCAGGAAAATTTACATCCGGCCCCCTAGTCGATTTCATGCTACACAAGACACCGCGAATGCGCTCTTTGCATTGTTTACGTGCGCGAGCTGATGCATGCACATCGCATCGTGATCACATTCGCATGTGGTTCTGCAAAAAGAACAAAACCAGAAAAGAGCGTGGAGTATTTGTACTACATGTACTACATGTAGTGTCGAGGATGGCGGCAATGATCGATCAGCCAAAAAAGCGCGCGTGAATCGGGTACACTGGTGTCAATGCAGAAAGGTCATGCAAAGCGCCCTCATGAGTCATTATAATGACAGCTCGGCTACTTCTCCTGGTAAAACAGTGGCAACATTTGACCATTTTTTATTTTACCATCGTCTCAGTAAAACCTTCCCAAATTAAAGTCCAGTGCGAACACGGCTTTAGTCTGAATGGTGGTAGAACTAGACGATAGTTCCAGACAAGAGATTCAGATGCAGTCTTAACTTACCACTGACTCCATGTCAGCCAGCGTAATCTGTCTGTTCAGCATCATCTTGTAGAACGGTCGAATAAAAAATGCTGAGAATACAAAAAAACAAACGGACCAATTTCAGGTAGCTGCTAAGCAAAAGAATTTGCTTAGCATGAAAATTCTTCCTTGGCAAAAACAGGGTTACAAACCACATGTTCAGGTGATGTATATTGTTTTGTGACTGATAATCAATCAGCTGGTTTTGGCTTTAGCATGAAAAACACATGGAGTTGTGGCTGATAACCTATTTTTACTGAGCAATACTTTTTGTGCTAAGAAAATTTTGTCCAAATGTTGTTTAAAGGACCAACTTGAAAAAAAATCTACTACATGTAGTAATTTTTGGTTTAAGATTTGGAAAAAGCAAAAAGGATACACTGATAACAGAATGTAAATTCTTTGGGACGTACAACAGAATAATACTGTTAACTATGATAATGAATGACTATTACAGGACAATTCTGTTAAATGCAACGTACATCCAACCTTATAATGTACATGTACAAGGTGGTGGTGGTGGTGGTGTATAATTGCTTAATCATTAAACTTCATAGATTAGTAATGTACCACAACAAGTTTTTCCAACAGCAGCTCATTAACCAGTTCACTCCAGAGGACGTATAAATACACGCAAAGTTTTCCCCAGATTCAAAATGGATGACGCATAAACACGTCACAAGCAAGGCCAGAAATGTCTGTCAGCAGCGAGCAA
Source organism: Crossaster papposus (assembly GCA_037893245.1). Lineage (NCBI taxonomy): Eukaryota > Metazoa > Echinodermata > Asteroidea > Velatida > Solasteridae > Crossaster > Crossaster papposus. Next base: position 674,894 of record JBAIAA010000327.1, on the reverse strand, counting down.
GGCAGGAAAATGCATGGGTGTGCTTTTTGGTACCATCGGCCTGAACCCGCCTCGCATCGAGTTCCATTAAAAATAATCCCGCGCCTCGGCTCGATGATGTTAAAATAATCCCAGCGTGAACTGGTTAAAGTGTCTGACAAGTACGTCCCAAAAAACGCATTTGCCCTTGTGATCACAGTGAAAGAAACAAAAAATGAATAAAGATAATAAAACAGAAAAAACAGAAAAGACGCAAAAGGGGATAAAATCTTATAAGGATTTTACTTCGATTTTGTGAAGAGATCAGTATTAGTGTCTCGGCAACAGATCCAGCTGCTGCCAATTTATTGTGTCCTTGGGCAGGCCACTTTGCCCCAACTTGCCCTTATTCATCAGTGTAAAAACTGGCATCTTATTTCCGGAAAGATAACGGCAGGCTGATGAGCCTAAGGGAAGATGTCTGTAAAAGAGGACGTAAACCAAATGACGACAAATACTTACCGTCTAGAAGTTTGCCATGGTAGACTGCCATCCCAGCGACGCGGCCTATAAACTTGAAGTATGAGATGTGCTGCTCGTTGCACAAGCCTGAATCCGGGTTAATCTGCAGCGTGTAGTTGTCCCTGGGCACAACATAAATTTTGTCAGAAGTCAATCACAATGTAACTATCACAAGTAGAGTCACGAGGAGAATCACGAGTCTGGTGAAAAATCAAATCATGAGTCAGGTGACTTGAGTCATGACTTATGAGTCTGGTGACAAGCCACAAGTCTGGTGACAAGCCACGAGTCAAGTGACAAATCAAGCCTAGAGTCAGTTGACAAATCAAGTCACGAGTCAGTTGACAAATCAAGTCACGAGTCAGTTGACAAATCAAGTCACGAGTCAGGTGACAAATCAAGCCACGAGTCAGGTGACAAATCAAGCCACGAGTCAAGTGACAAATCAAGCCACGAGTCAGTTGACAAATCAAGCCACGAGTCAGTTGACAAATCAAGCCACGAGTCAGTTGACAAATCAAGCCACGAGTCAGTTGACAAATCAAGTCACGAGTCAGGTGACAAATCAAGTCACGAGTCAGTTGACAAATCAAGCCACGAGTCAGTTGACAAATCAAGCCACGAGTCAGTTGACAAATCAAGCCACGAGTCAGTTGACAAATCAAGCCACGAGTCAGTTGACAAATCAAGCCACGAGTCAGTTGACAAATCAAGTCACGAGTCAGTTGACAAATCAAGTCACGAGTCAGTTGACAAATCAAGTCACGAGTCAGTTGACAAATCAAGTCACGAGTCAGGTGACAAATCAAGCCACGAGTCAGGTGACAAATCAAGCCACGAGTCAAGTGACAAATCAAGCCACGAGTCAAGTGACAAATCAAGCCACGAGTCAGTTGACAAATCAAGTCACGAGTCAGGTGACAAATCAAGTCACGAGTCAGGTGACAAATCAAGCCACGAGTCAGTTGACAAATCAAGCCACGAGTCAGTTGACAAATCAAGCCACGAGTCAGTTGACAAATCAAGCCACGAGTCAGTTGACAAATCAAGCCACGAGTCAGTTGACAAATCAAGCCACGAGTCAGTTGACAAATCAAGCCACGAGTCAGGTGACAAATCAAGCCACGAGTCAGGTGACAAATCAAGCCACGAGTCAGGTGACAAATCAAGCCACGAGTCAGGTGACAAATCAAGCCACGAGTCAAGTGACAAATCAAGCAACGAGTCAGTTGACAAATCAAGCCACGAGTCAGTTGACAAATCAAGCCACGAGTCAGTTGACAAATCAAGCCACGAGTCAGTTGACAAATCAAGCCACGAGTCAGGTGACAAATCAAGCCACGAGTCAGGTGACAAATCAAGCCACGAGTCAGTTGACAAATCAAGCCACGAGTCAAGTGACAAATCAAGTCACGAGTCAGTTGACAAATCAAGTCACGAGTCAGTTGACAAATCAAGTCACGAGTCAGGTGACAAATCAAGTCACGAGTCAGGTGACAAATCAAGTCACGAGTCAGGTGACAAATCAAGTCACGAGTCAGGTGATAAATCACTCGTGACTTGATTTGTAAACTGACGCTTGACTTGATTTGTCACGTGTCAGGTCAGGTGACAAATCAAGTCACTAGTCAGGTGACAAATCAAGTAACGAGTCAGGTGACTTGAATTATGAGTCAGGTGACTTAAATTATGAGTCAGGTGACTTAAATTATGAGTCGGGTGACTTGTCATGAGTCGGGTGAAAAGTCATGAGTCCGAAACAAGTCAGGTAACACATCAAGTATCAGACAAATCAAGTCACGAGTCAGGTGACAAATCAAGTCACGAGTCAGGTGACAAATCAAGTCACAATTCACGAGTCAGGTGACAAATCAAGTCACGAGTCAGGTGACAAATCAAGTCACGAGTCAGGTGACAAATCAAGTCACGAGTCACTTGACAAATCAAGTCACGAGTCAGGTAACAAATCAAGTCACGAGTCAAATCAAGTCACAAGTTGGGTGACAAATCAAGTTACGGCCACAAACCTTTTTCGTGGGTTAATTTCAGTAACTACATGTAGTTTTCAACAATGTCTGCCAAAATCAAACCAAATTTTGGCAGATTTGAGATGGTTAAGTACATGTATTCTTTTTTATAGCTTTTCAAATATTGGAGTCGGATTGCCTCAATTTTTTAGTACGAGGCAGTAAAAAAAAAAAGGCTTGTTTTTGTCCTTGGGTCAAAAGCCCAAAATAGAGTCGGTCAAAAATGACAACCCCCCTCTCCAAAAAAATGACTTTAGGTATACCCTAATCCATCCATTTTTTAAGTACTTCATTCAAATCGGGAAGTGCCGTGGCCCAGTGGTCTGGAGCATTGAATTTGTGTTCTGCAGGTAGTTCTGCAGGTCAGGGGTTCGAGCCCAGCCTGGCTATAACACTTCCACACATTACTAATGCCTTGCTGTGGACTAGTTACCCATCCTAACCCTATTCGTGGTGTCAAGTGATCAGATTATCTTGTTTCAGTGTTTCAGGGGCTGGTTCTTTCACACTTTCCTTTAGTAGCCCACCACTCGAGTGACCTTTGGCCTTGTGATGGGCGATTTGCAGTAACAAAAATAATAAAATCTCCAGATTATCAATCTTGCAAATTGATGTTTGGTCCTGAAATAGATGCGACTTACATGGCAGAGTACTCAAAGAGACCATAGTATGGATTGAACATCTCCCTCGATAGCAAGAAGAACCATTCCCTGCATCACCAAGAAACCAAAACAAAAGGAAGATAAATATTTTTTTTTTACAAGAATTCCAGAATCGATTAATTAAAACTACATGAAGAAACTAATCACACAAGATCTGAGAATAATTTGTAATTATTGTAGCTACAGTATGCCGGGGTATAATCAATAATTGAATTGAAAATAATTCATGTCAGTTCACACATTCCTACAGCTAAATTCTTCAAAATAGGCACTTGGGGAGACAAATTAGCGTAAGTTTAGGTAATAAGGAGACAGTGGCACTTAGGGAGACATTTCAGTGTCTTCCTAAGTGTCTAGCTACCCTAAAAAAACGAAATTTGAGAGTTATTTTTGTCCTAGAACGACAGATTTTGGTCTAAATAGCATAAATCTCGAAGATCTTAGAAAAAAAGGTTAGGGTAAACAAGTTAGGACTGTTTTAAGTTTGTGTACATCTCTATGGAGAGTGCCTATTTGGAGATTTTTGTATAACAAATAATAATATATATTTAAAAATATATTTAGCATATTTATGCTGTCAAACCATAGAAGAGTTAAAGCAAAGTTACTAATCTATTTTAATAAATGTAATTTGCCTAGCATTGGTACCCATAAAATGCAGTCGCTACAGCGCCCTCATTTGACCAGGAATATGGTCTCTAAACAGTTTGCATGGTCATGTGAGGGCGCTGCAACTGCCATTTCGTGGGCCGCAAATAGGAAAATCACAATTATTAAAGTAGCTTTGGAACTGTACTCAACTTAAAATTGGAAGAAAAAAAATTGAGGATACTTAAAGGTAGGATACACCATTGGTAATTGCTTGAATTGTCATGAATGGGTGGATTTGGGGGGTTGTATTTTATAGTAAATATCGTTTAACTGTCCAAAGTTTTACAATCATGGATGGCGAGAAAAGCACAAAAAACGGCATTTGTTTTCAACCGGCGTCGAGCAGTTATTCTTATGCTATTTGTGTTTTTTCGCGATCGCCGTCCGGCGTTTTTTCATGAACTCTAGCGCTAGTTTTTCATGAACTCTAGCGCTAGTTTTTCATGAACTCTAGCGCTAGTTTTTCATGAACTCTAGCGGTAGTTTTTTCTTCTAAACACTAGCGGTTTTTTTTGTATGAACTCTAGCGCTAGTTTTTTATGAACTCTAGCGCTATTTTATTTATGAAATCTAGCGCTAGTTTTTTATGAACTCTAGCGCTAGTTTATTTATGAACTCTAGCGCTAGTTTATTTATGAACTCTATCGCTATTTTATTTATGAACTCTATCGCTATTTTATTTATGAACTCTAGCGCTATTTTATTTATGAACTCTAGCGCTAGTTTTTTATGAACTCTAGCGCTAGTTTTTTATGAACTCTATCGCTATTTTATTTATGAACTCTAGCGCTAGTTTTTTATGAACTCTAGCGCTAGTTTTTTATGAACTCTATCGCTATTTTATTTATGAACTCTAGCGCTAGTTTTTTATGAACTCTAGCGCTATTTTATTTATGAACTCTAGCGCTATTTTATTTATGAACTCTAGCGCTAGTTTTTTATGAACTCTAGCGCTAGTTTTTTATGAACTCTAGCGCTAGTTTTTTATGAACTCTAGCGCTAGTTTTTTATGAACTCTAGCGCTAGTTTTTTATGAACTCTAGCGCTAGTTTTTTATGAACTCTAGCGCTAGTTTTTTATGAACTCTAGCGCTAGTTTTTTTAGAAACTCTAGCGGTATTTTTTTCTTCTAAACACTAGCGGTTTTTTTTGGTATGAACTCTGGCGCTAGTGTTTTATTGAACTCTAGCAGTTGTTTTTTAGGAACTCTAGCGGTAGTTTTTTAAAATAAACTCTAGCGCTAGTTGTTTATGAACTCTAGCGCTAGTTGTTTAACCCTTTGCACGCTATCGGCGACTCCAGTCGCCCAGCGCATTTATTCCCACACTGCTACCGGCGACTCCAGTCGCCCGCGACAACGTTTGATTTATAAAAGAATGAATATGACAAACCATTGACCCCTGACCCTCACCCGGGTACCATTGGATAGATGATTACGAGACTATCGTTGTTCAACAAAAAATTCACACTCGTTTCTTACAAAATTCTCTGCTATTTTCGATTGAAAATCTGTCCGTTCCGCTGTTCGAGTGTTCAATGGACACCGGAGCTGCATTTCAGAAGATTTTTGAGGACTCAGACTCCGGAGATTCGGACTTTGAAGGCCTTTTTCAGGACGATTATGTCAACGATAGTGTCGACAATGAGTATGCTAGTGTGTACGAGAACGTCATAAAGGTTTCATTGATAACGATAGTAGTGATGGGGCACAACGCGACGATGGCCCCGGTGAAGTTCGCCAGCAAGCGGGAGGTGATGCGGCTCATAACACGGCTCGGATCTCAGCTCGTAATGATGCATTTCGGAGGGCTTACCACCACAACTGGCTGATCAATTTTAGCCATCCTAACGGCCACCAATGGAGAGGAAATTTCATACTGAACAAATAGTTTATGTTGCATTTTCCTGTAAAACACACCCATCATAGAGTAAAAAGCTTTGAAACATATTAGTGTGCATTACTTAGTGACTTGCACAAGAAACCCAGCGCCATGGGAATACGTGTGTGTATGAATGGTAGCGTGCTAAGGGTTAATGAACTCTAGTGCTAGGTTTTTAATTGAACTCTAGCGCTAGGTTTTTAATTGAACTCTAGCGCTAGTTTTTTAGGAACTCTCGCGGCAGTTTTTCAACTAGATTCATGTTTCCTTCGAGTAGTAGGGTCTAATAAAAACAACTGTACCTTGCAACACCACCGTAATCAAGGCCAGTCTCGCCCACAAACTCAATCCATAGCCTGGCCTTGAGCAGGTCTGAGTTCTTGACACTGATAACATTGCGGTAGGAATCCTCCATAATGCTGGCTCTACTGCACTTCACCTCGTACCGATTAGGGATGTTGGACTAAAAATGATACAGGAAGGGAGGAAGAAGAATAAAAAAAAGGCTTTATGAAATATAAACCGCCACTTGAAATCTGATCAGATACACTTTAGGTTTTGTACCCGAGACAAGCGGACCACAACAACCTCCTTACCAGGGCTTTTTTTATTTGTTACCATCGTTTCCAATAGTAAGCACTAGGTAGCATCTCGTCTGCTGATTCAACAGCAATGTGTATTTTGTATTTCGATGTTTGATGTGATTTGTCCATTTGTAACCGGCTCTACAAAAAGGGGTCGTATGTCGCGAAAAAATGAAATTGAGTTATATACATGGTAAGAAAGCCCAAAACGTAAGCTTTCATTTGGTAAATAATAAAGCTCCATAGCCCCTCCCATTTGGAGACACAACGTGTTTACATATTGATTACTTTTTCTGAGTTAAAACTACACAACTGAAAAAACAGGCTTTGAAATAGCCGGCTCTGCTGTACTACAACAGAACGATGCACACAAAATTGCCGTTTTTTCCACTTTATTCATCAAAATCAACATTTCTTTTAATGAAACCTTAAACCGTAGGTATTGAAGATTTCATTCATGACAACAAATAAAAAACACATTTTGAGGAAATGTTTACCCTCTCAACGTTGAGCGGGCCATTACATGATAGTGCATAGCGCGACTTAAGACACCTTTTTGTAGAGCCGGTCACATTTATGCAGTAACTTCTACCCGAGACAAGCGGACCACAACAACCTCCTTAACAGGGCTTCCTTTATTTGTTACCATCGTTTCCAATAGTAAGCACTAGGTGGCATCTGGTCTGCTTATTCAACAGCAATGTGTATTTTGTATTTCGATGTTTGATGTGATTTTGTCCATTTATGCAGTAACGGCTATTGTCATAATAAGCCACATGTACCAAGTCCATCAAAATCAATCAGCACTTCATCCTGAGCAACGCAGAGTTTAACAGGCTCTTGAATTGTCGCCCTCAAACCCTGCGGACATTCTCAGCAATCATTAAACAAGTTGGCCAATACACGATATGAACGTCCACCCCTGGTAAAATGTCAATTTCTACCAGTATACTTAATTTTATTGGCGTTTACGTAGCTTTTTAGTCTTTTATGTTTCTTATTCTGTATAATATATAAAAGCAAAGCTTTATTTCACATTCTGTACGTTAATTTCTACAATTTGTCCGAATAATTTTAATTTTTACGTGGGAGGATGAACATTCGTGAGAACACCTCAGATGTCCAATCGAATGGACCAATAGAAATGCGTGTTGTGGTCTAAGTTGATTCGCATGCCTTCAGCTGTTTTCCAAACCCCAGCGTTGTCTTCGCCTCAGGCTTCATTCATACAGTTTAGCAATAGGCTGTAGCCGGAGACGGATCCAAAGCCAGGGGTTTGGAAAATGGCCTTGATCTGTTAGTAACGGAGGCTCTAATTGGGCGCATGATTTTTTGCGCTAATAACCACGGATCTGGCCGCTATTAGTAGAAAGCTCGTAAAAGCGCTGCGTGGCTCAGGATGTCAGCACTTCAGTTGCCAATACATTATCCCAAGTACAGGAAGCAGAGTGAGTGATGGATTTTGTCAGATTTGGTCCTGTACTTAGAAAAAGGCAGTAGGAAGCAAGGTTTGAAGATTGCAACATTTTGTTAACTCTTTCAGTGCCCGTGACATTTCAAAAGTTTAACCTGAAAATGCCCAACTTCGATCTTTTTTTGAATTTTTTGAAGAAAAAAAAGTAAATAAGTTTTACTCCCCAAACTTCTTGTATTTTGCTCTCACCATCCTGTTCTGAATTATCCATAGATGATTCTGAATCAGAAAAGTAATTCCTTTCGCTGTCCGAATCGGCAAAATTTCCTCTGGAGATAACACGCGGGCTCATTTCCTTTTTTTCCCACAAGCCGAGAGCGCCCCCTTGTGATAACATGTTTACTCTACCTCGTACATGTACGAGGTTGGCGATTTCGAACTAACAAATATACCTCGTACATGTACGAGTTTGGCACTAAAAGAGTTCACCGACTGATTTTAGTATTTTTATGTAGAAACCTCACATAATTCTGACAGGTACTCACAGGTTTCTTGAGTCTAGACTTAAAGTAGTCATACTTTCGCTTGTAGTCTCTGGAGTAGGGAACAGCCTGAGAAGAAAACAAAAATTTACATTTCTGGGGCAATTCTTTGCTTGCTGGTGTAAACAATGAAACATAACGATTTTTGAAACCCGTTTTACAATAATAACAACATGTATTTATAAAGTGCCGTTGTCAAAGGGATCACAGCGTTCACCCTAACCCTCCAGCGGTCGATTTCACCAATGTTTAGATCGATCTTAGGAAGAGTAACTCCTCCTAACTTGCAATAGATCCAATGCAAGTTAAGATGAGTTAATCTTCCTAAGATTGATTTTAGTCTTTCGTGAAATCGTCCTCGGGGTATTTAGGCTAGAAACCCTGCCAGATGCAGCAACTTGCAGCATTTGTCAAAGGAGCAACCCTGCCCAGTGCAGGTCAAACATTTCAAGGCCAAATTGCCTGTGGTCCCCCAATGTGGCAGGATACGGAAAGAATGTAGTATCCTGACGCTACTTCAGCGGTTGTGTAACAAAGTCCATGGAGAGTCTAGACAATTTTCTAAGTATTTCCTAACAAAATTGGATATGTTTCTCAGTTCCAGATTCTTGTTTTTTCAATTTTTAATAAGATAATATGTGACCTGTCACCACATTATGAGAGTAAAGTCGCATGATGTGATTTGGAAATATGGCCATTTAATGTCAAAATATGAAGATAAGGTAAATTTTGCGATTTTGGGTAATTTGGAAAGCCTAAGTCCTCCTCTACATATTTCCATTTTTTGAGAGCGATCAGATGATCGAAACCCTCTTAAATCACACAATTTTGGGTAGTGTTTGCGTAGTTATTGTTTGGATTAAAGTCCAATTGTGGTTTAATTAACACGGTAATTAAAAAGTAAGAATCCCACGTTTTCAAAATTTTGATATTGTGTTGTTTATACAATAGTTCGGATGTGTGGCAAATTTCAAGAAGAATGATTATAACATAGCCGTTGCTATGCTCAACCAAACCTTACTTGTCCTGTTTTGCAATCTTTTGCGAGTTATGTTTATAAGTAAGTTTTCTCACAAACACGTTTTGTGAAACCCATGACTTTCTGGAGCGCTGTAAGATGTATTTATTGTAAAACCCCCAAGTGTTATGTACCATTGGAAAGCTCTCTTTCTCAAGAATTTGAAAATACCAATATCTCAATTTTTAATTTTCCTAACTTTACTCTCATATTGTGGCGACAGGTCACATTTATGTAAAAAAAACAACAGCGTCAGGTTGCAACATTCTTTACCAGGATACAACTGTGGCATATTGTTCAATGGGACTAGCTCCTATATTCTCAGAGGTGGTTGTTTTATGCACCGGTGTTGACTGCTAAATGCATCAAAGTGCACCAGACTTTTCTACCTGATGCACTGTGCTGCGTCTCGTAGGGTTAAGGGTTATAATGCGGACAAGGAATAATGTGATAGTGAACTGACCGGTCCTGCAATTGCAGGGTTCTGTAGCCTAGGATCTTCCCATTGAGTACTGTGTGTATCTGTGAAGAAAAACCACAAAATTCATTGATTTATTTATTGATTTACATCTTTCGGGTGATAAATACAATAATTCCTCAAAAGCACCCTAGGCATTGTAGCTCGCAAGCCTGAAGAAACCTGTAGAGAGGAGACAAAAAGAAGAAGGTACAGTTTTAGGAAAACCCCAGTAGAATATTCTGGCGAAAACACATGGAATCAGGTATGGATGAAAAACACCTAATCCACATGTGAACCAGGCTGGATTCGAACCTGGGCCACTGTGCCAAACTGACTCCCTATAAAGTCAGTGTGCTTTTTCCTTTACCTACATGTATACCTCCATCACTAGTTTACCAATAGTATCATGTCTGTGGTTCTCTATAAACTGAACAGACAAAGTGTTTCAAAACATCCCAAACTAGCTTCAAAGTTTAGATAATATGTGACCTGTCATCACAAAATGAGCCTAAAGTCACACAGAGTGATTTCCCAGTACGGCCAGTCAAAGTCAAAATTTAAAGGGGTGGTCCATTTTAAGATTATATGTTTTTTTATAAGACTAAATCCCCAACAATCAATTCCCAATTTGTCATGACGATCAGATAAAAAAAAAAAAAGTTTTTGAGACAATTTTGACTATGCCTTTCTTTGCGCATTCACACAATTTCTCGCAAGAAATGCCCGTTTTCTCATAATCTCTGTATTAAGACTCCAGACTAAAAAATAAAAATAAAACAAATATTTAGTATCAAACCTCCAAGTGTTATATACCATTGGAAAGCTCTGTTTCCACAGAATTTAGAAATACCCATATCTCAATTTTGCCGACTTTATGCTCATTTTGTGATGACAGGTCACATATGTCAATATAGCAGCATTCAAAAACAGATTTCGGACATTTTTGCACAGTGAAAATAAATTTTGGGTTTTGTTTAACCAGTTCGCGCCGGATGACGAATATAAACGCAAAGATTTCCCCAAATTCAAAACGGATGACGAATAAATACGCCAAGTTCAAGTTCGGAAATGTATGTCAGCAGCGCGCAAGGCCGGAAATGCGTGGGTGTGCTACCCAGCACTATCGGCCTGAACACGCTTCGGATCGAGTTTCGTTAAAAATAATCCCGCCCGTCGGCTCGGCAAAGTTAAAATAATCCCGGCGCGAACTGGTTAAGGAAATAAGACATTACAAAAATCTTATTGAATTCTACAATTCCCCAGTAAAAAATGGCCACTCTTTTATTAAAGTGTGAAGGGTGATAACCACTTACTGTGATCGATGAAAAATGTCCTGCCATCACCGTGAACCCTCTGCTCCCAGGCAGACTACAACGAAAGACATCAAGATTTGTATTGAAAGGAAACAAAACATCTGGTAACAAAATTCTAAACCATTTAAAGGTAGGATACACCATTGGTAATTGCTTGAATTACCATGAATGGGTGGGTTTGGGGGGTTGTATTTTATAGTAAATATCGTTTAACTGACCTGTCAGAAGTTTTACAACTATAGATGGCGAGAAAATCACGAAAAAAATGTGTTTGTTTTCAACTGCCGTCAGGATAATTACAGGATATCTAGCGCGATCATTTTGCTGGATGCCTAGAATCATCATTTATTTTCAAATAAGTAGGAGATTTCTAAATAATTCGGTAGTAAACATTTTTGATATCTGCAAACGGTGTATCCTACCTTTAACACATTATTTAACGACATATGCAACCCCCGATCACATGAAATCATTTGAACCTGATCGACTAAAGTCACCTATGGTAAGAAAAGGGTAACATTTTTTATTTGTTTTTGTAGCTAAATGAAATAGGCTCTTGATGTAAAAAAAAAAAAAAAAAAGGTCTAGTACTCACTGGTAGGGGTCCCAGGTCATCCACTTGCTGTCTTTGTTGTCTGGGGTCATTCTATGAATTACAAGAGACACCAAGAAACGAGCTTCCGTTATAAACAAAACTTCCTATACTCATCATTTAATAGTTTCCTGAAGAATTGATTTGCTATGCTAGAGGTGACATGGTCTGTTGTTTTGATAAGTTAGGCCAAATAAAAACGAAGTTATTCATCTTCACGCACATTTTTTATTTATTTTGTTGTTAAATTTTATTTTATAAAAATAAAAATGTCAAAGTGAACAAAGAATTTGGCAAGGCGGAACTCGAACCTGCGACCAGTGGAATACTGTACCGGCGCTCTACCAACTGAGCTATCTTGCCCTATCTTTGTTCAAAGGCGCTAGTCAGAAGTCATAAACACCAGAATGGCGTGTGGCGAGAGAGCATGCCCGATTTTACGATACAATCTGGGAAGCGACAATGTGGGGATCACTTTAACAAGGATACAAATTTATCAAACATCTTTTTCACATCGGCACTTTTTTCCCCCGAGTGTAATTTTTTATTTCTGCAGTCTTGCAGACTGTTGTATGTATTAGTGACATCTATATTGTTTTATAACACCTCTCTCACAGATTCTGTGTCTTGATTGGCCGAGAGCGCGTCACGTGTCACTTGCTATTTTTACTAGCGCTCCAAAAAAACTATACCACGCAGCCTCGTTCTGAAAAAGTACTATGCGCATAGCAACGAAAGCGTGACTGAAACCCAGACGTGTGTTTCGGTGCATTGCGTAAACATTGCTCTATCACCTTCGCACCCGTTCATCATTAAATTCAGGTTCAGTTTGATCACTGAATTCAGAGATTTTTTGTCATTACTATACTTTCAGGAAGCTTAAATTGTGCAGCATCTGTGAGTGAGGTGTTATAAAACAAATATTGACTGCTTTATTTCGCGGTATAGTAAAACTAGCCTCCCTCGGTGAATATGCTCACTTTGCACGAAGCAAGTGTGAAATCACACAGAGGAGGCAGCAGGTTCGCCCAGGGTTGAGTATAATCTGGGCTAAGCGCTTGTCGTGTGAATAGTTCTTATCATTGAAACTCACCCAAGTTGTACTCCGCGTGTTATGGTTGATGTAGAAAGTGCGTCCGTTAGCAGAACGTTGCATCTGCCAGCCAGCAGGCAAGGGGCCTAGGGGATCATTGGGGGCCGCAGCAAAGGGCTGATCGACTTGGCTTGGTGGGGCTTGTTGCTGCAACAAAGTATTAATGGGTTAAGATCATATTCTACATTCATATCGCCTAGGTGTACACAATATACACACACTCGTGTACGCATGTCACAATCGATTGTCAACCCGCTAGTAAGCCTGCAACGGTTACATGGTTACACGGTTAACCGACCGTTCAAACGGTTTTTTTTTTTTTTTTTTATTTTTTTAAAGGTTTTTTTGTGTAAATAAAAAAAAACCTACCAATTGTCAACTTTGTCAGCTTTGGTTGGGAAAAGGGATGGTTTTGTTGGAGCAGGTCACAAATAGTACAACTGATTAAATTGTGTATGGACTGATAGCTTATCTAACATATAGTCGGCCTACATTACACAAATTTATGCAGACAATTAGCAATCGCAGAACTGCGCAAATTAGCAGCGCTAATTAGATATGCATTACAGGCCCGTGCATTTTTTTTTAATTTAATTTTTTTTTTTTTTTTTTTTTAATTTTAATTTTTTTTAAATTTTTTAAATTTTTAAAAAAACTTTTTTGTTTGGGTTACGTTGGTTATGGTTAACCGTAACCGTAAAACATACGGTTACACGGATAATTTAATAACCGGAAACTGGCAGCTTTACCCGCTAGGCTGTGCATGGTATAGCCACGCTATGTTCTTACCGTGACGTCATCTTTTGTGACCTGGCACCACAAAATGAGCCGAAAGTCGCACATTACAAAAACGAGTTATTGGCCGAAACGTCAATTTTTCCAGAGGAAGGTCGTTTTGTAAGTTGTTAATGTTTTTACATACAAAAAACCTTTCTTTATCATATTCCAAAATTGTTTAGCTCAATTAAAACTCTAAAGTGTTTTTTTTTTGGTGGCTGAATTGCACTGATTGGTAGTATAGTTGGGACGGTTCACAGACTTTGAACTCCATTTTCCCAAAACAAGGGAGCATGACTTCAGCTATTTCAAAAGAGTATAGCGGCGCCTAGGAATAAGCTACAGCAACACACAATACATCATTTCAAAGCTAAGGACTTCTTCTTTCTAGAAATGTAATAATGTAAACTTTTTAATTTTGGGACTTTCCACCCATTTCGTGGTGCCAGGTCACATATTGCTTTTCATTTTAACGTCACGATTAATGAGCAAACATAAACAAATTTTAGTTTTTAGAAAAGTATTCAGCGTTATTAAAGTGTATATTTCGCCATATTAAAGTTTTGAATTTCAGGTACCGTTTAACTTTTATAATGTTAATAGGAGGGGAGTAACCTGGCATCTAATATGTGACCTGCTCCATCGTAATCAGGAATAAGTCGCTGCATGGGTGAAAATCGTGACCAAGTCGTTTTTCTGAACATTGTATTTTTAGGAAGTGTAGTTATCACAGATTATTGTCATTAACCCTTTGCACTCAGCCCCGCGCTACATCTGACTTATAAGTCCCTTAAAAGCTCCTGGGGGTCCAAATATTCCCCCTAAATATAGCCCTATTTGTAAGCTTTCCAATGATACATAATTATATGGGATTTGTACACTGTAAATGATATTTGTATATACAAACTAGCAACACGTACAAAATCTTCAAAAACAGGCCCGAGTTTAAAGGGTTAATGTCTTGTATGTAAAAACGATCAATAAAGATGAAAATGAAGAGGATTTTTGTGCGCTGTCCGTATGATTTTGGTCAATTTTGTTTATTTCAAAGCCGTTTTTCTCGGAATGTGGATTCGGCAAATAATTATACACCTGTCAACTTCATCAGACCATAACTCGTTAACCTAAGAAGATACACACTTGTAATGGCTTATGAAATTCCCCTTATCACCATGTGCATATCTCGAAAAGTCATTTCGAGACTTATTCCCGATTTCGATGGAGCGGGTCACATATAGGAAGAAATAGAAATCATCTCAGCAAATCCAATCTAATGTTTGTTTTGGTTACCTGTGTTGGTACAGTGGGTTGCGCTGGTTGGACTTGGATCATTTGTGTCATCTGTCTTGCTGGGGATGGCTCAGAACTGGGTGGCTCCTTCAGATAAAACAAAACAAGGGGGTATGAACATTGGTATGTGATAATACAATTAAACATGTGATTTCAAGGGTAATTTTATGCTGTCCGTTCTTTGTATGTTTCAGCATTCAATAGGCCATATTCAACGTCAAATGGGGGGCACTGTAACGACAACATTTGCGAGTTATAATTGTATGTGTAGCCAATGGTATTGACATATGTGACCTGTCATCACAAAATGAGCGTAAAGTCGGCAAAATCAAAAATTGAGACATGGGTATTTCTAAATTCTGTGGAAACAGAGCTTTCCAATGGTATATAACACTTGGATGTTTGATACTGAATATTTTTTTTATTTTTATTTTTTAGTCTGGAGTCTTAATACAGAGATTATGAGAAAACAGGCATTTCTTGCGAGAAATTGCGTGAACGCGCAAAGAAAGGCATAGTCAAAATTGTCTCAAAAACTTTTTTTTTTTTTATCTGATCTTCCTGAAAAATTGGGAATTGATTGTTGGGGATTTAGTCTTAAAAAAAACCATATAATCTCAAAATCGACCACCCCTTCAAATTTTGACTTTAACTGGCCGTACTGCGAAATCACTCATCGCTTTACTTTGCTTTACATCACTTTACGCTCATTTTGTGATGACAGGTCACATATGTTTACACATTTCTTTAATTTAAGTTAAGGTATTAAAGTTAAGTTAAGGTGTTGAAGTTAAGTTAAGTTATTAAACTCAAATTAAGGTACTAAACTTCTTTAACCAGTTCACGTCGGAGAACATGCATACACAATTTTTCTTTTTTTCCAGAAATTAAAACAGATGAAGAATAAGCACGAGGCCGGAAATATCTATCAGCTACCGGCTCACAGTGAGCGAGGCCAGAAATATCAGGGTGTGCTACCCACAGATGCCAGCCTGAACCCGTCTCGGATCGACGTTTGTAAAGAAAAATCCTGTGCCTGGTCAATGTCAAAATAATCCCGGCGCAAACTGGTTACAGAACGGGATTTGTATAGTGTTTGTTGTAAGAACACGGTACAGCATAAATAGTACTGGAATAAATAGCCTATTGAGCCTATAAAGCCTCGTTTGTTATTGTGGCTTTCAACTGTGTGTAGCACATTCAATGTGGGACAAATATTAGTTCTGGCTTGTATTTACTTAACCCTTTCCCTACCAAGGGCGACTTTTGACAACAACTTCTACCAAGCATTTAGATTTTCAAAACTTTTCTTTGAATTTTCAGTGGTTGTTTTTTATTAGAAATAAACAAAATGTTTGACTAGAAAATGATCCTATACGCCTTAAAGGTAGGATACACCATTTGCAGATATCGAAAATATTTACTACCAAATTATTAAGAAATATCTTACTCATCTGAAAGTAAATGTTGATTCTGGGCATCCAGCAAAATGATTGCGCTAGATATCCTGTAATTCTTCCGAAAAATAGAATTTTATAATGAAAAATTCGCGATCGCCGGACGGCGAGCGCGAAAAAACAAAGATAACATAAGAATAACTGCTCGATGCCGGTTGAAAAAAAACGCTGTTTTTCGTGCTTTTCTTGGCATCCATGATTCTAAAACTTCGGACAGCTCAGTTAAACGATATTTACTATAAATACAACCCCCCAAATCTACTCATTCATGATAATTCAAGCAATGACCAATGGTGTATACTACCTTTAAACTCAAACTCCCTAGTGTAATTTACTAGGAACCATACCCATCCTGGCAAATTTTAACACCATAATGACCCACTCCAGGAAAAGGAAGGTGACATAAGTCGCGCAATGCATTTATGTGTAATGGCCTGTTAAAGTTAATAGGGTCTATTTATTTGTCAAAATCCGATTTTCATTTTTTGTCTTAAATGACATCTTTAAAATTCAAAGTTTCAGATTTAATTAGCAAAAAGCTGGAATTCGATAAATAAAGTGAAACAAAACCTTTTAAGAGTGCATGGTTCCAATGTATTGTCTTAGTTTTGTTGTGTTTCGAAGCCTGTTTTCTCAGTTGTGTATTTTAAATTCCATGCCACCATTAAAATGCAAAAACGTCATATCACAGGAACGGGAGGGGCTATGGAGCTGTACTATGTACCAAATGAAAGCTTACATCCTGGACTTTCTAATCATGTATATAACTCTATTTCTTGTTTTTGCGACTTATGTCACCTTTTCTCGGAGCGGGTCACATATGTGACCCACTCCACAATAATGGGTATTATGTCACAAAATAGTGAAATTGAGTTATATACGTGGTTGGAAAGCCCACAGCGTAAGCTTTCAGTTGGTATATAATATATAGTTGGTATCAAAATCACATTTTGATGAAATGTTTACCCTCTCAACTTTGAGTAGGCCATTACATGATAATGCACAGCGCGACTTACATACCCTTTTTTTGTAGAGCCAGTCACAAATGGAAACTGCATTCTGGAGGTATGCCTAACCCAGTGTAAATAATAACATAATAATAATAACAGTTCCAAACAAAACCCAGTATTGGAGTTTGACTGGATGGGGACTGGAGGATGGGGATTGTCTGGGTTATAAAGGTAAAAACTAGATATCCACAAGATTCTTACAGGTAAGTCTTCTTCCATGACATCCAGGCCATCATCCGCACTGATCTGACGTCTGGCCCGGTATATGGCTCGCATCTCATCTTGGACGTTGGCTGGCAGGCCCGTAGGGGGGCTAGCAGTAACCCTGGGGTAGCAGGGGAAGGAGAGACAATTTAATACATTAATTCATGTACCATTCCATGTGATAATGTGACCTGGCACCACGAAATGAGCGGAAAGTCGCACATTGCCAAAACGAGTTATTGGCCGAAACATCAATTTTTCAAGTGGGTGGTCGTATCATATCCCAAAATTGTATAGCTCAATTAAAACTCTAAAGTGTGTTTTTTTTGTGGCTGAATTGCACTGATTGGTAGTATAGTTGGCACGGTTCACAGACTTTGAACTTTGTTTTCTCAAAACAAGGGAGCATGACTTCAGCTATTTCAAAAGAGTATAGCGGTGGCTAGGAATAAGCTACAGCAACACACAATACATCATTTGAAAGCTGAGGACTTTTTCTTTCTAGAAATGTAATAATGGCAACTTTTTAATTTCGCGACTTTCCTCCCATTTCTTGGTGCCAGGTCACATATGTTGTCTTTTTTTTTATAATATTGGCTAATTATAAAATAAGACTAAATTAGTTGAACTGTTAATGCACACTTTAACATTTGTTACGGTATCTGCAAAAAAATATAAAAAATATGGTAAATTTTCTATAAATATTGTTATTACTAATTCATTCTGTTACAAGTCGCCTAAATTTCTGAAAGGTTGTCAGGGATCCGACTAAGTTTTGGTATTATGAATACACGCCAAATGTTAGTCCATAATAGACCAAAGATGTAATAAGTCACACTTTGTGTGCTCTTTCCTATCTTCTGAGGTACAGGCATTGCTTGCATAGAAAATCACACATGTAAACAAAGCCATTACGTCATTGTGTCTTAGATCTACATGAATTCCTAAGCATGCAACTTAAAACAAAAAACAACAAAAAACAACAACCCCCCCCCCCAAAAACAAAAAAAAACCAATAAAACTATAATCTTTACTAATAGTCTGTGCAGGCCTTTTCCAATTTTCAATTTTCAAGTTTGAAGTAAAAGACACAGAAACCAGCTGATCCGAGGACAAGTTGCATACCTGTATCCCAAGTTGTTCCTGAGATATGACCCCCTAAAAATCCCCCCCCAACTTTTCAGGAATGTTTGCATGCTGACATGTGGTTTGCAATACAAAAGAAGTCCAGTATTTAACCAGTTCACACTGGAGAACGTTATATACATGCAATATCTTCCAGAAAATCAAAACGGACGACTGATAAACACGCTACGAGCAACTCAGAGCGAGGACATAAATATCTGTCAGCAACCAGCTCGCAGCTGGCATGTGTGGCTGTGCTGCCCACAGACTGCCGACCTGGGCCCGCCAGGGTCGATGAAAAATAATCCTGTGCCTCGGTCCAGTAAATAAAAAACAAACAAAAAACACCACAGGGCGAACTAGTTAAGCTACATTTAGTGGTCTGGGGTGAAGTAAACCAACAATTCCCTTACACTGGTCTCTCCCACTGTGTTCTCCTGTTAGCGTGATCAACATAGTAGAGTCGTCCATTGGCATCGACACGCTCCGCCCAGCCACTAAGTAACGGGGGTCTAGACTCCTCCCCAGCCGTCTGCTCAGAAGACGTGTTAGTCTCCACTTCATTGTCGGCATCCACAATCTCCCAATCAGCCTAAAAAAAAATTAAAAAAAAAAGGAATAAGATGTTATTTATATTGTGCAAATTCCTTATGAATATGATCAAATGTGTATCACATAAACTACACTCCAAACATGCATCAAAGGTAGGATACACCATTGTTTTACAGTCATAGATGCCGAGAAAACCACGAAAAACAGCGTTTGTTTTTAACCGGCGTCGAGCAGTTATTTTTATGTTATCTTTGTTTTTTTCGCAATAGCCGTCCGGCAATCCAGATTTGTTTTTTTTATAAAATGCTACTTTTCGAAATAATTACAGAATATCTAGTGCAATCATTTTGCTGAATGCCTAGAATCATTATTTACTTTCAAATGAGTAAGATATTTTTTAATAATTCGGTAGTAAATATTTTCGATATCTGCAAATTGTGTATTCTACCTTTAACAGCCGATCTAAAAACTCCAGGGCAAGCCCCATTCTCTTTTGAGCCAATAACATTCCCAGACCGTTCCTTGATTTGAGGCATTTTTTTTTCTTCAAATTCCCTGAATTTTCTTCAACTGGGAAGAGCGAAACCATTATTCCAGGTTTTCCCTGATTTCTAAGATGCGGTAGGAACGCTGTTTTTAGCAGAGCAGTAATAATTTGGCTCTAAGCTTTAACCCTAACGCTCCTCAATCCTCAAAAATCCTCATTGCAGTTTTGAAGGATTTTTGAGGATTGAGGCTGTATGGAGTTTTTTAAAAATGAGAATTTTTGAGGATTGAGGCAAAATGTTGTTTCACAATGTTTCAAGTCTAGAGGATTTTTGAGGATTGAGGCTGAATGGGGTTTAAAAAAAATGAGGATTTTGGAGGAATGAGGCTGAATGGGGTTTTCAAAAAATCATAATGAGGATTTGAGGATTGACTTTTTTCAATCCCCAGAATCCTCATTGCAGTTTTGGAGGATTAAAAAAAAATATGAGGATTTTGGAGAATTGAGGCACATGATGTTGTTTCAAGTGTGGAGGATTTTTGAGGATTGAGGCTAGATGGGGTTTTAAAAAGATGAGGTTTTAAAAAAAATGAGGATTTTGGAGGATTGAGGATGGTTGCTAGCAAAAAGGGCCTAGGGGGTTATAGGGTTAATACCTCTTCTTCCCTCCGTGGTTCTTCCGGCATGGAATTGTCCCGGAGGTAAGCGATAGTCATCCGTAGGAAACCCCTGACCCGTGAACGTGGACTTCTTTGCCGTAAGAGGTAGTCCTTGTGATGATGCCATGTTCCATCGTGCTCCATCTGAAAAAAAAAAAAAAAAATGAAAAAAAAATCACCACTTTGAAGACAACCAAATTTGAATGTGGACATTTGAGATTAAAACATCAAAAACAGAACTCCTGAATTATTATAAAATACCTTACTTGACTGTAAGTGAATAACAGTCTCAAGCATCCTGTGAAATCACGGCAATTGGGGTGCTGTGGTTTGTAAACAAAATTATTTCCAAAGATTGCCGGCCGGAAATCGTTGAAAAAAACTTGACTATTTTCAAACACTACCGCAATTTATTAAATTTAGTTGGTCCACATTTTATTTGCGAGATGGTTGAACATACGTGAAATGGTGCAAGCCAGCTAGTCTGGTTTCCTAACCTCATATTTCCCCTTTTGTCTGAATGAAGTCAAGAAACCAGATGTTTTTCTTGGTTTTGCCAGCATTTATGAACACAAAACATTAAACAGGTCAGTTTTGTATACGTTACTATTACTATATTGAATCCTTTAACCTATCTATTTAAAAACAAATACAGCATAGCAAATGGTGTATAGTATACTAACTTTAATTGAGCAGTCACTAAAAACTAGTGCTGGGACAAATCGGAGGTTTTTTGAAACCGACTAACCGAATTTGAAAATATCGAATAATCGATCCTCCGAATTCGTTAATCGGTTTACAAAATCCAAAAATGTACCGCGCACGTGCCGGTATATGTACTGTACATGCAACAATTACAATGTAACAGTTTGTTTCAATACGTGCTACCATCTACTTCAAACAGAACCTCTTTCCTCGTACCAGCTGACTGTATTCATGAGTTTATCTAGTGGATCGTGTTTATTCACGTAACCATTGAATCGATGACAATAGCGCACAGCCATCCTTGCTCATAAACTTCGCCACGCTTGAGCGCACAACCTGTCCTCCTTGATATGGACAACGACGGACCGATCGTCTACGGAACCAATTCAAATCAGAATTCCAAAATGAACAACTTTTTTTCCTTTTTTTGCCCAGAAATCGTAAAAAGTGAAGTCCCCTTTGTTTTCCTTTTTTTTCTTCGAATATTCGGTTTCAAAATTCCAAACCGGTTTGTGGAAGCACATTAGAATAACCGAATATTCGGTTTTGAGTCCCAGCACTACTAAAAACATCAATTTATATTGTATTAATGCTAACAATCCCCATCCAGTCAAAAACCAGATTTTGTTGGAATCCGTTAGGATGGGTACTGGACCCACTAAACTGATTGTTTTTTCAGCCCAGTTCATATAGACGCGAAAGTCAATGTGGACGTGACATAGGGAGTGTTCGTTCTGCGAGTTTGCAAAAGATGAACACACTTCAATTCCGGCTAATTAATTAATTAATTTTGTATCACATTCGCTTTTGCGCGTAGAATAAGCTGGCTTTTACACTGGGTTAGGCATACCTCCAAAGTTAGAGTCCAACAGTTTGTGTGTACAGTTTGCCATACAAATATTTCAATTTTGCAAGAGTATGCCTTCTAGTATAAATTAAACTCGGGAAGTTAGGGTTAACAGATCTGACAAATCAGGTTGAAACGTTCATTGGAAATAAAAGTAAAACAAAAGGAACCTGTGCAAGCAACCTTCGAGTTCTTGAATTTAAAATATCACGTTGAAATTGTACACTTTCGTTGGAGGAGAAAGGGGGGGGGGGGGGGGATGTTGCCGGGCCTAGTTCCTTCATACTGTAATGGAATCCAAAAAAATTACGCTGCCTTTGTGTGCCAGCCCAGGCGCAGCAGAGATAATTGTATAGACTTTAAAGTATAGGAGAATAGAAAGGAATTTAGAGTAAGGTTTTTGTGCACAATGAGTGCTTTACTTGTGTTTACCATTAGAATATTCCTTTAAAAAGCCACCCTCCCTAGCAATCGGGAGGGCATTTCTATCTTGCTGTGGCTGGATACACACCATTTTCCCGGACGGCCACCATTTATGATTGTATTAAGTGTAGTGATTTTATGTTGTATTTAAAATCTTTGTTAGTGGTCGTCCGGTTCTTCGGTTTGTGAGTATTCTTTTACATAATTTATTAAGAGGCTCTCCAGAAACTGTACCTGTCCGTCCTGGCAGACACCACTCAATTTTGCCCGAAGTAAGGGCAGTGAATAAATGTGTACATAGAATATTAGAACATCGAAGAAATCTCTGTTTATTTTTTTATTGTATTGGTCACTGACGGGAGCCCCGCCCAAGGGTGGGACGCCGTTACAATACTTCAACTACATACTGGTTACACAGGGTCTGGCAGTCAGGAATTTTAAAAAAAATGACTATTTCACTTACCGGAATATTTGCGAGGGGAATATCCACCATTCCAAGGAAATCATCTCGTGTCTGTAACAGAAAAAAACCCACAAACAACATGAGTGGAAAAAAACAAACAAACAAACAAACAAAAAAGAAAAGAAAAAGCGGTTTCATTTTTATAAAAGAAAGTTCCACAATTCCATTAATATCTGCCGATATGATCTGCAAGATAAACAAAGGTAGACCTGAACCCTTGCTATTATTACTGTTTATGCAACGCCTAAATAAATCCGTGCCATCTGATTGGTGGGTCGTTGATCACATGTCATTGAATTATTTCTCCATACGGACTGCCCAGCCGCACTGCAAAAATTGAACTTTCATTGCACAATTACACTTGTAAGCAACCAGTCAAGAAGTCACTTTTTAGCTGTTGTAAACAAATAATGAATGTGTTTTGGTATACAAATAATTCATGTTTGTGAGTGCAATGGTAAGATTAATTTCATGAGGTGACAGATGGAATGTTTCATTCTACGAGGCGAAACCGAGTGGAATGGATAATGGCTTGTTATGGTCGAGCGGTTAAGAGCACGCGGTCTCAAGCTCTGGTGTTTCTGATCAGCAGAGTGTTGGTTCGAGTCCCGTCTTGACTCGTGTGTCCTTAAGCAAGGTACTTAACCACTATTGCTTCGTCCTTCGGATGGGACGTAAAGCTGTAGGTCCCGTGTGTTGTGTAATGCACGTAAAAAAAAACCAGAAACCCTCATCGCTGAGAGGAGGGGGTTTGCCCCGTTGTTCCTGACAGTGGCTACAAAGGTGCTACTTAACCAGTTCGCGCCGGATGACGAATATAAATGCAAAGTTTTCCCCAGGTTCTGTGTTGTCACTAGTAGTAGCGTCTGATAAAGAGTCTTTTCAGAACAGCGCCCTCTGTGTACGTTACTATGGATGTGCATTGTGCATACAAGCTAGCAAAAATGTAAACGGGCTAGTAAAATCTGCAGTTTGCTAGCCTGGTGGGCTACCCAGGAAAAAAAGTTATCGCAAGGCCTAAATTACATCTCTATGCAATGCCATTTCATTTTTTTTATGTTTCAAGAAGTCAGAGTATAACCTTTCTAAAAGGATGCTACTCTAAGTAATTACATCGTGTACATTCTGCGAAAAATGTATCAAGCATGGAACCGCAAGGTCAGAAGTGCGATTGCAATGGAGCCGTTCATGGTTGCATATCCCTGTGTAAATGGTCCGTGGTACATGTATAACATGGGACCTTGAGGTACTGAAAAGTTACAAAGAATATGTCACTGGCCCCGTTGTAGATAAACTAAATTGAATGTTAAAGGTACATTTGTAGTATACACCATTGGTAATTGCTCGAATTATCATGAATGGGTGGATTTGGGGGGTTGTATTTTATAGTAAATATCGTTTAACTGACCTGTCCGAAGTTTTACATTCATGAATGCTGAGAAAAACACGAAAAACAGCGTTTGTTTTCAACCGGCGTCGAGCAGTTTTTCTTATGTTATTTGTGTTTTTACACGATCGCCGTCTGGCGATCGCGAAATTTTATTTATAAAATTATATTTTTCAGAATAATTAAAGGATATCTAGTGCAATCATTTTGCTGGATGCCCAGAATCATTATTTACTTTCAGTTGAGTAAGATATTTCTTAATAATTCGGTAGTAATTTTTTTTTGATATCTGCAAATGGTGTATCCTACCTTTAAAACCTTTGTGTGCATAATATAAATTGACCAAAATATTTAGGCACATGTAAACATACCAGCCTGTTTTCATCAAAGACTTCAAACAACAGACGATTATCCCTTGGATTAACCTGGAATTAACACAAAATAACAACAATTCAAACATAACAATTAATAAACAAGTAAATGACGATGATGTCATGATGACATCATCCCTGAGTATATCATTTGAATTCACAAAAGCTCACACATAAGGTAAAAAAAAAATAAAAAAATACCACAACCGCACTTTGTAAAAATCTTGGAAACGCTATCTTCAAATTACGAATAAATTACAAGTTTAAAGGGATCGTATACGTTTGGTAATTGGAACCCATTGTTTGTTTCAATCTTATATAGTTATAGATATATATCATAAAACTAACCTGTGAAAATTTCATTTCAAAAGGTGGTAGCGATTTTGAGATATTGTCAAAATTCTGGAGTGGTTATGTCCACGCAGGAAGAATAATCTGCATTGGAATACACAATCTGAGAACCGTCACTGCACTAACGCTTCTCAGATTCAAATTTTTGGGGGATAAAAAGTGATATCTTTTTCCATAACCGGAGGACTTTGAAGTAAAAAGTTTCTAAAAATGCATTATACTATCCAAAGCTGCTGTACTTCTTACCAAGTAAGTTTTTATTGCCATTAATTTTTGGAGTAATTACCAAACGTATACGATCCCTTTAAACTATTCTTTAACAAATCAAATAAGTTAAGAGAGCCTTATATTTCGATCTTAAAGATGGACTACAACGGAATAATGATAAAGGCTGTGTTGCTGTTTTTGTTCGAGAAATGTATAATGATTACTAATATATCATTAGTATTCAATAAAACTTGTTCCTTCATGCAAAAAACAAACAAAATTGATCGGCGTTCTACGACCCAGAAAAACTCAGTTTCAGCAAAAGCCCTTAACTTATGAATAATTCATACTTTGTGTGTGACGTACTACCCATGA
This sequence comes from Crossaster papposus, assembly GCA_037893245.1. Classification (NCBI taxonomy): domain Eukaryota; kingdom Metazoa; phylum Echinodermata; class Asteroidea; order Velatida; family Solasteridae; genus Crossaster; species Crossaster papposus. The sequence goes on along the minus strand of JBAIAA010000327.1, from coordinate 649,489 downwards.
CGATTTACTCGGGTCGATCGTGTGCGTGCATTTTTACCGTACAATGCAATGCGGAATAACAGCGGACAAGCTAGGCTGTAAATACACACGGAATAACATGGCGTCTTTTGTTTACTCTCGGTTGCTCATGGGTAGTACGTCATCACTTTTCGCTGGTTTACAAGTCCGCTGGTACTATATCGTGGATTTCATTGTGGTTTTCAGTGGATCTTTGCCGGGAACCAGTACAGGGCGGGAAATTTCAAAATCGAAGAATCGAGGTCAAATTTTTTCGGTCAAATTGCAACAAAATTATTTAGAGAAAAACATGACCGTAACAATAAAGTGTTACCTGAACACAACATAAACAAGGCCCGATAATAAATTTAATGTGTGAGTTTTCGTTGTAGTCCATCTTTAACAAGTATAATTTACAAGTCTGAAGAAGGAAGTTGCAATTTGCATTACTTACTCTGAAGAGGAATTCCTCATACCATTTGGGATTCAGTGTCTGGAAATAAAGAGAAAAAGTTCAGTTTTCTTATAAAATTGGCATTGCTTAAAGGTATACAATGAAGGATACACCATCGGTAATTGCTTGAAATATCATGAATGAGTGGATTTGGGGGGTTTTATTTTTTAGTAAATATCGTTTACCTGACCTGTTTGAAGTTTTATAATCATGGATGCTGAGAAAAGCGGCGTTCATTTTCAACCGGCTCTGGGCAGTGGTTCTTATGTTGTTTTTGGTTTTTATTTCGCGATCGCCAGACGGCGATCGCAATTAAAAAAATAGAATTCATTTTTTTTAAAACAATTACAAAATATCTAGCACAATCATTTTGCTGGATGCCTACAGTCATTATTTACTTTCAAATAAGTAAGATATTTTTAATAATTTGTTAGTAAAAATGTTTGATACATGTATCTGCAATTTGTGTATCCTACCTTTAAATTCTTGAACATACATGTACCATTCTATTTGCTGTTTTCTTGCATGTCTGAAGTACATGGTTTGTTCAGTTGGTAGCTGGTGCACATATCTTTGGTATTTTGTAATGTACATGTACTATAGTTCGTGAATTGCCATTACGACTGAGGATTCCCTATTGTGTTTTCCTTTATTCCTTTACTGAAACCTAACCCCATTGCTTTACGCTTATCTTGCCGATCGAGGACAAAGAAACCGTCCTTCGAGGATCTTTTGTTCCCTTTGTTTTCTTTTGTTTTTCGATCCTCGATCGCAAAAGGAAACAAGCACATGTATGCATGCTCATTTTTGTTTTTAAACACCTACAGTAGTACAATACATAACATGATTATGCGAGTTTGAGTTTTTGAGTTTGCACGATACAGTTAACATTTGAGGCCAGCTCTGCGAAAACTTACTTTGTAGAAACTAATTTTATGTAATCATTCAATTTTTTTATTTTTTATCGGACTGAAATAATTTGTGATTTAAGATTTTAGGGAAAAAAAAAAAAAGCAATTTAGAGGTACATTGATAAGGAAGGTTTTATTGCGTATGAAATTTTAAACCTTTCAATCTTGTTTGCTCTTCAACATACATGATTTAAAAAAAAAAAAAAACTTGCCCTATTTTAGACTTTTTCTAGTTTCAACCCTCTGAAAAATATCCACTGATAATTTGTATAATGTTTTCTTTGTCTATCTCAATAAAAAGCAAGTAACTTTGGTACTGCTGTAAAAAATTGCGATTGAAAAAAGAAATTTGTTTTTTAATACGGCACAAAAATACAAGGATAGCAAAAACTTTGCAATAAAAATAAATGTAAACTTTTCTTTCTGATTCCTGACTTGCTTGAATACTTGTTAACCAGTTCGCGCCGGGATTATTTTAACATCGCCGAGCCGACGGGCGGGATTATTTTTAACGAAACTCGATCCGAAGCGTGTTCAGGCCTATAGTGCTGGGTAGCACACCCACGCATTTCCGGCCTTGCGCGCTGCTGACATATATTTCCGAACTTGAACTTGGCGTATATATTCGTCATCCGTTTTGAATTTGGGGAAATTTTTGCGTTTATATTCGTCATCCGGCGCGAACTGGTTAAAGGTAGTATACACCATTTGCAGATATCGAAAATATTTACTACCGAATTATTAAGAAATATCCTACTCATCTGAAAGTAAATGTTGATTCTGGGCATCCAGCACAATGATTGCGCTAGATATCCTGTAATTATTCCGAAAAATAGAATTTGATAATGAAAAATTCGCGATCGCCGGATGGCGATCGCGAAAAAACAAAGATAACATAAGAATAACTGCTCGACGTCGGTTAAAAACCCCGCTGTTTTTCGTGCTTTTCTCGGCATCCATGATTCTAAAACTTCGGACAGCTCAGTTAAATGATATTTACTATAAATACAACCCCCCAAATCTACTCATTCATGATAATTCAAGCAATGACCAATGGTGTATACTACCTTTAAAACTGAAGTTGAGCCCAATAACCCAAACTGAAGCGAGCACTTACGAGCATTTACTTCATGGTCCCAGCCGGACATATTTATACAAGCTATTCATGGCATGCAGCCAAGGCACGGCTGTGTGTGATCTTAACTGTCACATCCAACATTGTTTCCTCAATATTCTGTTAAGCTCTATGATGATGAGAGCACTGCTGTGATAAAAGCACTGCTGTGCTGAAAGCATAACTGGGCTGACAGACACATGTATCACATACTGTGCATATATGTGACCTGTCACCACAATATGAGAGCAAAGTCAAACAAATTGAAAATTAAGATATTGGTATTTTCAATTTCTTGAGAAAGAGGTATATAACACTTAAAGGTATATAACACTTAAAGGTAATGTAGTATACACCATTGGTAATTGCTTGAATTATCATGAATGGGTAGATTGGGGGGTTGTCTTTTATAGTAAATGTCGTTTAACTGACCTGTCCGAAGTTTTACAATCATGGATGTCAAGAAAAGCATGAAAAACAGCGTTTGTTTTCAACCGGCGTCGAGCAGTTATTCTTATGTTATTTGGTTTTTTTTACGATCACCGTCCGGCATTTCTTCATAAAAATCTATTTTTCAGAATAATTACAGGATATCTAGCGCAATCATTTTGCTGGATGCCTAGAATCAGTATTTAGTTTCACATGAGTAAGATATTTCTTAATAATGCGGTAGTAAATTTTTTCGATATCTGCAAATGGTGTATACTACCTTTAAAGGGTAACTGAAATTCAAAATTTCATACGGCGAAATATACGCTTTAATAACGCTGAATACTTAACAACTGCAAAAACTTCTTATTTGTTTAGGTTTGCTCATTAATCGTGACCCTAAAATGAAAAGCAATATGCGCCGTGCCCCCCGCCCACAAAAGATGACGTCACGGTAAGAATATAGCGTGGCTATACCAGGCTAAGCCTAGCCTTGAATGCAAGGCTGCACTGTATCCGCAACGTGGGAACATCGTTTGTCATTTACACCAAACGTGTAAATAGCCTGCAATGCATTATTATAGAGAACCAGCTGAGTATGTATAATAATGCATTGTGGGCTATGTACACGTTTAGTGTTGTGGCAAACGACGATCCCACGTTGCAGATACAGCATAGCCTTGTATTCAAGGCTAGGCTTAGCCTGGTACAGCCACGCTCTATTCTTACCGTGACGTCATCTTTTATGGGCGGGGCACGGCGCATATTGCTTTTTATTTTAGGGTCACGATTAATGAACGAACATAAACAAATATGAAGTTTTTGCAGTTGTTAAGTATTCAGCATTATTAAAATGTATATTTCGCTATATTAAAGTTTTGAATTTCAAGTACCCTTTAAGGGGTTTTGCGATAAATAAATTTTACAGCGCTCTAGAAAGTCACGGGTTTCACAAAACGTGTTTGTGAGAAAACCTACTTATAAACATCCTAAACAAAACACACAAACGATTGCCAAACAGGACAAGTAAGGTTCGGTTGAGCATAGCAACAGCTATGTTCTAATCATTATTTCTTCTTGAAACTTCCCACACATACAAACTATTGTACAATCAACATAATATCAACATTTCAAAAACGTGGGACAGTTACGAAGACCTTATTTGCATATTTAATAACTGTGTTAATTAGACCACTGATGGACTTTAATCCAAACACTAACTATGCAAACACTACTCACGTAGTGAAAGAATCACGTAATTTAAGAGGTTTTCGATCATCTGATTGCACCCCAAAAATAGGAAAATGTAGAGGAGGACTTGGGCTTTCCAAATTAGGCAAAATCTCAAAATTTACCACCCCTTCATATTTTGACTTTGGATGGCCATATCTCCAAATCACATTGTGCGACTTTACTCTCATTTTGTGGTGACAGGTCATATACTACACGTAGGCCAACCATCTCAGTCAAATGTGCCAACACGAAGCCAGTTTGAATTTCTTTCAAAACCTATCATAACTCGTATGCTAAAAAAGAGGAAGTGTTTATTTTATTTTATAGGTTGCGTTAGATATAACAATAGGAGAGTTAATTTAATAAGGACATGTCTTTATTGAATGACCAGGGTTCTAGCCACGGTGGGCGGCGCCGGGCGGTACCCCCGGTACTGCAAATTTCCGCCCATCTCTTTGGTTCAAATTGGCTGTGCCGCCCGGCCCTTTTATTTTTTTTTTTTTCCTTTTTTTTTCTTAAAAAATAAATAAATTATGGGCACAAAAGAAAGAGAGGAGATACAAAGTCATGTTAATCATGCTCATGTAGTAATTTATTTTATTAACTTAGCTAGACTTTCACAGAAACATGCAAAAATGAACTGGACCCCCGGCCGTGAGGCGCGAGAGATCCGCTCGCTGCGCTTGCAACGCAATCTGATAATTTACCCGGCACTAAAAAGGGTCCTAGCTAGAACCCTGTGAATGACATTAGGAAAAGGAATGGTGTAATTTTGCATTCAAAGCGGACACGGTCCTCGGCAGGATTTGATTTTAACAAAAGATCCTCGGTTGTTATGGCAAAACACAACTTGATGATCGGCCACATGCACCAGTAAATGTTTGTAAAGGGCATGTTCAAGTATGTGTACGTGTTTGGAGGTTACCGTAATTTCCTGCGGTAAAGACACGGCTTATCTGACTTTCTAGACCACAAAAACATCGCCGCGCCTTATCTTTCAGTGCGCTGTATATGATGTCGCTTGAGTTCAAAGTGATGGTCTTTGTGTGAAGAATTCTTTGAACGCCGCAATCTTACTCAATAATGCGGTCAACCAATTAGCCCAACTCTCCGGACATTGTGACCGTGTTTCCATTAACAATGCCGCGATGTGTTGATCCCCCTACGACCGTATGTATGTGATTTAGCACTCGGCAGCGTGCGTAGTCTTGTTTGCAAGACTTTTTTTGCGATGCGAGGCGCCCTCTAACGTACGCCGTAGACCACGCGCGACTTACCGCATCGGCGGCCTACGCGCGCTGCATATACCGCGATTAAGATCGTCTTGCAAACAAGACTACAGCGTGCGCTGCATGACGCGTACAACAGCGATAAAAAGCTGGCCCGTACTATGTGGCCTTTTTCTAAACGTTTTTTCGTCTACGTTCCGGCTTCATGCAATTCACCATCTGAACTACACAGCGCGCGGAGCATTCACAACGACTGGAAAAAAGACTAGGGGGTGTCGCAATTAGGGATACCATGCACGCGATTGCTGCATGTGATGTACATGTGCATGCAGTTTATACTGCAGTGATACATGATATGTATCGGCAAACCTCGTGCGATATTCTGACTACTGGTTTGAAGTTTTCATACATTGTTTGCGTGCCAGATAAACTCAAGTACTCAGCAAATTCTTGCTTGGAATAATGGGATCCTTCTAAGGCAACAAAATGACCCCTTTGTGGCGATGTACCTACACCGGGTGGCGCCTGGTGTTCTTCTGGGTGCGTTCAAGCATGCGCCTTATTCGGCAGTGCGCTTTATCTGTTGACGTTTGAAATTTGTTTGGGTGATTTTAGGGACCTGCGCCTTAACCGCCGTGCGGCTTTACCGCAGGAAATTACGGTAATGGTCACCCTCCACTGAACAAATTCAGGAAGTAACGGATGATTTTGAGAGGATTGAAAATGAATCAATGAATTTGCATGGTTGCAATTGGAGGTTTTTGCAGGATTGAGAATGGTTCCTAGCCAAAAGGACCTACCGGTAGGTTTCATTATTTTCTAAACAGCCAATTTGCCAAATTAACAAATATTTGTTTTGTGATTCACAGTCATCCTTTCTAAACTCCCTGACTGCCAAACCCAAAGTTCATGTTGACTTTGTATACCCGGTACATTTATTAATAGTTGTCCAACGTGAGATTGGACATTTTGTATTCATAGTTGATGTCTCAGTACATGAATTGCAGAAAATGCACTTAAATTTGAGATGATTACTACGTGTACATGTACGTGTATACGTGTATACGTACATGGCAAAGTGCAACTTATTAACCCTTGCTCTTGTTTATCCTCCAATGCACTTCAACATGCACCCCCCTAAACAAAACAAAACAAAAGAAAAACCGGTGTACAATTCTTCAGTGCACATAGCTAGAGTGAATTGGCGTGTACCAATGAAATGCCGTGACCTGCCCTCATAGAAGAGAGGGTAAGGCTGTTTTGGTTTTTTTTTTTAACTTGGAGAACAGGGGCTAATTTCATAGAGCTGCTAAGCACAAAAATTTTCTTAGCATGAAAATTTGCCCTTGGCAAAAACAAAGTTACAGACCAAATTTTCACGTGGTCTTTATTGTTTTCGATTGATAATCAGATTGAATTTTGGCTGGTAACCTGTTTTTAATGAGCAAGACTTTTTTGTGCTAAGCAAATATTTGTGCTTAGCAGCTCTATAAAATTGGCCCCTGTTTTTGTGCCAACAAGGCTGTCTGCGTTAACAAATAAAAATTCAAACATGTAAGCCCTTTACAATGCACCCATGGCGCACCCATTTTTCGGACATGATGTTTGGGCACAAAAGTGCTCAAACTAAATTTTCGTCATTCAGTTTTGCTGCACAAGAGTTACCAAATTTACTTTAGGTTAAGTTATCAAACATTAAAAATTTAAAGTAAAGCTTTTTTGAGCTAAAAAAGAAGACCTTTTTGCGCAAACAATACTGTGAACGTAGGCCTAATGTTAATTTCTGGCACAGCGCGGGATTGATGTAGCAGAATCGGTCTGAACTTGACTGTTTTAATTTGCTACATAACTTGTATACAAAATCCAACGTTAAAACCTACAAAATCACATAAAAATAACATCTAAATGACGGATAAATAAACTTTGGAGACTCGGCAAAAACAAATTCATTTTTCCACCCAATGTTTGCTTTGTTTTTTTCTTTTAAAAATGGCGCCAAATGACTTGTGAAACACATGCACTCTGTACAAACATACATTACATGAATCATGCGTGTGCAGCTGGTACCCGGTCGTTATTACGGAGCTCAGACAACTTGACCGCACTCTTGCGCCATTGGCCCCCTACATACAATGCCGCCTTGCCGTAGCGGCCGCGCACCGCAATGTGTTTTGGCATCGCAATGTGTTTTGGCGCGCGCCCACCACGGCGTCCATCACGGCGTCCATCGTGCATGTCGTGCTGGGTCCCCGCCAGGTCATGCTACAGAATTGTACATGCATTATGCGACACGCAATATCGGTATATATACCAGGCGCTAAACTGTACACGTCAAAGTCGAGTTGTCTCAACGGTCGAGTTGTCTCAACGGTCGAGTTGTCTCAACGGTCGAGTTGTCTCAACGGTCGAGTTGTCTCAACGGTCGAGTTGTCTCAACGGTCGAGTTGTCTCAACGGTCGAGTTGTCTCAACGGTCGAGTTGTCTCAACGGTCGAGTTGTCCAAAGTCGAGTTGTCTTAACGGTAGAGTTGTCTAAAGTCGAGTTATTTCAACGGTCCAAAATACATGTACGTTATGGCGATGAGATTCAGGAACCAGTGTATGACTAACACACGCGGTCGGTGTGCGATCTGGTAGAGCATGCATAAAGCGTGCAGGTAGCAGACCCTGTGGGTAGCAGACCCTGATATCTTCGGCGTCGATTGCTGACAGATATTTGCGACCTTGCTGGTGACAGAAATCTGTTTTGAATTCCGAAAAATGTCATCCGACGCAAACTGGTTGAGCTCGGTTAGGGTTGAAAGGGAAGGAAGGGGCCATAAAGATGAACATGCATTTTGGACCAGCTTTTCATAAACTCATGGAGAAAATTGAAATCGAGTTGGTCCCCTTAATAGGGTTGCACTTCATTTGTACATCATTTGTCACAATAACATACACTAAACCAAAATTCCGATTGATTTGTAAACAACATTTGTGTCTATCTCTGCCAGTGAGAATGCTCAGTGATGCAGTAATTCCACCCACATCTGTGTTGTGGGTGGAATTACTGCATCACTGAGCAATTCTTCACTGGCAGAGATCATGGACACAATTGTTGTTTACAAATAAAGACAAATAACCATTTTGGGGGCATTTATATTTTTGTGGGCGTTTATATTTTTGTTTAGTGTAAATGTGTAACCATGACAGCCAACTACAGAACATCACGTTAAGCTGTTTTAGTCCTTTTAACCCTTTGCACTCAGCCCCGCGCTACATCTGACTTAAAAGTCCCTTAACCCTCTTATGGTTTTACCTTTCAAAACCTTTCAAAATCTGCTTAATGGGCAAAATGGCTATCAAAAAGTATGGACCTTTCAAAACGCTCCAGATTTTTTTGCTACTGCACTACTACACCTTTCAAAACTTTTTGAATTTTTTTTTTTTTTTTAACACCAGTTTGTTCAGAGAGTTGTTTTACCTTTCAAAACCTTTCATAGGTTCTATTTGTCAGACAGCTTTCTCACCTTTCAAAACGCTTCAGTCCAGAAAACTTGAAAGGTTTTGAAAGGTCTGACAGCTCTATGGTAACTGCACTGTATATAGGAGGGTTAAAAGCTCCTGGGGGTCCAGATATTCCCCCAAAATATAGCCCAATTTGTAAGCTTTCCAATGATACATACATGTAATTATATGGGATTTGTACACTGTAAATGATATTTGTATATATACAAACTAGCAACACGTACAAAATCTTCGAAAACAGGCTTGAGTTTAAATGGTTAACCCTCCTACAAGTATGCAGTAGTCACTATTTGGGTGAGTTGGTCAGCAGCACAAAGATACACAGCTGCGTCGTTTTGTGCATTGCACTAATTACTCCTCAGAGAGATAATCAGATTACAGTTTGTGCTGTCCCACAACTGTGCTTTACTGTTCCAGGGGAATAATTGTGCAGTAAACTGACTGTGGTGACGAGGATGTGCTGTTTTGTGTACATACATGTATTGTGTACAGGGAAATCCCTGCCCATTGTTTAGTGTAGTTCACAGGGTAGTGCACAGACAACACAAAACAACACAACCAATGAGTCATTTTGTGCTGTCTAACAACTGTACATGTACACTAATTGTGCAGATTTGTAGTCTATATAGTTAGCACATACAAAAGACTGGAATGTGCACATTTGTACTGTCCAACCATTTAGGAGGGTTAAAAGAACTGTATCGTGGTACGCTACATGTACATAGTGATGTAAATATCTTACGCTCGGTTCAGACAGGCGTTCCACAGTTGCGCCGAACCAAATGGGTGAATTGAGTCCGTTGCTGAAACGAATAAGGGCAACAAGGCGCGCCAGACGGCGAACGATCGACTGCTGGAGTTGTTAGAGCGACTCAGGAGCGACTTGATTTCAATTTGGTTCGGCGCGACTGTGGAACGCCTGTCTGAACCGAGCGTAAACCTCTCTGAGGCATACATATGCAAATGTTGACAACATCTACATCAATTTAAAACCAAAATACTGTTAACTTTAGTAATCACTTACCCTTTTAATTGTTTTGGTCTGAACGGATGAGATTTCTCCATCCTCCACGTTGCCCCTGAACTGCCTGATTTTAACATAGGGGTCACTGGAAATGACAAGTCAAAAAAAAATGTCAAAAGGTGGGCATGTATTATTAAACCACGGGGATTCAGTCTCAGGTGCCAAATGTTGAAAAAAGTTCTCCTTTAAAAATTGATTTGGGTCTTCAAACTTAGCTGGAGAAATACTGAAGAATTTTGCATCATGGAAATTTGGGAAAATTCTGTCAGCCAAAGTGCTAGTAAAGTTGGCTTGGTTTTGTTTTGTATGTTTTGCCTACTCAAGCACCAAGTCTGAGTTTAGACAGGGGATCGACATACATTGTATTCTACTGTAGCCCCCTATGCATGGCCGGACATGAGCAATGCTGGGTACAGCCTACGAACTCAACACAGTTTGTTCTCCAAAACATTTTTTTTTGCCATTCAGCCTCAATCCTCCAAAACCACCAGGAATTGTTTTTGAGGATTTTAGAGAATTTGAGGATTTTGGTGGATTTTGGTGGATTTTGGTGGATTTTGGTGGATTTTGGTGGATTTTGGTGGATTTTGGTGGATTTTGGTGGATTTTGGTGGATTTTGGGTGGATTTTGGGTGGATTTTGGGTGGATTTTGGGTGGATTTTGGTGGATTGAGGAGGATTTTGTAGGATTGAGGAAGATTAGGGGTTAGCATTTTCCTGAAACCTACCTTGCACCAAATATATCCTTTTTAGCCAGAGAAACACCTTGGAGAACTCTGACTTTCACAATTCGTGTTGTTCCTGGGACTTCTCCCTGCATCAATGCGAATAAAATGTTTGATAATAAGAATTATATTGAATGACAAATTTGTATCTTGAAATGTGGATGGTTGTAAAATGACAACAAAACACAACATGAAACAAATCAAAGATGGTCCTTGAAGTACAGGTCTAGCCTACTTTTGCGATTACCATATTTTACAACTTGACCTTAAATCAAAGTGGCTATTTTTACGTGACCGTAATCCTACTCTTTTTACGTGATATAACTGGTTCCCGACACAGACAAGGGAAACTTAATACGCGGGGAACGTATGAAGACCAACGACGGTGAATTCACCAAAATAAATTAATACAATCCCTAGTTAATTGTATACAGTCCCTAGTTTTTCGTATACACGACTTTTATACCTTTTTCTGTTAACCAAAATTATTGGTTAATAATCTCATCTAGATAGTCTTATAGAAAAAGGTATAAAAGTCGAAAAACTAGGGACTGTATACAATTAACTGGGGACTGCGCATGCGCAACCAAAACTCGCGTAAAAATAGCAAAAGTACGTACATGTAGGTTTACGGTCACATAAAAATAGTCACGGCCACCTTAAATATCAATATCACATGCAAGTTTCCATATTGCTTCTATGACCCAAGTTTGAATGCAATTGGACTTTGCAAGCCTTTGGGTTACAAAATGGCACTTGGCAGTAACCATTGTGCTGCACAGTGCATTTTGACTAAGAATAGATGCCGGGTACGCGCGCACGCACGTAGAAAGTTTGTACATGATGTTCACGTCTAAAAGCATGGATTTCCTATTTATTTTCTGTAAAAAAGTAGCCCAAAGACACATTCGCTTTTTGTAATCCTTGACGATCTGTATTTCCAGACACAAGAAAGATGTAAACAAAATTTCAGCTTCCTTCATCAGCTATGGTACAGCATGTATGTACTCGTACGTAATTTCAAGTCGCAGCCAAGTAAAATGTGGGGCATGGCATGGCCCGTTTTCTAAACACAAGCTGCATCTTGTGGAGGCTTCATTCATAATTATACAGTTTAGCAATGCGTCAGAGCCACAACAGAACCGAAGGCGGGGTTTGAAAAACAGCCCCGTCATCGATGACAGAAGCCATGCGATTAGTGCGCACTGACCCCGGCCGGGGTTACGGTACGAACAGCTCATTGAACTTCGTTATCCACAAACAGTCACGTTTGAGGAACAGGGATAGTTTTCATTCTGGTTAAGTTGATAAAATAGTATTTACAGTAACAAATGAATTTTGGAGGTAGACCTTGGAAGTAATTGCGGGTGTCGGGTACCCCTAGAACTCTGGGTCTCCCGACGCCCGTAGGGCGGAACCCCATAGATAGAGAGGGTTTTTACAAGTTAACCGCCGTTAAACAATAGAAACCATGCACAAAAAGCAGGCAATAACTCCCATACTGCTGCACGGTCTACCCCCAGAAAAATCTGTACGAGTACTTCAACTCACCCAGCCGCTACCCACCAAAAACCGGTCGAATCTAGGCCAATTTCTGTAAAAAAGTGAAAACTATCCCCGTTCCGCAAACGCGACTGTTACAAGATGGCATAAACTCGTGCGTGAATTTCAAGCTGCAGCTGCATTAGCCGTTTTCTAAACACAAGCTTCATCTTGCGAGGCCTTATTCATACAGTTTAGCAATGCGCCAGAGCCCAACAGAACCGAAGCCAGGGTTTGGGAAACAGCCCTGTCATCGTTCAGAGAATCCATGTGATCATGGTCCGCACTGACCCCGGCCGGGGTCACGGTACCAACAGTTCATTGAACGTCGTTATCCGCCATCTTGTAACAGTCGCGTTTGCGGAACGGGGATAGTTTTCACCTTTTTTTATAGAAATTGGCCGAGATTCAACCGTTATTTGGTGGGCAGCGGCTGGGTGAGTTGATAAAGTACTCCTAATTATTTTTCTGGGGGTATACCGTGCGGCAGTATGGGAGTTATTGCCCGCTTTTTGTGCATGGTTTCTATTGTTTAACGGCGGTTAACCTGTAAAAACCCTCTCTATCTATGCCGGCTCCGCCCTACGGGCGTCGGGAGCCCCATACTACTAGTTCTGGGTAGGCGTCGGGAGCCCTAGTTCTAGGGCCAGGGTACCGAAACTCCATGTTCTTTTCATGCTATAAAGCAAAAAACAGTCATTACATACCAACTGAAAATTTGGTTTGTATTGTAACCCTGTTTTTTCATGCTAAGCAAATTGTTGTGCTTACAATAACAATGTTTTATGAAATTGGCCCCCCTGATCTGATGACTGCCCCGTTCCCATAATGTGCACAAACTTCACTGAAAGTGAAATGTACAGATTACAGTCTGTAATCTGTATGCATTTTTTATGTTTGGTCACCGTCCAGGTGAGGAATTGTACTTAAGATTTAGAATCACTTACCGACATTTCGGGGAGTCCTGAAACTGTTGCCATAAACTGATCTTATTGTTTCACAGGATCACTTGCAAAAATAAGTAAAATTTCTTGTTTACTGGTGCGCTGGTCGTGCACGGTCATTACGAAGTTTTTAGCTGTCTGAAAATTAGCTGGTTCCCCTTGCCTCATTTCATTTGTATCTAAATACCGTGCACCAGCTATCACATTGGGAGTTGACCTGCCGTGATACATGTAAAACAACTGGATAAAACGCAACAATCTTTCTGCTGTATACATAGGATTCACGCCAGTGACGTCTTGGAGCCTGACGCCTCAATGACGTCAGTTGCAAATGATAAACATTTTTTTACTATGGAAAATCTGATTGTTTACTATGGAAAATTGTTTTCCCACTCAATTAGGGTACTATATTTTGGGACGATACCAAGGTTAGAACACACGCTACTGAAACATCTGTTCCTTGCTCTATGCTGAAACATACGAATTATGTAAACTGCCAACTATCACACCCTCGCCCCATCCTCCATGCTCGCCCTAAATTTCATTTCACAGAGGAAATTATGCCAGCCGCAAAGTCCCGTGATTTTTTTTATCAATTATAATGCCTGCTAATAATATTAATCAATATTAGAGATAATTATATTATTTCCACGTAGGCCCTAATTGTGAATTCCATATTTTATTTTGAACTGCATGGTGCAATGCGCAAAGGCCAAAGACCAAAAAGGCTGTGATTCCACAGAGTGCGCCCGCTATAACCGTCGACACGCAGTAGATATAGATCGACCTTCGTGTATTTATAGTGTGAAGATTAGCTTTATGAACTTGTATGGCAAAATAATATCGACTTTATTCCTCGGTACTTAACTGAAGACCTTGACCATAATGCGTAGCAATCATCTTAGAGGGCAATACTGTTGCATGTCATTGATGAACTTGCTGTACATTAATAGCTGTATTACATTAACCTAGATGGCCGCTATACAAAGGGTCTATTCAGAACTTGTTAAGCTGAGGCATGTTTTATTTATATAGCCGTCAAAAGATGTCTGAACAAACTTACACAAGTTTCTTTTTAAACGAGGGCCAGATTTGTTTCTTGTTTTACGCTTTATTTAGAAGTACGAACAAACTTATTATTTCTAGAGAAAAAATATATTAAAACAATAAAGAAGGATCACTTTTTAATTTGGGGGTATACTAGAGGACGTGGGCGTGACCTTAGCCCCGCCCCGGCACTCGTGTCTGGTACTCAGGGGTACTGTTACTCTGCGGCTTTACAAATCACCATGACTATGTAAACACACAACAACAACCCCCCCCCCCCCCCCCCCCCCTTGATGTATGTAAATTATACGCATGACGTGTTGACTGTTGTATAGGTCTTAATCCCGCCTCGTGAACCAACTGGAAATCACGGGCCATGAAACAGTCTACCCCAAAATGTCGCTGTTATCTTATATAGCGCCCTCTGTCTCTACTTCATTGCGTTGCGTCACTGACCTCTATACATGGACAGATCATCATTGTTTCATTTTGAAGTCGGCATGCGGAGAAGTGCAACATGGCGGACCCACGACGTGACTCTGTGAGCCAATGAACACACCTGGGGCCAATTTCACGGAGCTGCTAAGCACACAAATTTGCTTAGCACAAAAAAGTCTTGCTCATTAAAAACAAGTTATCAGCCAAAATTCTCTGTGTTTTTGATGACAAGCAAAAAAACAGCTGATTATCAATCAAAAACAATAAAGATCACGTGAAAATTTGGTCTGTAACCTTGTTTTTACCAAGGACAAATTTTCATGCTAAGCAATTTTTTGTGCTTAGCAGCTCCGTGAAATTGGCCCCTGGACATTTCATTGGCTCACAGCAGTGACGTCGCGGGTCCGCCATGTTGCACTTCCAGTTCGCGCCGACTTCAAGTGTTAGCGCAGCAGAATATGGACAATGGTCCGTCCAGGTGTAGAGGTCAGTGCGTTGCGTTAACGCTATCTAGTCTGGGTTGTGTTTTGGCATTCGTACCAAAAACATGTTTTGGCCACTGATCTCTACAAACTGGATAGGTCGAGCGGCTCTGCACGTGAAGCCATTGGCGGCCATATTGGGATATTAAAAACATTGCAGGCGTACACACGTTTGTATAGCGCACGACCGAGAAAACTCATTTAATATCACAGGAAACGAAGTTAACGTCGCAAAAACGATCCAGTTTGATTAGGAAAATTAAGTTAAACATAATAACACCCAATAATGAGATGTATACGCCAAGTTTGAATATTAAGAAGCCTTATTTTCGGGAAAAGATATGAGACCAAAATTTAGTTTTAACATTTCCAACATCATAACCTTATGCACAAACCATAGGAAAACGAAAAACGAGGTTTTTTTGGATCAAGGAAATTCTTAAATTTTTGGGTTTAATTCTATATCCAGACAATAAAAAGTGCCAGTTTTATAATAAAATAAATTAGAAAATTTCAGTGCGCGCACGTGCGATCACTGCATTGTTTTGAATATCCCAACATGGCCGCCGGTGACTTCACGGCTCGCTATCCCATCAATGTACGATCGACCTATCCAGTTTGTAGAGATCAGTGGTTTTGGCTCATTTGTCACATAGACCAGTTTCCAAATAAATTCAAATTTATGCACGCATGCGCATAAATAGACCGGGAGACAACAGACGAAATCGGCCTATTGAAAATGTACAGGGGTCCAAAAAGATTTGTAATTTTCTCTCAATTTCTCCAGGATTTGCCTATTTGAAATCGGAAAGTACAAAAACAAAACTTGAAAAGAAAAACAAGATTTCGTCCCGTTTACAGTTATAAATGTTCATTTTAATTCTAGAGATCTTTATTTCTTTTGAGCAGAACCTTCTACATTCAGGTTGAAATCAAGTGTTTCGTTTGATCTTCCATAAAGTTACTGACAAATCATTCGCGAGTATTTATATGTATAGTTGCAAACAAGATGCAAAATGAATGCGTCGTTTTAGTCTGACGAACATGTACATGTATCTGCATGGCTTCGGGCCATAAATAGCAAGTCCTAAAATAGAAGCAAAATGACCATCAGTTATCAACATTCTTTTCAACGCCGGATTGTCACTTTTTCTCCCCTTAAAACTTCACTAAGACCCGTCTTTGGGATTGTCTCACGTGTCCGAGATGATGATACTTGGAAGTCTTTCCGAGAGGAACTTGATTTCCCGTAATACGGCACCGGGCTCCGCAGTGACCGGAGCGTTTGCTGCGAAGACACCGCCGTCTTTATCCAGGAAGGGCGAGTCTGGCCGTCTTCCCGGCAGAGGGTTGAGTTGAGCGGCTTGCGCCGCGTCATCCTCCACGGAGAGATGCCTTCGTTTCCCCGCCGATGACGTGTCTTGAGAGTTGGAAGGTGCTCCACTGGGTTGAAAGTTCGAGTTGAAATCGGGGGTGGACGCACTGTCATTTGAGATGTCTTGATCGAGCGGCGATTTTGAATTGCTGTTTGTAACAGATACACGGCTTTGGCTTTTGGCAGCGTTCTCAAGCACGGGTATGGATAGATTTGAAAGTGTGGGAATATCGTTGATTACCTCCGCGTCTGGAAGAGTTTCGGGTGGGTCACTGGATGTATGATTGTCCACCCAGCTGTTAGTTCGCTCCGTTATGTACTCGTGTCCCTCGTCGTAAATACCATCTAGTTTTAGGATGTCTTCCGGATTGCGAATGTCCGACTGTTTGGGGGTAGTTTCTCGTCCACTTTCTCTTTCGATTTCATTTGAAGTCTCCTCGGTGTCATTGTGTGAACTTTGATCCGGTGACGTACTCCTACACCTAGTCTCGTTGTACATGCCGCCCGCAACGTTGACCCGTGCGCTGACCTCGTGCCTATGCTTCTCTTCGTCTGGGAGGAGAAAGCGGACTTTTCTCTTCTTTTTGTGGACGATCTGGCGTTGGAGTTTCTTCCTCTTCTCCAGCAAGGCCTGAAGTTCCTGCTTCCGTCTTTTGTTGATCTCTGCCGGCGAGTCGGGGAAATCAATACGGTCCTCGATGGGCTTGAGTGACAAGCTGTCCAGGGAAATGTGTATTTCTCTTGGGATGTCGATGTCGCCGTCTTCTGTCCGTCGGTTGTAGATGGGTTTAAGCTTGCCTCCTGGTATTCGCTTGGGAGTCAGTTTCTGCAGTTCGACTTCAACAAGCTCCGAATAGACGAATTGCTTTCTGACCGGATGCATCTTGGCCGTCTCGCTCTCCTTCTTTCGGGCGAAGGCGTCGCTGCGGACGAATCTCCGCCGGTTGTGGCGCGGCTTACCCTGGGCCTTCCTCCTGCGTTCTTTGGCCACCAAGGCCTCCAGCTCTTTCCTCTTTCTTTCCGCCTCTTCGGTTCTTTGAATCCGTTTGAATCTGGTCTTGGGGATACCAGGGGTCCAAGGTTTGAGATGAGGAGGCAGGAAGTCCGGAAGTAAATGACTATTCAGGTAAGAGTCGGCGCCGACATTCGGGAAGGGGTCGATCTCGACGATCGGGTTCCCCTCCCCATCACTTGAACTGTCGGTGTAACTCCTGTAACCGTCCTCGTGGCTCGACACGACGGGGGGACGCCGTTCGTCGCTTTTGTGGCGACTCCCTAGGCTCGGCAGGGAGATCGCCCGCATCCGAAGTTCCTCAGAAATCAGGTCCCGACTGGGAAAGATCTCCAAGGACCTGGAGGAGAAAGCGTGCCGCTGTTCCTTTACCGATTTTGAAACTTTCAGGAGGCCGTGGTTGCCAATGAGACATGGTAGGATGTTGCGACCGTTTGCGACTGGTTGCGACCGATTTAACAGAATATTGTCCCGAACCAAGAGTTGACTCGTCCCTTCAGTACCGGAGTACGTCTGAGCTGCTCCTTGTCCCGATCTGTGATTGGAGCACTCGAAAATCCGACTATCACTTTCGCTGCTCGATTTCTTGCTACTAGTACTAGTACTATCCATCCGTTGAGAGTATGGACCACTGGTGAATCTCGCCACAGCCCCGACCATCTCAGCGGCGCTCTGGCGGTCGGAAGCGATCCGAAAGCCCTCCCGAAGAGTGCTGGAGCGTCGCTGACTGATAGCCGGTAGACCTCGGCTATCGTGCGGCATCATGGCTCCAACACTCATGATTCAGCCTGAACAGTTTTCAGGTATTTTCCCCCAAATTTGGATGGACGTTCAGGGACTGCCAAAAAAAGCTCAGTCTAAAGTCCGAAGTATCTCACACCAATGGCTGGCTATTCCTCTTGGTCTAAAGAGATGCGAAGGTGGCACTCCATCCGGCATCACAGTTGTTAAGGTCAATAAATTCCTCTCAAGTATTTTTAATGAAGTTGTTCACCATCGATCGGGTGTCATCCGTGCCGCTCAATCGACATAACTATCATCCCATCAAACGTCACTGCGTGGAAACGGATGGCGACGCCGGCACCTGTGAAAAGAAAGGGAACACAGAAAGTAGAATGACAACTCATAAATTTCAGATCGCTACAGGAAAAACAAATCCTTTGAATCGAATTTGGAAGTTTGAAAGTGTGCTACTGTGCATGAGCAAAAATAAAAGCTGGAACTATCAATGCACGTTGATGATAAGATCCCGTACCAATGCGGGTATACGGGATACGTGTGGTTCGGAAGAAAAACCTAGCAGGTTGTATTGCCATTTTGTATAGTAACATTGTATTTCACCGTACAAAGTTATACGCGCAGTTTCCAATGGTCACCACGGTCTCACCCACAACACGTATCCCTTTTTATTTCCCCAAATCCATTCCCTATTCCGAAAACAAGTCAAAGGTTCTTCAGCTTGGTAACACAATTCGCCGCATGTCAGTAGAAACAACTGGGTATGTCATTCTGCAGTCAACATTAATAGCAGTTTTTGTTTACGCACGCACAATCGGCAGAAGTCAACAAAAGGAACGTTTATTGACAAAGGCTGCAGGGTGTGTGAATAGGAACCCACGCAAAATAACCATAGCTCTCCACGTTAACTAGCAACGGTGTTTAACATCATGACGTATGGATATGGGTGCAAGTCAACCGGATACAAATACTATAGCCAAAAGTCAATGGTGTTTCCGTGTTTGGCGTGTCTCAATCAAGCCCAGTATATCCAGCGTGAGTCTGATTATTTTATCTGCAACAATGAACTTGTTTGTGAGTGCGATGGTGAGAATAATTGTTAGGACAAATAATAATTCAATATGACACGAACCCATCAATCAGATGACGCGGATTAATAATGGTGTTGTATAATACATTTTTATTTCTCAGTAGAGAATTAAGAGAGAATCGGCAGCGTATCCATTTCTCTCTCTCGATCTTTAGGGGGTTGGGACACCTTGGACCCAGTGATGGATGGTCCCAATTCCAGTTTTGAAATGAAGGGAGATTGCCTCGACCCTTAGAAGTGCTCTCAGTGTGTGTGAGCGAACGCCAGTATAATACACCTGTTATCAGCAAAAAAACAATTTCCGACTCACACCTATAGCTGCAGCAATTATCGACTTTATTAAATGGACGCATTGTGCACTGGCGCTTCGGGCTTTGTCATAATTTGAACTTACTCCCAAGATTTAGACCTAATTGCTATCGTCAGACGAAAATAACATGGAGTTTAGGGTACGTTAGTTGTCGTTACATGTAATTGCTGTTTAATTGGAAGGCAGATGTCTACTAAACCCGTATTGTCACTACCACGTGAACATTCCTCCAACCTGGAGTTTGGATCGCACTCTCTTGAGCTTTCCGCTTCATTTTGCAACAGATTAACCCTATCACAAAAATGCCTGTAAAATTGGTTTTTTTCAGAGAGGGAGAATCCTTGTGTGGATTTGGGCGAGTCCACACAACGTCTTCTCTGTGTAATGTGGACATCGTTTGTTCGAGGTACAATGCTTATACACACATGCACACAATACGAGGCGCCCTCTATGACTTTCATTACAAAACATATAGGAGACACTGAAATGAATTACTCGACAATACCAATCGTTTAAATTGTACCCACTTAATTTTAGGTATACTTCCAGATTATAGTGAAAATCATGATAAAGCAAAACCTCAAATAGGATTTAAAATTTTAAAATTGTCAAAATAGTATATATATAAATTATTATAAAAATAAGAAACCATTGTGATACAGGCCATTTTTTTACAACACTTTCAGCTACTTTGACTTCAGTCCCCAAAGCGACAAATCACACAATGGAAGCAAATACCATCCGGAAATTAAAATCGATAGCGGTTTTAATATTATGGAGACATTAACAGCGGTGACACGCACCTCCACGTGTACATGTACGTATAATATTCTATGCACGCGTTAATGTGTGACTTTTCGCGATTCCACGAGTCGGATTATATGTTTATGATCTGTGTTTATGTGTTTGAAAACTGCACGGGAACGCAACACACGATTACGCTTTGATGTCTCCAAAACAAGGGAACAGAGAACAAAATATGGACTAGTTTTTTTAAAAATAAAAGCCCATAAAAGAAGTTATAACTGAGAATAAAATATTTTTGGCAAAAGGACATTTTTTGTTTGCGTGTGAACTTGAAGACCGAGTTACGTAAACAATAATGTCGAAGCAGTTAAATTCACCATCATGTGAGGGTTTAGCGACAAAGGAACAGTCTCTTCCAAAAGAAGTGTTCGTGCATGGAAAACCCGATACGGTTAAACTCGATAATATACCGTTAATCATTTACAATTATCGAATAAAAGAACCATGTGCCAATAGTGTAATCAATACCACTTTAATCCACTAAAGCTTTGTCCACGTGATATGTTGTTTTGAAATACGGTCGGTTCCCACAGGCAAAAAAGGTGAAAGTTTAAAGGGATCGTATACGTTTGGTAATTACTCCAAAAATGTATGGCAATTGAATTAGAAGTACAGCAGCTTTGGATAGTATAATGCATTTTTAGAAACTTTTCAATTCGAAGTACTGGTGTTATAGAAAAATAAATCACTTTTTATCCCCAAAAACTTGAATCTGAGAAGCGTTACTGCAGTGACGTTTCTCAGATTGTGTATTCCAATGCAGATTATTCTACCTGCGTGGACATAACCGCTTCAGATTGTCGGCAATATCTCAAAATTGCTACCACCTTTTGAAATGAAATTTGTACAGGTTAGTTTATATCTATAGCTATATAGGATTGAAACAAACAATGGGTTCCAATTACCAAACGTATACGATTCCTTTAACTTTAATTATAACATTCTTGAGCTATGGGAAACCAGTCAAAAACCGATATTAAGTTTCGTAACTTAAAACGGGTTTTTGCTCCCCTACGCGGCGCCGCGGTATGTTGTCCTACAACTAAACGCGCGGCAGGGCCAACAGGCTGTTTCGTGTGTTATTGTTCAAAGGGTAAATTTACTGTTTGCCATTATGTCTGTCTCAACAACTTTTGTTTGGCCAACACAAAGAACACGGGTAACAGTAACGCTTGAAAAAGCCTGTTATTTTATTGACAGTAAACATACGGAGTAGATTAGGACAAAAATGAGAAAGAAATAAATTAGGCTAATTCATGCACATTGCAAACTTGTTGGTTTTTTTTATATGCTTATTTGAAAGAAACATTATAAACAGAGGAACAAATGTTGGACAACATAAAATCCCGAAAGAAGAAAATATGCGACAATCGTAGCAAGAATGAGAACTCAAACTATTCAAATAATGCGAAAAAACACCTTTTACATGTCATATGACACCCTATCTGATATCTGTAAAGCTATAGGCCTAGATATATTATTTTTGATCTGCCCAAAACAAATGGCACTTTGAAAGAATTATCGCCAAGACAATATAGTGAACCGTAGTATGATGTATTAGTATTGTGGTTTTTTTTCGTGGAAACGAATGAACAATTCGTAGGAGTGAATTAGTAATTCGTGGGAACGAAATAGCAACGGCCAACACAAAATGTTCACGCTGTCCCTACCCGGGCTTTATATTAACGCTATCAACTTGTGTGGATTCAACCCATAGAGCTATATTAAATTACTAGAGCGCTGGCTCGAGGTACACATTGATGCGAGCTGGGCGCATCCATGTTTGTGCACAAACCTATGAAAACCTCCAAATTGTGTCCGGTTTTTGTACGGCTATTTGCATATCTGCGTTTGTATTCTATACAGTGCGTTACCGAAGCCGATATGCTCAAAACCGAAACCCATGGTCAGCAAAATGAGCGCAAACATCGTAAATGCGCGTGCGTATCCGCGCTGCAGTATTTTGCCGTGACTTTTTGTTTAACTGACATGACGCGCGTGAAGTTGTTTGCGTCTGTTCTACTCGCACTCGCGTTGCATTTAGAGCAATTAAATCCATCTATTTTTATTATGTTATACAACACGCACATGAATTCAAAATGTCTGCGCGCAGTATGGCCTCAAAGTATCTTCGCAAGTAAGAATGAAGAGTTAGCGCTCTAGTAATTTAATATAGCTCTATGGTTGAACCCGAACGGTTTGTCAAAAACCCACACTTTAACGTTGATATGGGGAAAGACACGTAGACGCTGAAGTACTTAATAAAAATGGTAATGTTTTAGGTCCCACTTGAACATTGGCCTGACGTTGGCATGAACTGCCCTACAGAAAACATTCAATAGAGTTTAAACAAATCTTCATGAAAGTTTAAAGTCTACTCCTTTGCCAAGTATCCCCTATGCCTTCATTATTTTATGTCCTCTTTGTCCACAATCGCGCGATTTGGGAGTCGATAACAGAATCCTCAAAATATAGGACAGAGTGTAGGCCTTGTGCCAACAAGTAATTCGTTGCCAATAAACATATAATTACAAAATAGTACACGGACCTTATACAAACTGATTAATTCTCGATAAGCCCGTCACTCATTATTCTGACAACATGACAAGTACCGCGTCCGAAACGGGCTTCCAGAGTTACATGGCTACGTCTGTTGTCAGCCTGCTCACGCGTAGTACAGTAATGGACGAACACCTAGACAATAGCCATAGGCAAGAGATTCGGACGCAGCCTGGTCACCATGATTGAATTAAACTTGGGTAGGATACACCATCGCAGATATCAACAACATTTACTACCGAATTATGAGGAAATATTTTACTTATTTGAAAGTAAATAATGAGTGTAGGCATCCAGCAAAAGGATTGCGCTATCCTGTAATTAATTGTTCTGAACAATTGAATTTTATTAAAACAAATTCACGATCGCCGGACCACTGCCTGGCGCCGGTTGAAAACGAACGCCGTTTTTTCTTGCTTTTCTCAGCACCCAAATGGTAAAACTTCGGACAGGCCAGTTAAACGACTATCAAATACAACAACCCTTAAATCCACCCATTCATAATAATTCAAGCAATTACCAATGGTGTATCCTACCTTTAAACAGAACACATTGACAAATTGAGGCAAATAATTACATTTCAAACGCCCACTCCAATAAAATTCGACACCTTGTTAATTTATAATTCTTGTATAAAAATTAACTACAATATTAGAAAATAGTTTACCTAAATACAAGAAGCCTTAAAATGCAGTCTTCAGCTGTCGTTTAGTGGTGTTTTTTTTAACACGAAAATGTCTTAAGTTGTATTCACAGCATTTGTAAAGGGATCGTATACGTTTGGTAATTACTCCAAAAATTAATGGCAATAAAAACTTACTTGGTAAGAAGTAGAGCAGCTTTGGATAGTATAATGCATTTTTAGAAACTGTTCACTTCGAAGTACTGCGGTTATGGGAAAAGATATCACTTTTTATCCCCAAAAATTTGAATCTGAGAAGCGTTACTGCAGTGACGTTTCTCAGACTGTGTATTCCATGCAGATTATTCTTCCTGCGTGGACAAAACCGCTCCAGAATTTCGGCAATATCTCAAAATCGCTACCACCTTTTGAAATGAAATTTTTACAGGTTAGTTTTATGGTATATATCTATAACTATATAGGATTAAAACAAACAGTGGGTTCCAATTACCAAACGTATACGATCCATTTAAGCACTGCTCTTTTAATTCGAACCATTAAGATAGATGTAAAATTCTCAATCAAATTATGACGACACAATTCATAACTCAATATATTCAACCTTGTAGCATTTTATAAGTGCACTCCAATCATAGTGAACTGTACTTTAATTTGTCTTTACCCGCGGCGGTGGTTGCCATGGCCTGTTGAACAACAACCAACAAGTCAAAAACCGAAACATGCCTGTTGTTTTTATTCTAAAGTACATGTAACATTATCCGGATATTTAGATCCATTCAGATCAGAAGATAATTATAAAGATGAGTATATCATTAACCTACCTTCCATCATTCCGCCATCATTAACAAAACCAACAGTCCAGCCAAGCCAACCGGACGATCTACAAAACTTAGCTCAGACGGAGCGTGATATCCGCACATGTCCCGTACACACATCGTGACATGTAGACAGCGCCGGCCCATTAAGTTGCACTGCATAATTTTTTTCAGTCAGTCTCTCTTCGGTTCGAAACACGGAATCGATTGGGTTAATTTCATCCATGGAAACCGGTCAACTGTTGGAAATAGACTGCAGTGTTTGTATTCCACATAAGACGAGTTGTCTGTGTGCAACCATGCGTGTATGATTCGTGGATGACAGCCTACATAAGCCGGACGGAATATTTTAATGATGCCACACGGTACGTGTACTCGCGTAGTCAACGGACTGCTGTTTGTTTACCGTTGATGCGCGAGTCTATCGTTAGTCTCGGGGTGCGTTCCACTCAAGCGAACGTGGCCAACCAACGTTAGCGTTGTTCGCGTGAGTGGAACGCAATGTGCGCCAATTATGTTGGCGAACGTTAGCGAAACTACGGCGAACGTCATTCCCAGCTGTTCGCTGTTGGCCAGTGACGTATTTTAAAGATGGCGGAGAGGTTAGCAGGCGATAGTGTTCTTTTCACGGTTTTGATTTACGTTTCATATTTTTCGTTATAAATGGTGGAATGTTTTGAGCAGTTACAGGGATCTTTTAAAGAAAAATAATGAGTTAGACAAAAAGCAGCCAACCAAACGATGTCACTGTCATTGGACGCCGCCATTTTGAAAACGTAGTTTTTAAAATATCGTTCCACTTTGACTAGCGCCAACTCCCCACGTAGGTGAACGTCGGCGCAAACAGTTCGCGTACGATGGAACGCACCCCAGGTTGCATGCAGCGCGCGTATGCCGCCGATGCGGGAGCCCCCTAACGTACGCCGTGGACCCCATGACATACCTTTATCGTTGTCGTCCTTGTTCTGAAAAAAAGGTTGCGTCACAGAACACACGGCCGGGATTATAATTTACGAGATGCGCGAAACGTCTTTAGTTTTGAATCACGCTAACCAAATTACACGCGCCGCGACAAAAAAAACCAGCGAATGGCACTTGTATTGATAATGCAAATGTTGTACGTGTGCATTAAGGGCCAAAAAAATAAATGTAAAAAAAAAATTGATAAATAAATTATGATATTATTTCTTTACTATTTAAGCGTAATGGCCCTGTCCTACAAACGCTGACCAACGCTGACCAAACGCTGACCAACGCTAGGTCAGCGTTAGCAACACGCTGAGAGCGTTACTTACGCGCTGGGACACGCTGTCATACGCTGAGGCAAAAATACATTTTTCAACATACCTAAAATTTCCAGCGTTTGCCAGCGTGTGACTGCACACGCTAGAGGGTCCGTATTCACGCGCCGAACGCGCTAGACGATCGTTACCAACCCGCTACTCACACGCTGGCGGGGCGAGTAGATATTTGAGCCATGCTTGGAAAGTCCTCTGAATTTTACGGGTTCACGTGACTCTTGCTTCAAGACCGTGCTGGGAACCGAATCTGGCGATAATTAAGGGCGCCCTCAATATGCCCGGATAGCGGACGCCGCGCCCGGAACAAATGAACAGCTCGGTCTTGGAGCAAGACTAATCGTTCACCGCTGAACAGACCCAAAGCGCCGACCTGTATCGGTTTGAATGGTGCGCCGTCGCTTGCAATGACAATCAGATTATGTTTATCGACAGAGAACTGAAAGACACAGTCCATGCCGGCGTTGGCAATGACACGGAAGCGGTACCTGTGATTTCCCTGCACGTAGACACCGTGACGGGGAGTGTAGATGGTGTCATTGGATGCCTCGTGGACGAACTTTGCGTGCCGCCCTTCCCCGTTGAACATCAAAGTGTCTGGAGTCACGTCGGGCTCGTAAACGAATATCGAGCTGAACCGATCGATGAAAACGTGTTCGCCTGACGTGTTCGTCTAGGTCGTGGTCGTACAGGCTGCTGTGTACGTCGTTGGGGGCAGCCTGACGAACGACCAGCGACCCAAAGCCACCGTGGGCTGACTGTGCCCCGTGGGCGTGCCAAAAGTGCGTGCCAACCGTCCCCGCCTTGAGTCTGTAGGTAAAGCTGGATCGGTAAGGGTTGGGACACTGGGTGACCAAGGGGACCCCGTCCACGGTAAGGCGTTCCTCGTTGATGAACGCCGTGCCAGTGGATAACCACACTCTCGCCGTTGATTAGGTTGTTCTGGACTTTCACTTCAATGATATCGTGTTCACAAACCTGCAGAAGACAGAAAACAAAAGTAGCAATATGAAAAACAGCAAACGCCATTCGCTTGGGTTTGGAAAAATCGCATAATGTTTGGGCCACTGTCATGAAATACAAAGCAGCTGCAGTTTTTGTTTTTTATGTGAAGACAAGAGCGTCAATGTAAATTTGTGTTATCACTTTTGCCGTGAATGTTTAGTGACGTCAAATTAAGATTCATTGGGGAGGCTAATCATCCTTACTTGCAGCTGGTTTGCTGAATTGCAAAGGACGCGGCTACAACGTGGTTGAGCCGCTGGCATGTAAAGGCACCTATGGCAGCCGGCCACATCGACTTGTTTATAACTACGGAGCACAGCCTCGTGGCATATGAGAGAACCAATGCACAAAATTACTCACGTATAGTCTGGGCCGGGAATCGAACCCGGGCCACATTGGTGAGAGGCGAGCGCTTGATAACAGATGGATAAAAGAGTCCCCCTTCCTCAAAAATGATACCAGTAAAGGCCAAGTCAACATTTGTACAAAATTGGATGTTTTGGTTAAGTCATACCAACTTTTCAAGTAATGTATTCTCTTTTGTTCTGCAGGTAGGGCCGATGGAAATATAATATAGGTTGAATCAAATTGTTTACATTAATGCTGAATTCATTATTGAGTTGTATACCCTTCAATGTCGTATTTTATAAACCCGGTATACTCAGTGTTGCCTTGAAAGATTATAAGAAAAAACACCACTCGGTGGGACTCTAACCCACGACCTCCTACTTTCTAGTGCCGACGTCTTCCACTCATCAACCACCGACCCAGTCGCGCTCGGTGGTGACGAGGAGGTATTTGCCTTCATAGTGATCGTCTGACAACGTCCACGTTATACGGGTATTTTGAGCCTGTGTTGAACGGGGATCCGCTCGTAAGTCCGACGCCCTCATTAGTCCGAAAAAATACCAAATAAGGCCCATAAGTCCGACGCCTTATTGGTCCGACGCCCCATAGGTCCGACGCTCCATAGGTTCGACGCCTCATAGGTCCGACGCCCCATAGGTCCGACAATTAATTTTACTTTTATTTCTGTCCATAAGTCCGACGCCTCATAAGTCCGACGCCTCGTAAGTCCGACAGACATGAATACAAGCATTGCGCTCAAAATGTGAAAATAATAGCGCCACCAAGTGGTACAGTAAAATATTACACAATGAGTTCCAGACTTCTGAAACTACATGTACTCAACCTCGTTACCGTAGGTAAGATCTTGCTGCGCCATGTTAATTCCCACCATGACTTGCGCAATCTGAACCCCTGTAATTGTGTAATTGGGCACATTTAAATCGCTCACATCGCCCGTAACAAGCTTTGGTAAAACTCGTCGGCTGCCTTGTCGGACAAATGAACCTTTTCTTATAATAGTCTATAGCTCCGACGCCCCAACAGTCCAACGCCTCATTTTTGTCCGACGTCGGACTTATGAGGCGTCGGACTCATGAGGCGTCGGACTCATGAGGCGTCGGACTCATGAGGCGTCGGGCCCATGAGTCCGATTGTATGAGGCCAGTGCCTTAAAAGTCCGACGACTCATAATTCCGAAATTCGGAATTATGAGGCGTCGGACTTATAAGGCGTCGGACTTACGATACGGCCCCGTTGAACGAGCGGACGCTTTCCACTTACTAATAATAGGGACATCCAAATTAATGTGCTTGCACTCTGCGTGAGGAGTTGGTCTGCTTAGAATGAGTGGATACCTGAATACAACCACTGTACTTGGTCCTGGTAATAGCTTGTTGATCACTATGATGGCACGTGGCACACCGTCAGCATACACATAGTGGACGATAGCAGTTGGTCTGGTTGTAGGGACAGTCCATGCATTCTGTGGACATGGTGTAAAACCACTCAATGGTGAAGTCGTAACGGCATATCTTGTCCGACGTCGGACAAATGAGGCGTTGGACTGTTGGGGCGTCGGAGCATCAAGCACATGTATAACCGGTTTCTGACTCGTTCAATGAAAAACATTTCAATCCCCATTTGGCGGACTTTTGTGGCATGTACTGTTTGAAACCAAGTCGGGCTTTGAGGTTTCGGCCTGGCTTGAAAATGCAAGGAAAGGATGGCAGTACAATGTCGAGCAGAGGGCGGACCTAGGAGAGTTTGTCATGGGGAGCATCACCTGGTTGAGCTCTGTTGTTGGCAAGGTGGAAAAATCGAAGGATCGCAGTGAATCGATTGCGAGACATGGTCGCCGAATACAGGGGACTTCGCAGAACGTCGGACCTGCACCAGTGCATGCTGCAACGAGGCCTTTTGTTGATACCCATGCACAGAAGCAAGGCCACGAATGCCATAATTTCAGGAACAGTAGTTGGATTCCAGGCAGGCTGATGATTGGCCACATCTGCACACATTGTCTGGTCAGTATAGCGATTGGTCTCATCCACTATCAACTCCCACACTGCTTGGCAGAAGAAGAGCTAAAAGATTTGCATGGGCGACAGGTGACTGAAATCTCCCGTACAGCCAGTCTCTTCACTAAATTTCATCGGTGGGCTCTTGCTATAAGATGTGCTTGCTTTATTCCATCCACACCTGAAATAGGAACATTCAAAAAGGTAAATGGGATACTATTCATTTCACGGCACATTTTCTTTTAAAGGTAGTATACAACATTAGCTCTCTTTTTTTGGGTGTGTGTGTGTACACGTGTGGGGGGTGGGGGGGGGGGGGGGGGGGGGGGGGGGGTGGTCAAACGGATTTATCCGGGGTTTAGTATTTTTGGGGACGACGTTTGGCCAACCATCTTTGAAAATTGCTAAACAGCACACCGGGTGCCCTGATTTCACAGGATGTTTGAGACCATTCGTGACTTTCAAATATAGTCATTCATTAAATGAAGTAGTTTTTTCTTGTTTTGTTGTTGTTGTTGTTTTTTGTGTGTTTTTTTTATATTTTTTTTTGGGGGGTGGTCGCAAATGTTGTATTACCTTTAATGACAAACTGTCCTTACAATGCTGTTTGTAGATGCTCGTATTAGTGTTCACACTGAAGTAAGTCTCCTTTTTTAATAAAATAAAATCTCATGAAATAAAATCTCTTTTTTTTAAGATTATTATTTAAAAATAGATACAAATTTACAATCAATAGAAAGTTAAGAATATCTAAACAAAAAAACTTCTTTTTTCAAGTCAATAAAAAATCAATAAATCAATAAAAATCAATAACAAATCAATATTTTCATCAATTTCTAATTGGATTCCATCGGATTATGCAATGCAAACTGAAACGTTCAGAGCATTTGGGGATTTTCCCTGCAAAAGGTCATCAAAAAGCAAAGGTTACATTACAGTAGCCTATGAATGTCGGATGCGAAACATTTCGAGAATAGCCAAGTTGAACGGTGTGTTTTAAGTAACCTACCGACCCTACCTGTCATTTGGCTTTGCAGACGAAGTTGAAGAGGCTTGTGTTGGCTCTTCATCACTTTCGTCAGATGTTGCTACACAAAATTCATCATCGGACATATCTGAACCGCTTCCTGTGAATATTTCCTCCAAAACCTTGGAGACCTTTTCCGGCCATGATGGCAGCTAAATCCCCTTTCACACTAGACGATTTCCCCGGCAATTCCCCGGGGAATTGCCGGGGAATTTCGATCGGTCTGTTCACACTGCCAAAGAAATCCTCGGGAAACTGCTTTTCCCCGGGAAATATTCACCCCTGCTCGGGAGTAGGGTTTAAGGAGAAATCCCCGAGGTTTAACGTTTTTCCCGGGGAAAAGCAACTAGTGTGAACGTCGCAGGGTTTGAACTTACCCGACCTTTTTGCGTCCACGGGTAATCTCGAAATGTCACAGGGTCACAAATAGCGCGCCAAATAATTCTCGCGGTGACTTAGTATTGTACCTTTCAAACTTTTCGTAAATGTATTTACAGTTAAGTAAAAAAAAAATTAATAACGTTTGAAAATTATACAAATAATTTAATTTATTTAATTTAAGTGTCGTGAACAAGACTGTGTTTAGCTTCCTTCTCGTGTACGTGTCTTTATAATGTCCCTTGTGGTAGGTACCAGTCTTCTATTTTCTTATCCGCATGATGCGTGGCCCAGCGTGTATTATCCAGGGATGTAGTCGAGTCCATCACAAGTCCCTGCAAGTCCCTGTAAGTCCCTGCAAGTCCATCACAAGTCCTTCAGTTCCAATTCCAATCACAAGCTATTCAAATCAGCTTAGACAAAAGCATTCCTTTGTCATTGTTCATCCAGTTACTTGTGACTGCCTTTATGAAAGGACTTGTGACTGGCTTCATGAAGGGACTTGCGAATGGACTTGCAGGGACTCGACTACAACCCTGGTATTATCGTCGACCCATGCCACGCGCCCTCAGTTTACACATTTTGAAACGACCGTGCACATTCCCGGGAAATAGTGTCCCCGGGAGTTACCAAGTGGACTAGTGTGAGTTAGTCTTGCATACGCACTGTGGACCTCCGAACAATATAGGTCCACACGATGCGGGAAGAGGTTACGGTGTGTGGACTTGCACACGTCCACAATCCGTTTTTCAGTTTCCGAAAAAGAGCGCTAGAGGAAAAACGGGTTAGGGTTATATATAGAAAAGATAGAAGGGACAGCTGAGAGGCCCATAATCCTAATTTGAGGGTAAATTTGTTTTGGGGAAGCGAGAAAAATGAGTATTTAGTCAAAGTTTGTTAACTACACGAATACAAAGGAATGTCCACAGTGCGTATGTTAGGTAAAGCTGCATGAACGGTTGGTGGGGTAAAAAATCCCCGGGAATTTCCCGGGGATTTTTTTTCCCCGGGGATTGGCTCTGCAGTGTAAAAAGGGCTTAAGTGGCGTTGGAAAACTGCTAGTGATCGCATGCATGCACGCGCGCGTTCTTTTGAACCAGTTTGAAACCAATAGCAATAATAAACCACACAGCTGCCAAAAGTGAGGGCGCTGTTGACATTTCAGTTGCAAGCAATATCGGCTTGTGCCAACAAAGAACGCTGGTATCGTAACGAATATTATAATGGGGGACATAAAAGCGAACGTCCATGCAAATTTGAGCCCAGGTGGCGCCGCGGTACTGAAAGGGTTACATGTACTTATGTGCGCTTTAGAAACGTCAGTGCCAAACTTCTTGTTCACGTCGTCTGAATAACCCTATTTCATTTCATTCCATTTTATTACCCATGGCATTCTAAAGGTCGCGCGGTGAATGTCACGTTGACTGATCATTATGCGAGACTTTAGAATTTGGATCTCGACTGCCAGAGCTCGTTTGTTCCCAATTGACCATTTGCGTGTGAAATTTGAATAATATCTGGTACACCGACTTGTTCACACATAGGAGGACATAAACGAAACCACACGTGGTTCAATCTAAAATGTAAAGGGACCATTTGCTACCTACTTGTCGTACAATGTTCAACCAATGTCAGATGTAGCTCCAAGGCCGTTATCTAAACCCTAGTTTTGTCACTGTGTTTGGCTTTAAAGCCAAATGGTAATGCAGTTTGGTAATGGTGATGGAGCCATGTCTTGCCTATCTTATGTCTAATTGTAACCTAGGCCGTTTTCCAAACCCCTGACTTCGGCTCCGTCTCTGGCTCCAGTCAATTGCTAAACTGCATTAATGAAGCCTGGGACAAGGACGAAGCTGGGGTTTGGGAAATGGCCCTAATACTAATAGGTCATCTCTCCATCTTATGTTTTACCTGCCTCTCCTTCTGTTCCCTGTTCTTGGTTGCGATTCTGTTAATCATTTTGTTCATCTATTATCATTTCTGCGAGCCAAGTGCCCAGCCCATCTCTCTGATCTTTACGTTGACATCCTTAATTTTAGTTTGCTGTCGAATGTTAGTCCTCACTATGTCTCTATTGAAGTGAGATGTGTAGCATTTGTCGTTCCGTTGCTCTTTGGGCTGACTGAAAATTACCTTCCAGATATTTGGTTGTTGACCATGTTTCTGAACCATATGTCATTGTTGGTAGAACACACTGGTTATACATTCTTCTTCGCAATGGCATGGGTACGTTCTTGTTGCATAATTTCCTTGTGTTTGCCGAAGCAGTTCGTTCCAGATGTTATCTTTTTCATTACGTCTTCCTTTGTACAATCTTTCATCTTAAGTACTTGGTGCAGGTACTTGTACTCCTCTGCTTTCTCTATTCCATGGTCCACTACTTTGGTGGTCTCATCTGTATTAAAACTTGACATATGTGACCCGCTCCATCGAAATCAGAAATAAGTCACAGAAAGAGATATATCTCTTTTTGAGATATGCACAAGGTGGAAAAGGGAAGTTCATAAGCTTTCTAATGATACCCATTACAAGTGTGTATCTGTTTAGGTTAACGTGTTATTGTCTGATGAAGATGACGGGTGTATATTTATTTGCCGAATCCACATTCCGAGAAAAACAGCTTTGAAATAAACAAAATTGACCAAAATCATACGGACAGCGCACACAAATCCTCTTCATTCTCATCTTTATTGATCGTTTTTACATACAATACATTAATGACAATAATCAGTGATAACTATACTTCCTAAAAATACAATGTTCAGAAAATCGACTTGGTCACGATTTTCACCCATGCGTTCACTTCAACGGCCAATTGCGTAAAACGGCCTCAGCGACTTATTTCTGATTACGATGGAGCGGGTCACATATTTTCGAATGATTTGCCTATAACTAACTCCTTTCCGCTATTGGTGCATGCTCGCAGAGGCCAGGAAGACTCAACGGCAAGCTGGGATATTGTTTCATTACATTACCGTCTATTTATTTCGATCATTTAACTTTTTAACATTATGCTCATAAACAAGATCTCGTAAAATATTGAAAACACTCAACAGGAATGAAAGGGATTTTATGTTAATATATAGCATAGTATAAACCGGCGTGGTGTTATTGGCAATGTTTCCCCCTATACTTGTAAGTTGTAGCACGAGTCATGTGAATTATTGTACAAAACACTAATAAAGAAGACGAAAACATAACCGTCTTGTCAACTCAACATTTCGTAGTACTGTCAAATCAGAAACGCATTCGGTCCGTCTAATTTTTGAGATTGACTTGCATTTTAGACTAAATGTTGACTTTATACCTGTGCCTCGAATATTGTTATGCTACCTGATTTTCAGCCTAAAATTTATGTTCAGTCATAAATTACAGACGGTTAATCTGAAAATTGTGATTTTAGGTGTTTCAGATACTTATTGATTTCAGTAAAAGGGTGTTTTTTTAAAAACAATATACTGCAATGTTTTGTTTGTAATTATTATTATTATTATTATAGAGAGGAGGGGGGGGGGGGGGGGGAGGTCCATGTTCCTTGGATCAGCTTTGGATGAACCTTGGACACACTGTCGCGAGTTACCACTGTAGCGGGTCTGCTGGGCGGAGTCGTGGGCTATTCTCAGTGTAGAACTGGGCAAACCATCGGCGATGTGATAAGATATAAGGGTCCTCTTTGACCAGATTGGGCTTTGGTCGGTAGGTCTTGTTAGCCCAGATGAACACATCACCTTTGATCTAATACACACGACAAAGTAACACACGTCATAATTATATAAATATTGAGTGTCTCAGTGAAATGGGAGGAACAATATTGCGAGGTAAAATCTGGACTTTTTGATCTAACGTCGCCGACAGCCATGATTCTTTGTACAAGCAGCACAAATCGGGTCTCAACCTTTCCCCCCGGGTTTCGGAGTGAGGGCCGACTGTGTAACAGCCGTGGGAACGAGGATGACTGAGGGAAATTTTCAGTGTGGACTGCAGTAAATCCCCAGCTGGCTTACGCGTATCACGGTTTTGCCACCAAGAGGATTTTCGCAGAATAACATGGCGAATCGGGTCACCGTATCTTAAACTTTGATGACCAAAGCAACTCAAACAAAACCTTAAATTGTTATGTTTGAACACCAACTTAATGTTTTACTTTGTTTCACATATGATTTAAATTAATTATTGTTGATTTGTGCGTATTGTTTACTTTACGCAACACGGCCCTTTTAAAAACAACTTTAGTTGAATGGTTACCGTGTATAAATAAGTTTAAATAAAATAAAAAATATAAAAATATACTCACCGTTAAATAAGAGGCATACACCTTGAATTTCGCGAAGAGTCGACTCGCCAAATTGAAGGGAGAAATGGGAGCGCTGTAAACCATGAACACCATCTTTTGCCTCAAGGGTCCCACCGGTACAGAACCCGTAAGTAATAAATTATACCTCTTAACATAGGTCAGACCAGGCCCATACTGTGGATTGCAAATCAAGCAACATACACTGTTATAAGTCATTGGATAATGTTTAATGATGAATAATGGCGGGTAAAAAAATGGGAAACTGGATAAATCGCTAGATGTACCCAAATAATATCACTCCACAAATTACCGGGGAAAATGCCTTGAAATCCCTGCAGGTTCTATTTTGGGGTCACTAATGACACTACATGTATTATTGGTCTGTTTGACTCGGGATAGGTTATGATGGAGGTGTCATTGTGTGGGATCAGAATGGTGCAAATGTCATCTGTTTAGAAGATGAGGAACCGGATGACTTCGAGCTCCTTTGGTTGTCTGTTAAGCTGAAGCACGGGCAAGATGCTTCTTTGTGCTCTTTATCGTACTGGATCTTTACCCAGTTCGGACGCTAGCTTGATCGAATATCTTAAGTACCGTCTTCCTGCCCTGCAAAGGAAAATTCTGGCCCATCATACTATCTTGCTTGGTGACTTCAATGTACCCGGCTGTGACTTGATTGTTTCCTTGTCACCTACTGAAACTGATGGTCTACGAAAGCAGGCTTTGCAGAAAGTCACGGTCTACACCAAATTGTAGATCAGATTGTAGAAAACTAATTGTAGAAACGTTCGACGCCAGGGGCCTGTTTTCTTGACCGTGACCACAAACATGTTTCGGCTTTGGTCATTGGTTGAGCGTTTTCGTGAGTGTAGTGACGTACCTGTTCCGACCAAAACATGTTTCTTGTTGTCCCAAACATGTTTCTAGTCACGTCAGTAAAAACAGGTCCCCGTACAAACGAGAAAAAAAACCCACGAACCTGTTCTGTGACAGTTTTGTTAGGTGTGGATGTCCAAAACGGCACAATCTCGGAGTACGTCGTGCTGAGGTATTTCTTTGTCGGATGAGCCTTAAAGTTGACATTGATAAAACGCTTCTCGAAGATTTGCCTGGAAGGGTTATTAAAGAAGGTTTTTGAACGGTAACAAGTCTGTACCGTATTCACAGGCTTTTAACAGAGAAAAAGTGCATGACGCAACTACGGTCTGACCTTTACAAAATACAAATAAGTTAAGAGGGCCTAATATTTCGATCTTATCAAGATCTTCTTCAGAGACAAAATGGCTGTGTACAAGAAACAAACATATATAGGGCAACATATACAACATGATGCACATCATGGTTGGTGGAAGAAACACAACAGAAAAAGCACAGAATCCAGTGAACAATCAACAAAAGGAGGATTAGGCTGAGGGATTAAAGGGTGATGTCAGTGTGGGTAGTGAACAAAAACAGAAGGGATAAAACCACAAGGAAGGGGGTCCAGGGTGAAGATCAAAGGGAAGAAGTAACAAAGTATGATAAGGAGTAATGTGGAGGGGGTGGGGGGGGGGGGGGGGGGGGGGGGGGGGGGTTATGAAAATAGACAGGGGAAACCAGAGGAGTGAGAACAAAAAAAAAAAAATCCTGGCAAGGAATAAGTCTGAAACAGATGACAAATACTGATAGGAGAAAAAAATAGAAGTTAATCATTTCCTAGTTGGATGTTGAGCCCATGTGGTTGAATAGTCCGAAGACGAATCATAAAAACTTTCTCCCGGCTGAGGCGGACTGAGTCTTTACAAAATACGGTAGAAGAGTGGTACCTCGATTGGTGTCAATGCACAATTTTTGACCGTACATTTTTACGGTAATTGTTTTTTACAGTACACCATGCCAGTGCATAGTAAAACCTAGTGTGACAAAATGTTGCTGCGTCGAAACATATTTTTCAAATAACCATTGTTTTTTAACAAAAACCTTATAAACATAGATATTGTTCCATGTTGTGTGTAGCCATATAGAATGTTTGTTCAATAAATCTTACAACGCGACAACGAGAGACGTAATGGCATCCCTGTTACATCGGAGTCCTAAATTGTTCATGAAATGTCAAATTTCTCAGGAAAGTAATGTTCGAATGGTGACTTGCCCAATTCTGTCCAACATCCAACGGACAAATACTTCAGTCAATAGATGGCATAGAAATGTAGCAAAATGTCACACTTTGCGTCCCAACTTCATGGAATGAACCATGCCAAGAAGAGCATTGTACATTATAAATATTGTTACATTTGCCCCAGAGACCACGTGACATTTGTTTACGACGCCAACATTTCAGCAAACGATTATTTTCTGCACGGACATTTTTAATTTGTGAATGATTTAAAAGTGTTTGCATACTGCTAATTATGGGCCAAATATGAACATGCAAGAGCTGCTTGAATATCTGGGTTGCGCAGTGGTTGCCTCAGGAAATAACATGCAACGGTGTCAACAGCACAGGCGAAAACGTTAGGCGAAAAACGAAGAATTGTTACAAGCACGTTAAACACCAAGTCAATGCTGATAAACGCCGTGCTTAACTTTACACTACACTTACGGTCCGTGAACGTGATCTAGGTGCGACACATCACCGCCGTTTTCAACAATGTCCTACGAAGAAACAAACAGTTCGGTTATTCAAAAATGCATCTGACCGAAATATTGAATATGCAAACTCGCCAATCAAGTCTTACACACGCCAGCTACAGCTACCTTCCTCACTGGTCAACAGTTACGTACAATGCGCGCCTGTTAAAACATGCATGCGGTGATGGATATTCATTAAGGACCGCTAGAGTATTTTTGAAGTAAGTACTGCGTAACTGTCAAGAGATTATGCGATTAACTAAAAGAATGGAATCAATAAATAGGCATCAACAAACATGTTTTTCGACCAAAAAAGTCGCATCTGACGACAAACAAACATTTTACCTTACAACATCACAATCGTGTGCGCATGTACATCGTTTTTTTCTTGTTGAATTTTCAAACTGACAAAGAGCTATTCGAATATTCAGTTGATGATTGAAATATTTGGGACAGCCCTTCTCTGATGTTACTAAACATCGGAAGCGGCTGTATGAGTAGGGGAACAGACTGCAAATCCAGTCTTGGCCCTAGACTCCCCTCACCTGGATGTGGCAGTCGAAGTAGGTTTCCCAGCAACCAGTATACACAAAGTCGCCAGTCTTGAGTTTCTCGATCTCGGGCGGGTACCAGGAGGGCTCCTCCCCTTCCGCGTGGTACCATATCAGTATCAAATCGTTGATTTCAAGGCATCGATAAGTTGGTACTTTTACAAAGTCTGGCACTGAGGCAAGATACGATTCAAAGAAATGTTAGTAATACTCGTCAAATTTCACAAAATGCAACCATTAGACCGAATAAAAAGTAATTCGTATGACAGCTGATAGTGTAACTTCTTAAGTTACATAACTGTCTGTTTTATAAATACAAACGTATAATATATGAAAACAGAACTTTGACAACAAAACAGGACCTCAAACTGTGTACATGTGTGTGGTTTGGTCTTGGTGCCCTCGAACTCTTTTGAGTATAGCCCCCAACTAGTCATGTGCATATTAGCCTTGGTCAAGGCGAGTTCGTCGTTATCCGTCCGTCGTTATCCGTCCAGAATTACACTGTACGCGCGCCCCGCATATGCTGCATGCTAGCTTGCGCCCCGTGCAAAGATACAGCGCGAACAGCGACCTCATACGGCCACTATTTATGCAAATCTACTGAGGCTACTTTTTCGCCTTGGATCATTGGGTTTTTGAAATCTTATGTTTTTCCTATATTTTGCGCCACATTTGTGGCGCATGACCTCGTATGCGAATACAGATAAGTATAGGCGGGGCTAAGATGTGAAGTGTCCAATCACAACGCGGTTGAATCCCGACGTCATCAAATTTGATGCAGCACGACATTTAAGACAAAATGGCAGATATTCAGCGTCGTCTGTCGTCCGAAGATCTGTCATGTTGTTTGAATTTTGCAGCGAAAATATTATCCCTCGAAGATTTTAGACCCGAGCAGCGAAAGGCCATTAGAATCCTTTCTTCGTGGTCACGGTGTTTTTGTGGATTTGCCGACAGGTTATAGGAAATCCGTCATTTTTCAGGCAGCCTGAGCCCCATTTTGCTCGGAGCTCGCACGTACGGCCAGGTACTCAGCGTCAGTTTTCAGCGTGTTCGGTCAGTTTCTTATCGCCGCATAATCGGCATTAACCCAGGCATGCTGGTCTGTGCGTTAACGCCACACTGTATGGTCCAAGCATGGTCCAACGCTGTGGGAAGGGGGCATGTTTACGGCTGCAGGACCAACCTTCAAAGTGATCGCAATATCGTAATTTAAACAGGGACAAGTGTCTTATATCCTCAATAACTTCTCAGATTTTTTTCTTGGCAAAATTCAGCCGACAAGGCATTTAATTATCAGAGTTCCGCGTTTTACCGAGCCACGGTTTTCAGATCAGCTGGATTAGATGCGTGTGATATAATGTAGGGCCGAGTTCGACACGTTTCAATAGAGTCGCGGCCTTCTCCAGTCACCGCGGTTGAAAACTCAAAACTAAGCAGCTAAACACAACTAGTTTTGACCATAACATTGTCAACATTCAAGAAAATACCCAGTAAAACGAGCAAAATAACTGCGACTCTCACCAATCAAGCAAGACAGTTCAAATCTTCATGTGTAATTCCTACAAGCCTTCGTAAAAATCACTCAACTTTCTCCGATAAAATATTATGTCAACGATGGCGATACGGTGTTCGTAAACACTCGCGAGCTAGCTATGACCTTTCACCGCTAGCTCAAATTATGCAGTTTCTACGCAACGATCGACCAATAAGAAAACGACTATAAAGAGCAACGCCCCCAAAATCTCAAATTAACCAATGATCCAAGGCGTTCGAGTATCCTCAGTTAGTTTGCATATAATAGTGGCCGCGTGAGGTCGTTGTTTGAGCTCAGATTACCGCTGCGCTGTCGGCGTACGGACGGGTAACGATGAACGCCTTGACCAAGGCTATGTGCATATGTGTTTTTTAGTACACGAATTTCCTTATAAATGATATTGTCATTGACAAACACCATTGCACAAACGTATGAAAACAGAATGGTATATATTAAGCTCTAAGCGATCATTTTTAATTGAAGGACTTCAAAGTTGTATGTGGTTTGGTCTTGGTGTCTAGAACTCCTTTGAGTATATAGCCCCAAAATATTCAAATTTGCTGTGCATTTGTGTTTTTCAGTACACGAATTATCTTAATGATATTATCATTGCCAAACATCGTACCTTTGTCTGCGTAGGCGATGTGAACGCACTTGCCGTCCTCTC
The DNA here is from genome assembly GCA_037893245.1 of Crossaster papposus. Taxonomy (NCBI): domain Eukaryota; kingdom Metazoa; phylum Echinodermata; class Asteroidea; order Velatida; family Solasteridae; genus Crossaster; species Crossaster papposus. The sequence continues at coordinate 609,329 of JBAIAA010000327.1, read as the reverse complement.
CCCGATAACGCCACCCATGGAAGGGACACTCTATGCACTCGCCCTTCACTTTCCCGCCAATCGCCAAATTAGCACCAAGGTGAGGGCAGTACGCATCCACGATATACACCTGTCCGCTCTCCCCACGAAATACGGCCACATTCAAGCCTGCGGGACGGACAGACAGACTCGTCCTTAAATATGTGTTTTTCGAAGTGTGGCTTGAGCTTGTTTTAAGTAACACTTGTTTTAAATTAGATTTTGGCACTTCTTTGAACCTCTGACTCAAATTTTAATAGTTTACCATTCATTTTCAAAGTTTAGCCACTCTCTTTAAATTCGTCATATCAAATTTGTCTATTAAAGCTGTGGCCGAATGACAGCATTTATATCGAATTCATCTGATAACAATCAATACTAGTTTAGTCTGGTACGTGTATCTGAGCAGGTTCCATGTGTTCACAAGCACAATTTGGCACATTCGCTCTTTTAATTTTATCTTAATTACTTAAGTACTTAATTTTAACAGTAACACATCCAGCTTTCTGTGGTGGGTTAGGTGTGATATTTTTGATATCAGGACATTTTGTTGTAAGGAAAATTATACCAAGAACTGCCGATTCGGTCCAGTAGTTTTTATTCCAGCGCCAAGTTTGTGAACCAAAGTCAGGGGCTCTTATTAGGATTATCGCACACAGTAAACATTCAATTCAGACTAAATTACCCCTGACCTTGGTTCAATAAAACAGTGCTGGAATCAAGACTACTAAACCAAATCGGGAGTTCTTCGTATCATTTTCCTTCCAGCAAGATTTCCTAGCCATATCAATGGTTTCTTTAACCAGGGTGTGCCCAAACAGTTTAAAACTGGTTTTCATTGGGGCCCTGCATACATCATTAAATAAAATAACAGTACATATAAATAAAACAACATTTACAGAAAGTTACAAACATAATATTTACAGACGTACAAGAATATTTACAGAATCCAAAACATTGATACTAATTCTGATTTACGAGATAGGCGAAAACCCGTAAAAAAACACCTTTTATGGGGGAAAAAAGAAGAAGGGGAAATTCCCATCCGGCTCCACATTATAGTGGCAACCAAGTTATAACTCCGTAGATCAGGATCAGCGCAATTGGCAAAATATGTAACGGGTGACATGTCGGAGCTCCGATTTAAATCGGCTTAAGCCCTGTTCGCACTGGACTTAATTAGGGCAAACTAACCGAGCCATTGGGTAACTCAAGTCCAGTGCGAACAGCCTGGGTAACTTTCCTCACAGGTAACTTACGCCGCGTGGGTAGTTTAACCGAACCAAAGGTGCCCAGGAAGATTGACCAGGTCAGTTTAACCGAGCCATACAATCTTCATTCACCCATTATGTAAGAAAATAATGTTGAGAGCTAGCGTCGGGAACAGTCGTCAAGTCGCGGTCATAGGTCACGCAGGGCGCCCTCTTTATTGTTTTGGAGCCAGCTCGGTTAGTTTACCCATGGTCTCGGCAATTCTACCCGCGTCAATTAAATCCAAGTGCGGACGGTGGGAAGATATAAGCCGTGTTCGCTTGCACTGGATAAACATTTTGGGTAACTTTACAATGACGCCGGGTAACATTCCGATGGGTTAATCTTCCCACCGTCCGCACTTGGATTTAATTGACGCGGGTAAAATTGCCAAGGGCATGGGTAAACTAACCGTGAAAGGTCACTGACTGATGTGACCTGTGGTCATTCGACCGGGTGATGGAAGATTTAACCGAGACGTCGCGTCCGCACGGGATTTTCTGGCTCGGTTAAACTGACCTGGTCAATCTTCCTGGGCACCTTTGGCTCGGTTAAACTACCCACGCGGCGTGGGTAAGTTACCCGTGAGGAAAGTTACCCAGGCTGTTCGCACTGGACTTGAAATGGGTAAGTTAGCCATTGGCTCGGTTAGTTTGCCCAAATTAAGTCCAGTGCGAACAGGGCTTAACCCATCGGAATGTTACCCGGCGTCATGGTAAAGTTACCCAAAATGTTTATCCAGTGCGAACACGGCTTAAATGAGTCCAATGTTCGCAATTGTTCGGGCAGATTATTCCAAATATTTGCACCACCCACAGCGAAACTTGTGACATTAAAGGGATCCTATACGTTTGGTAATTGGAACCCACGGTTTTTTTCAATCCTATATAGTTATAGATATAATATATACCATAAAACTAACCTGAAATAATTTAATTTCAAAAGTTGGTAGCGATTTTGAGATATTGCCAAAAATCTGGAGCGGTTATGTTCACGCAGGAAGAATAATCTGCATTGAAATACACACTCTGAAAAACGCTTCTCAGATTCGAATTTTTGGGGATAAAAAGTGATATCCTTTTCCATAATCGCAGTACTTCGAAGTGAAAAGTTTATAAAAATGCATTATACTATCCAAAGCTGCTGTACTTCTTACCAAGTAAGTTTTTATTGCCATAAATTTTTGGAGTAATTACCAAACGTATACGATCCCTTTAATATTGGACATTACGACGAGGTTGCGTGTTGATTCGACCACCCAGTATATTACCAACATTATCTTCACAATCAGAAGAATGATTATATTTAAAACACCGTCTAATGTCCAAGGTTCTATTTTATTCTAAAAATATACGAACTACTCGAGAAAAAAATATGGGTTGAAACGTTGCTGTCAGTGTCGCGAATTTACGGTTTTCTATATAAAACCAAATTCACAATTCTGTGACAAGTTTGGTTTATATTAAATTAACTTATCTTCGTAATTGTTATTCACTTGATGATCCGAAAATTCACGAGTATTTCTAATGTTTTGAATGAAAGTTGTAAAAGAACGTTATTGCAGGGGGGTGGGGGGGGGGGGGGGGGGGGGGGGGGGGGGGTGCATTCCTCATTGGTCAATCGCCCAAAATTATTTAATGATAATTGCACCATGCACGACTATGATTAAAACCAGTCTTAATTAATTTTAAAATTAAACGAATGAAATGAAGTTTAATTAGAATTGTACCGATTAAATCACCGACACTGAAGGACTTGCAATGAAATGACACTTTCCACGAGATCTTGAAAAGAATCGCGTGGTGGCGTTGTGGATCTTTGTAAGTCCGAAGTGGAGGTGATTATGAGGGAGAATCGGAATGAGTAGAATTGTGTAGGCGATGGGGCAAACTTTACTAACCTCGCCTTGATTTGTTTAATTTGTAGACAAATAGTAAATTGGTCAGTTAAACAGACGCGGCATGACGCTTTTTAGTCCAGGAAAAATAAGTTTTGACCTCAAACAAATTGCAACAAATTGTTTTTCACCACAGTGCACTTCTAAAAGGTTCCTAGAATGACATACTAAAAATCTACAAAAATCCAAGTGGTGGAAATATGTCTAATTTGCATAAATCGTTAATCCCTGCCATGTAATATGTTTATTCCCATATTTGGGTATATATTTTATTTTTATTTTTTGAAAAGTTTATTTTGGTGATTCTACTTACATATCCTTACTTGAATAACATTTGCTAAAGCATATAAGTGACTGAATAATTATGAGAACACAGTAATTATCCAAAATGACAACTTTGTGACCCTATAAATGTGCGCACATTACACTGTCTCCAGATATCATCATGTAGTCAGTATTGGTGAGCTTCAAATTCACCAAGTTGCTTACTGGCACAGTTATCATATTAAAACCTTATGAAAAATCATATGAACAATAATAACATTGTGATATTTAGCCCAGAAAACAAAAACTTGGGAAAAATTGTGTGTCTATAAATTGGGCTAAAAAGTAGTTAAAGGGTTGCCTAACATGGAAGACTTGAACAAGTTCAAGGAAATCCCCAAAATACATTTTAACGTAGATATGATTATTGTAAGCAACAAAAATCTTAAATTGTTTTTTGGGGGGGTTTCCTTTAACTTGTTCAAGTCTCTCACCTTAGGCAACCCTTCACCTACTTGTTAGCCCAATTTAGGGACACATCATTTTTTCCAAGTTTTTGTTTGCTGGGCTAAATATCACAATGTTATCATTGTCCATATGATTTTCCATAAGGTTTTAATAGGATAACTGTGCCAGTAAGCAACTTGGTGAATTTGAAGCACTTCAATACTTACTACTTGATGATATCTGGAGACAAGGTAAATGCGTGCAAATGATAGGGTATAATTGTAGTAATTTTGGACCATTACTATATTTTCATAATTATTTAGTCACTTACATACTTTAGAAAATGTTATTGAAGTAAGGATGTTTAAGTATAATCGCCAAAATAAACTTTTCAAAAAATAAAAATAAAATATATACCCAAATATGGGAATATAAACATATTACACGGCAGGGATTAACGATTTATGCAAATTAGACATATTTGCACCACTTGGATTTGTGTAGACTTTTAGTATGTAATTCTAGGGACCTTATAGAAGTGCACTGTGGTGAAAAACAATTTGTTGCAATTTGTTTGAGGTCAACAAAACAAAATTATGTATTTTGCCTGGACTATTTGTATATACGTACCCAGGACGTGTGCATATTTCGTCTCTCTTTTCTTCACCTGCGCGGACCTGAAGACAATAAACCAACCGTTGGGATAGACGGGCGGTATGTCGCCGATCTTCCGCGATCGCTTTATATCTGCCATGGCTTGTTCCTTGGATAGCCCGGCCGGGGCCTTGTCGATCAAGTATGAATCTCTCGCCTCGTCACCGACGAACTCGAGAGGGTTGTAGACGAAAGAATACGCGGCTGCCGTCAGGTACGTCAAGACGGCCAGTAGGCCATACGCCGCGAAGAATGCTGGCCAAGAGATGCTGCCATCCTCGGAAGAAGAGGTCCCGGGAATAAAGCCACTTCTGCAAATAGCGATTAAAACGACAGCAGGGGCGACTGCGTACAGTAAGAGAGAGTGAACAACCGCCGCTTGGCCCATGATGAGAATGTAATCTGTACTCCAACAACAGACTCCAGGTTTCTGAAACTGGGAAACGCAAAGCCGTGATCCCGAATGTTACCGGGACCTTACACACAAACAATGGAACTATAGGCCTATATATATCGGCGTCCTGTGTTGATAATAGTCACGTGATGTCACCAATCTCATTGGTCGCATGTTCTGGGGCTAAATAAATAGGCCCAATGCCCTGTTCGAATTACTTGGCTGCGGCTTAAAATTGCCCACGTTTCTATGTTAGCGACTGCAGCCACTTCTCATGGACTCGAACGTATTCTCAAGCCGCAACCAAGGTTTGTTTTTGTTTTGTTCGTTTTGTCTGTCCTGTTCCTTTTTGTCGTTCCCGCCTGTGCGAACAATCGGTTCTGTTTGTCCAGTGTGTTTTATTTTTATGGCATTTCTATATAATACTTTTTTTTTGGAAAAATAATTATGCCTCCACAATAATGTCTCTTTTTTCCCCTTGTGTCTTTTATAACAATGATTACTCATGTAATCCATTAACATATTTTTTACAATGATCTTTTTTATAATTATCTGAATGTACATTTTGCAACATGGAAACAACTGTTGAGATTAATTAAATCGAATTGAGTTTGTCACTACTTTGTCTGGCGTCCCAGTCCGGGGGGCACGGACCTCCGACCCCTGTCGGAGGTCCGTGCCCCCCGGTGTGCTCCCCGTGTGCTCTCGTATTTACGCCACTGCGGGGACCAGAAAAAACAACTCACAAAGGGGCCCACACCTAAATTCTGCACAAAGGTTGTTCAAATGTATGTTTGACCTACTAAGCAATCACTAGTATCAATTTTTTTTATCACTTCCAGGTATATAATTATATTAAAATACCGCATGCAGATGACCTGTGGGGTGTCGTGGCCGGGCGGCGAATTTTTTTTTCCCAAACAGGTTTGCACAATTTCATGAATTATTCAGTAGTTGCGTTGATCGCTGTACAACACTTAGGTTCTAGGTCTCCTTTTCCCCTTAAATTAAAAATACTCTAAAGATATCAATTTGACTAGGAAAAACGAGGTGACCTACTACACCAGGATTCGAACCCGGGATCTTTGATCCATAGCCAATCCCACTATCCACTACACTACGTATAGCAGCTCGACAACAGCTGTTCTTTAAAGTGATTTATTGTAACTAGTTAACTAATAACAACAATGCTGTGACGTCATGTTTTTTTCCGATGAATAAACATAACTTCTCATCCAAACTACTGAATAATTCATGAAATTGTGCAAACCTGTTTGGGAAAAAAAATTCGCGGCCGGGCAGTTAAGAACCCGGTTTCCTGTTCCGCAGAGCGTGAGTTTGAGTCCCCGGGTGTCGACACGTGTGTCCTTAAGCAAGGCAATTAAACCACTATTGCTTCGTCCTTCGGATGAGACGTAGAGCTGGAGGTCCCGTGTGTTGTGTAATATACGTAAGCACAAAACAGTAACACTTATCGCTATAGAGCAGGGGCTTTGCCTTAATGTTCCTGGCAGCGCCTCGGAATAGGCAACTAGATTGATGGCGCTTTACAAATGCGGATCATGGATTGGATTGGATTGGATGACCTCCTATAGGGATGCCTGTTGAGTCTTTTCGTACATGACGTATGCACAAATCCACAGGGTTTGTGTGCTCATGAGGTTTTTATACTCAAACCCTAACAAAACTTTCGACCCAATTATGTTCAACATCACCCTAACAATATAGGGCCTACGTCTTCTTCTCCATTTCCTTTCATTATACCGTAACTTCAAACACAAACGTTACGGGACAGGAACTTGTCCCCATTACAACTCGGTCAGCTTTGTATTTAAACAAAAGAAACTGTCCACATAAGCAGGTGTACATGTACATGGTGTATGGACCCCACCCCACGTCTGATCAAGGTCCGTGTTTCCCTGGTGCCCCCCAGGTGCCCCCATTTGAAATCTTAAAATATTCACAAGCAACTGATATGTTGTCTTCGTTGTCCCATTTAACATAATAATAAACTGGTGCACCCCTGCAACTGATTTCACGAAACTTTACTGTCTGCTCCGATCTTATTCCTCCATGCCCTAATGCTGCGTTCCAATCGCGTCGTGTTTATCGTGTTCACGAGTTCACCAGTCGTATAATGGCGTTCTAATCGCCAGGGGCCAATTTCATAGAGTTGCCAAGCACACAAATTTGCTTAGCATGAAAATTTGCCCTCGGCAAAAACAAGGTTACAGACCAAATTTTCACGGGATCTTTATTGTTTTCAATTGATAATCAGCTTGTTTTTGGCTTAGCATGAAAAACCCGTAGAATTGAGGCTGGTAACCTGTTTTTATTGAGCAAGACTTTTTTGTGCTAAGCAAATGTTTGTGCTTAGCAGCTCTATGAAATTGGCCCTGGTAACTCGTGTTCACCAGTGGTGAACTCGAAGTGGATTTTTTGTTCCATGTTCACGACTTCATAAACGAATAAATACTCGCGCATACGTGTTGGTCCATAGTGTAGCACTTTATTTACATAAAATCTTCACGTTATATTGTTATAGTGCTACGCAGCTAGCTCCCTATTTTTCTTTGCTCTATGGTTTACGTTAAAGGGCGCCCGCATCGGCGGCCTATACGCGCGCTGCATACCGCGATTAGGACGTCTTGCAACCAAGACTAGTCTACCATACGCGTGGTTTGGGTTATTGAGGGCAGTGTGTACCAGGCACTGATCTCTACAAACTGGATAGGTCGATCGTACATTGATGTGATAGCGAGCCGTGAAGTCACCGGCGGCCATGTTGGGATATTCAATACAATGCAGTGATCGCACGTGCGCGCACTGAAATTTTCTAATTTATTTTATTATAAAACTGGCACTTTTTAGTGTCTGGATATAAAATTAAACCCAAAAATTTAAGAATTTCCTTGATCCAAAAAACCTCGTTTTTCCTTTTCCTATGGTTTGTGCATAAGGTTATGATGTTGGAAATGTTAAAACAAAATGTTGATCTCGTATCTTTTCCCGAAAATAGGGCTTTTTAATATTCAAACTTGGCGTATACATCTCATTATTGGGTGTTATTATGTTTAACTTAATTTTCCTAATCAAACTGGATCGTTTTTGCGACGTTAACTTCGTTTCATGAGTTTTCTCGGTCGTGCGCTATACAAACGTGTGTACGCCTGCAATGTTTTGAATATCCCAATATGGCCGCCAATGGCTTCACGTGCAGAGCCGCTCGACCTATCCAGTTTGTAGAGATCAGTGGTACCAGGCCGGCCCTTCATAATACGCGTCACTCGTGATCGTCTATCACTGACCTCTACACCTGGACGGATTATTGCCCATTCTGCCGTGCTAACGCTTGAAGTCGGCGCGAACGAGAAGTGCAACATGGCGGACCCATGACGTCACTTCGAATATTGTTATGCTACCTGATTTTCAGCCTAAAATTTATGTTCAGTCATAAATTACAGACGGTTAATCTGAAAATTGTGATTTTAGGTGTTTCAGATACTTATTGATTTCAGTAAAAGGGTGTTTTTTTTAAAAACAATATACTGCAATGTTTTGTTTGTAATTATTATTATTATTATTATAGAGAGGAGGGGGGGGGGGGGGGAGGTCCATGTTCCTTGGATCAGCTTTGGATGAACCTTGGACACACTGTCGCGAGTTACCACTGTAGCGGGTCTGCTGGGCGGAGTCGTGGGCTGTTCTCAGTGTAGAACTGGGCAAACCATCGGCGATGTGATAAGATATAAGGGTCCTCTTTGACCAGATTGGGCTTTGGTCGGTAGGTCTTGTTAGCCCAGATGAACACATCACCTTTGATCTAATACACACGACAAAGTAACACACGTCATAATTATATAAATATTGAGTGTCTCAGTGAAATGGGAGGAACAATATTGCGAGGTAAAATCTGGACTTTTCGATTTCACGTCGCCGACAGCCATGATTCTTTGTACAAGCAGCACAAATCGGGTCTCAACCTTTTCCCCCGGGTTTCGGAGTGAGGGCCGACTGTGTAACAGCCGTGGGAACGAGGATGACTGAGGGAAATTGTCAGTGTGGACTGCAGTAAACCCCCAGCTGGCTTACGCGTATCACGGTTTTGCCACCAAGAGGATTTTCGCAGAATAACATGGCGAATCGGGTCACCGTATCTTAAACTTTGATGACAAAAGCAACTCAAACAAAACCTTAAATTGTTATGTTTGAACACCAACTTAATGTTTTACTTTGTTTCACATATGATTTAAATTAATTATTGTTGATTTGTGCGTATTGTTTACTTTACGCAACACGGCCCTTTTAAAAACAACTTTAGTTGAATGGTTACCGTGTATAAATAAGTTTAAATAAAATAAAAAATATAAAAATATACTCACCGTTAAATAAGAGGCATACACC